>WNWK01002107.1:0-217500 GCA_009830355.1 Cherax destructor
TATTTAAAATGATGTCATCATGAAACAATATTTACAGACAAGATTATCTTAAGTTCACTTATTAATGAAGGGTGCAACATTCGATCTTCTTTTCATCTATTACACTAAATGGCTCTAAAATTGCAAGACGTTCTATTCACTTAACATATTACTTGACTCTTCACACTGAGTCGAAAGCATAACACTTATTTGTTAATCCATTATCACCGTAATGTATCTAGAACGTAGACTATTCACAACTCTTTAATTAGTAACCACTTTCAGAGCAATAAATGGAATAGAAATGTTTTCGTACTTAAAGAAGTTTTCCAATGAATCTGTTTCCAAGGATATACACACGGTCGTCTTTTAAGACTGTCGCTCAAACTCATTTCTACTAAATCTAGAGGAAAACTCTAGCGTCTGCAATACGGCAAACACACGCTCTTACTACGAGCACCACTAGAGACATATTCCAAAGTCTCCACAACCGCACAACACTCACTCTTACTACGAGCACCACTAGAGACATATTCCAAAGTCTCCACAACCGCACAACACTCACTCTTGCTATGAGCGCCATTAGAGACATATTCCAAAGTCTTCACAGTTGCAACACTCTTTGTGAGCGCCATTAGAGACATATTCCAAAGTCTCAACAACTGCACAACCTCACTCTTGCTATGAGCGCCATTAGAGACATATTCCAAAGTCTCACTTACGACAGCGCACTCACTTGCTTTGAGCGGCAACAGAGACGAACCACAGCGTCTCACTTACTACAGCGCACTCCCTTGCTTTGAGCGGCCACAGAGACGAACCACAGCGTCTCACTTACTACAGCGCACTCACTTGCTTTGAGCGGCAACAGAGACGAATCTCAGCGTCTCACTTACTACAGCGCACTCACTTGCTTTGAGCGGCAACAGAGACGAACCTCAGCGTCTCACTACAGCGCACTCACTTGCTTTGAGCGGCAACAGAGACGAATCTCAGCGTCTCACTACAGCGCACTCACTTGCTTTGAGACGCGACTTAGACAAACACCACTCAAGGTGATGGAGGCTCTCACAGGAACCTCACAAAGGTCAGAAGAATAAATCCAAGGTGCTTCTCAGGAAAAGTGAGAGGACCGTCCTCCATGAAAGTCTCACTGAGGACTGAATGCTCACAGACGGATCATTGACTGATCACTGATTGTTGACTCGATGATGACTGAATGACATCTGACTGATCACCGACAGATCACTGCTTGCTGATTCGTTGACTACAGAATACTCTCTCGGTCTCTCGGTCTGACTCGCTGAATAGATACTGACTGCTGTGTAGCAGGTGGCCCCCCTCATTGGGTACGATGACGTAGTGAGGCGGGAATTCCTGACCTGTTAACGAGCGGATGGATAGTTAACTATACGTCATATAATACCCTACCTAGATGTACAGGAGACATACCACTTGCCAATATAACGCTTATTCTCATAATAATGATAAAGAGACATTTTCTACTGCCGTATGCTCAAGTATATAATGATGGGTAAGGGTGAGTCCCGTAACACCTAGCAACTTTAATTTCGTAGTCCCGTTTAGCTTTTCTTATCCCCTTTTTAACGTCCCTCTTAATGTCAATATACTGACTCATAAGATAACCCTCACCTCTTTTGATACGCCTATAAATTCCTTTCTTCTGCCCTAAAAGATATTTGAGCCTATTATTCATCCATTTTGGGTCATTTCTATTCGATCTAATTTCTTTATATGGGATAAATGTTATTTGGGCAGCATGTATAGTGTTCAGAAAACTGTCATATTGATAGCTCTCTTCATTACCCCAGTCCACAGATGATAAGTGTTCTCTAAGTCCATTGTAATCTGCTAAGCGAAAATCTGGGACCGTTACTGAGTTATTCGTACTATGAAACTTCCATTCAATGCCAAAGGTAATTGATTTGTGGTCGCTTGCGCCGAGTTCCTCTGTAATTTTTAAATTATTAACAAGGGTTTCCTTGTTTGCCAGAACTAAGTCAAGCAGGTTATTTCCCTTGTAGGTTCTGTCACAAACTGCTTCAAAAAAAAATCTTGAACTACTTCTAAGAATCGTTAGATTCTAAATTCCCAGTCAAAAATTCCAATCAATTTGACTAAAGTTGAAGTCACCCAGAATAACTACGTTATCGTGCATTGTGGCCTTAACAATTTCCTCCCATAGTAGTTTCCCTTGGTCCCTATCTAAGTTTGGGGGACGGTATATCACACCTAAAATCAATTTTTCATGCCCTCTGAAAATTCTATCCAGACAGACTCTGTATGTGTTATTTCAGACTTTATACCCATTTTTATACAACAATTTAAATGATCACGGACATAGAGTGCCACCCACCCCCTTCCCGATACTTCTGTCTACTTGGAACAATTTAAATCCCTGAATGTGACATTCGGCAGGCAAGTCCCGATTTTTCATATTAAACCATGTTTCAGTTATTGCAAAACATCAATATTACCTGTACTTGCAACTACTCTCAACTCGTCCATCTTATTCCTAGCACTACGACTATTGGTGTAATATACACTTAAAGACCCTCCTTTCTCTTTACCCTTCCTGCTCATTTCTGTTTTTCCCTTATACCTATTACTGTCCTTGTCACCTAGTGCCACTGGCTTTCCAATATCCACTTTATTCTGCCTATTACTAGTTCCCTAGAATTTATAACATTACTACACTGGGACTTCACTGTTTTCCCCCATAACCCATACCACTAACTTTTCTAGTTTAAAGACCTAACAGCTCCCTCCACTGCAGTTGCCAGTGCCCCCACCCCAGACCTAGATAAGTGAACCCCATCCCTGGCATACATGTCATTTCTGCCATAGAAGAGGTCCCATTGTCAATGAATGTTACTGCATTTTCCTTACAGTATTTGTCCAGCCAGCAATTGACACCAATTGCCCTGGACAACCATTCATTTCCAACTCCTCTCCTTGGCAAAATACACATATGACAGGGTTCCCACCCTTCTTCCTAATTCTGTCTATTGCTGACCTATAGCTGCTAATCAGCTCCTCACTCCTGCGTCTGCCAACATCGTTGCCTCCAGCACTGAGACAGATAATAGGATTGCTCCCATTACCTCTCATGATGTCGTCCAGACGGCTAACAATATCCTTCATCCCAGCCCCAGGATAACACACCCTCTGCCTCTATTCCTATCCTTAAGACAAAATTCCCTATCCATAAACTTAATCTGACTATCCCCAACTAAAACAATGTTCTTACCTCGACTGGCGGTGTGCATGACGTTCTCGACGGTCTTTGTAGAGATGGTCTTCGCTGGGATGTCTTCACATTCGTCTGATAACAAGGAGAAAGAGTTGCTGGTTTTCACAGCAGTCTCCTGGACCTTCTTCAACTTCAGCTTCGTCCCTTCAGATTCGACTAGCATCCATTCGTTGGTCTGATCATCGGCGACATTGTTCCGGGGATAATCCTTGCATATACCCTTCAAACGTTGAATCTCTCTTCTAGCTTCCGTTAATTCCGCCTTCATTTGGAGATATAGCTGCTCGTAGTCGAGGGAAACCATCATCCAATCTCAGGTAGCTAATAACGGAAGCACAGCAAAGATGGTTCAGTCCACAGAGAGTACACAAGACACGTCTTTAAGTACACAAGACACGTCTTCAAGTACACAAGACACGTCTTCTGCTACTGTCACCTTACTGCCACTAGCACCTTACTGCTACTGTCACCTCACTGCCACTGCCACAAGGCCTGTTGCAGTGTTCCTCCTTTCTTATGTTCTTATGTCTTCGTAACCACAGGTCAGCTCGCTACACAGGTCAGCTCGCTACACGGGTCAGCTCGCTACACAGGTCAGCTCGCTACACAGGTGAGCACGCTACACGAGTCAGCTCGCTACACAGGTCAGCTCGCTACACGGGTCAGCTCGCTACACAGGTCAGCATTTCTGAACACGCATTCAAGCCCACCCACACTTCTGCATGCACATACTCCTGCATACACTCAAGCACACAAATACACTAATGCATAAGCAATCATGCACACTCCTGCAGACACACATTTCGTCATGGACACTTATGTGCACACACGCACGCACCCATCAGCGTGTCTGGCGATCTCTAGAATATCAGATACAACAACAACGAATTCTATGTCAAACCTGTCTTAAAATTCATAACACCAGCGTGGCATATTGCAGATGTTTTATTGACCAGTGTAGGATAACTACTGTAGCCTACACATGCAGGTGGCTACATCAGTGGCTTGGTATAATGACTTACCCTTAGTTCTATATTTCACACTCCTGAGAAGTTTAATACTGGTTTTGTTTATTATTCGAGTATATCAGTAATCTAGTGACATCTGTCTCCCTCTGATTTTTTTTTAAAGTTTTCTGGAAATCAGCAAAAGTCAGTCTAGAGAGACTGACTTTTGCTGGTGGGTCAGACAGCGGCTCTTTAACTCAGTACCAGGAAGACATGTTGTCTGGTGCCTTGTTTGTGTTGAATCAATCTCCTTCAGTAGTTTCATCACTTCTTTTGTTGAGTTAATGTTTTGTAGTTCATGGTGTTCTGCCTACTATAGTGACGTCAAGTCTTCTGTAAAGACCTCCTTGAATTTTTTCGCTAAGCTCTTCGCATGTAAAAATAGCATTGATGGGGTTTTGTGAGGTTGAGAGGTGCGTGTAGGCTTGTATACAGGAGTATATAATGGCGTGAAGTTGCTTGTGTGCACGCGTTTAGACGTATGGAGGTAGGTCCAGGGGGTACGTGCTTGCAGACGTGTGGACACGGAAGCATTCGTGGACTTGCAGAGACGCGTACGAGAGTGTGGACTTGTGGGTGTCACGAAATAGATGCTCTAAAGGATTCAGAACTATGAATATATCTCTCTCATTCATGTATGGCTTACCCAAAATACATGTTAATTTTATGACCGATAATGTCTGAATAGTCGCATTTCTTGGCAACATAAACTTGCCAGTCAGGAAGCGGGTCAGTAGTGATAATGCACTGTCTCTTGTGGTTCCCATTAATAACACTAACTTAAAAAGAGTCTTTATGAGCCTAAATTTATATTTATATTTGTTTTTAATTAGTGAGACTGTGGTACTGACAATGCCTCTTCAGTTAAGATTTTTCTTTTTCACAAAAACTATGAGGAGAGAGTAAAGGAAGGAAGAATGACGAGATTAGGGGATAGAAGGAAAGACATGATAATGATAAACAAAATATCTAAAAACTTGGAAGCGTGATCAAGGAAAGATTTGTTAGATACGCGAGAAACATGAACACAGAGACACAGTTAAAAATTGAGGACACGAATGAGGAACAAAAGTAGCAGGACATAAACCATACCACGGATGGGGTTAGAACCCGCGGTCAGAGAGTCTGAAAACTCCAGACCGTCGCATTAGCTACATCTTTAAGAATATGTTTGACTACGAAGAGGAGCCAGGACCTATGGTACGACCCCAGTAACCATAAATAAGTCATCACACGTGATGTGTGTGTGTGTGTGTTTCAAAAGAACTAAGGACACCATGGGAATATGTCACCAGCGGGGTGCAACAAGGATCAGTATTTCCACCCATCTTCCTAATTCATGTCAGTGGCTTGTCAGAGGGAATAAAAAGCTATATTAATATGTTTGTTGATAATGCAAAGATCGTATAGAAAATAAATGACAGAAATTTATGTAAATCCATACAAGAAGAGTTGAATGAATTGACTACCTGGAGGAATGGATGAAGGAATTTGATGTGTCAGGCAATGTGAAGAATAGAGGTATTATGATATACAGTAACAGTGTCACAGTATGAGAGAGGGAGAGAGAGGGAGAGGAGAGAAGAGAGGGAGAGAGAGAGAGGGAGAGCGAGGAGAGAAAGAGAGAGAGAGACAGTAGGGGCTGGAAGATTCTGTATGAGGCACAAGTATGCTCACACCATGAGTATGCTCCACTTTCTTGGTTTGCCTGTCCCCCTCTCATCTGCGACTGCTTGACAGAGTAGAGAACAGAGCAAGACGTCTCATCTCTCTCCTGGACCCATCCTGGATAGATCTGTCATTTCAGCAGAGCCTTCAACACAGGAGGGATGTGGGTGGCCTTACTGTTATGTACAAGGACAACATTGTCAGAGTACCACACTTGGCTCCACTTCGAGGGAAGCGAGAAGCTTCTATACCACAAGACGGGCAGGAAGCACCAACTTCACTCTGGCTGTACCTTTCTACAGAACATCACTTCATCTGAGATCATTTATCCCCTGATGACTCGAGTCTGGAACACATTCGAACACCATTATGATGTCAACGAGATAAAGTCAGTTGATCAATGAAAATACTGGCCCACAGATGGCTCCAACTTCCTTCTGTTCCATACTTGTATGTTTCATAACAATAAAAATGCTTTCAAATGATCTGATGTAGGTAACAGATCTTAGCTTGTCAATAAAGTTAGGAATCCTTAACTTGTAAATAGAGTGTCAATAAACTTAGGGATCCTTAACCTAACCTTGTCAAACCCTGTGTAAAAAAAAATGAGAGGTTGGAGAAATATTGACAAAGAATGATGGAATAAACAAAGGCTGTGTTGTTCCCACACCTAAAAAAGACGTGTAAAGTAGATAGGAAAAAACTAAAGAAAATTCAGTGAGGAACAACAAACTGTTTCTTAGAAGGATAAAAAAAACCGTAAATCTTTGAATGAAAGACAAAAAACACTGAAGATGTGGCCAGACTGATTGTTAGTAGGAAGAGAAGAAACACTGTTTTACACGAAGGGAAACATTGTTGTACAAGTTTGAAGCCGATCGTATGAGGCATCCCCTTTCTGGGATATCTAATAATCCTTCTCGAATACCTAATTGTTCGGGAATACCTAAAAACCGCTTCGGAGGTACCCATATCCCTTCAGGGATACCTAGTAAGTCTGTATCTGTTATGTCTTCCTACTAGGAAAGAACTAAGCATCAAGGGACACTTATCTCAACGTGTTTCAGCGGCCGTGACACGGAGAGTTAGATCAGACATTCCGTGTCTCGCTGCGTCGGTAGTTTGGACGACTGGGTCTCAACCTCCGAGGATGTGTTAACTAAACACGCAGACTCCAGGTTAAGGGACTGATTACCTCACACTCATCTTTCTCTTATCTTCTCCGTATAGGACGGAAGAAGCCATAGGCTGGGTGAAACGTCTAATCAATAAAGTCCCAAATGTCTCATTCGTCAGCCTCTGAGGAACCTGCCATGAACCAGGAGGCAGCCAGTGTTTCAACACTTTATCTGACACACTCCCAGCCCAAAAAAAATATTTTTAGTGGAGACCAAAATAAATGGGATCGTCCGTTGCACTGTAGTGTCAATTGATTATTTTTTCCAATTAAAGCATTTCTGTTTTTTTAATTCCATTGAGTTGAAGTATTTTTTTTTTAAGTTTTTTTAATTTTCTTGCATGTTAGATAAATTATGTTCGTTGTGTTAAGGGAACACCAACAGTTTAACTGGTCAGAGTGAGAGGTGATTTGAGGACGGAGGATCAAGCCTCCACTACTAACTCGTCAACATGTCATGAAATACAAGATTTTGTGTTAAATAAAAACTGCAGGAACTCATGGTGCACCACTGTAACCTGTAGTGTGGAGCAGTCATGGTGCACCACTGTAACCTGTGGAGCAGTGATGGTGCACCACCGTAACCTGTGGAACAGTCATGGTGCACCACTGTAACACTTGGAACAGTCATTGTGCACCACTGTAACACTTGGAACAGTCATGGTGCACCACAGTAACACTTGGAACAGTCATGGTGCACCACTGTAACACTTGGAACAGTCATGGTGCACCACTGTAACCTGTGGAGCAGTGATGGTGCACCACTGTAACCTGTGGAACAGTCATGGTGCACCACTGTAACACTTGGAACAGTCATTGTGCACCACTGTAACACTTGGAACAGTCATGGTGCACCACTGTAACACTTGGAACAGTCATGGTGCACCACTGTAACACTTGGAACAGTCATGGTGCACCACTGTAACACTTGGAACAGTCATGGTGCACCACTGTAACACTTGGAACAGTCATGGTGCACCACTGTAACCTGTGGAGCAGTGATGGTACACCATTGTAACCTGTGGAGCAGAGATGGTGCACCACTGTAACCTGTGGAGCAGTGATGGTACACCATTGTAACCTGTGGAGCAGAGATGGTGCACCATTGTAACCTGTGGAGCAGTGATGGTGCACCACTGTAACTGTGGAGCAGTGATGGTGCACCACTGTAACACCTGGAGCAGTCATGGTGCACCACTGTAACACCTGGAGCAGTCATGGTGCACCACTGTAACTGTGGAGCAGTCATGGTGCACCACTGTAACTGTGGAGCAGTCATGGTGCACCACTGTAACTAGATGGGCAAGAACGTGGGATCATGGTGCACCACTGTAACTCGTGGAGCAGTCATGGTGCACCACTGTAACTGTGGAGCAGTCATGGTGCACCACTGTAACTGTGGAGCAGTCATGGTGCACCACTGTAACTGTGGAGCAGTCATGGTGCACCACTGTAACTCGTGGAGCAGTCATGGTGCACCACTGTAACTGTGGAGCAGTCATGGTGCACCACTGTAACTGTGGAGCAGTCAGGGTGCACCACTGTAACTGTGGAACAGTCATGATGCACCACTGTAACTGTGGATCAGTCATGGTGCACCACTGTAACACGTGGAACAGTCATAGCGCACCACTGTAACACCTGGAGCAGTCATGGTGCACCACTGTAACACGTGGAGCAGTCATGGTGCACCACTGTAACTTGTGGATCGGTCATCGTGCACCACTGTAACCTGTGGACAAGTCATGGTGCACCACTGCAATACCTGGAGCAGTCATAGTGCACCACTGTAACTGTGGAGAGCAGTCATGGTACGTCACTGTAACTGTTGCAGCAGCAGCAATACCAGCTGCAGCAGCAATACCAGCTGCAGCAGCAATACCAGCTGCAGCAGCAGCAACGCCAGCTGTCACCACAGTAAACAACACAGCAGTCACCCCAGCAACCAACACAGCAGCCATCACAGCAACCAACACAGCAGACACATCAACCAATAGAGCTACCACAGCAGCCACCACAGCAACTAACACAGCATCTACCATGGTAAGTAGTACAGCAACCACCACAGCAGCCACCACAGCAACTAACACAGCATCTACCACAGCAGCCATTCCAGCGGACATCAAATCAACCAACACAACAGCCACCACAGCAATCAAAACAGCAGACACCCCATCAACCAACACAGCAGCCACCACAGCAACTAACACAGCAGCTATCACAGCAACTACCACATCAGACACCATATCATCCAACACATCAGCTACCACTTCAACCAAAAGAGAAATCATCACAATAAATAACACAGCAGCAACCAACACAGCAGACACCCCAGCAAGTAACACAACACAGCAGCTACCACAACAATCAACACAGCCACCCCAGCAACTTATACAGCAGCCTCCACAGCAGTTACCATAGCAACCAACACAGCAGCTTCCACAACAATTAACACAGCAACCAACACAGCAGCCACCACAGCAACCAACACATCAGTCACCACAGCAACCAACACATCAGTCACCACAGCAACCAACACATTAGTCACCACAGCAACCAACACATTAGTCACCACAGCAACCAACACAGCAACCAACACATCAGTCACCACAGCAACCATCACATCAGCTACTACAGCAACCAACACAGCAGCCACAACAGCAGCCAACACAACAGCCACAACAGCAACCAACACAGCAGCCACAACAGCAACCAACACAGCAGCCACAACACCAACCAAAACAGCAACCACTACGGCACCAACACAGCTGCCACTATAGCAACCAGCACAGCAACTACCACATCGACCAACGCAACAGCCACTACAGCAATCACCACAGCAGCCAACATAGCAGCTACCACAACAACCAATACACCAGCCACCACAGTAACCAACAAATCAACTACCAACACAGTTACCACAAGAACCAACATAGCAGCCACCACAACAACAAACACAGCAACCAACACAGAAGCCACCATAGCAACCAACACATCACCTTCCACAGGAACCATCAGAGCAGCCAACACAGCAAAAAACAGCAGCCAGAACAGCAATCAACGGAACAGCCATCCTAGCAAGAAACACAGCAGCTACCACAACAACATAGCAGCCACCACACCAACTAACACAATATCCACCACAGCAACCAACATAACAGCTACCACAACAACCAAAAAAGCAACCACCACAGCACCACAACAACCAATATAGCAGCTTCCACAGCACATAAATAATACAGCAGCTACCACAGCAACCAACACAGCAGACACCCAGCAGCCAGCAGAAAATACACCAGCCACCATACCACATCAGCCAACACAACACACACACACACGCACGTGCACACACATATGCAGAGGCAGGGAAAATGAGGAAGATTCTTAGAAGGAACTGTGGTCAACAGGGCTCAAGAGAATGATGGAACAAGAATCGGAAAGAAGGCAAATGAATGATGGAGAAGAATGAAAGGAACACAGCATTGGGAATGGGAACATCAGTGGACAAAGAGGGGACTGCAGGAAGGGAAGGAGATAGGATATCCTTTGCAGAAGTGCTATCAGGGCACTGGGAGTAAAGGAAATGTTAGAGGAAGCAGCAATGGAGATGCCTATATCAGATCCTGTGATACAAAGGGAAAGGAAATGGGAAAAGGAGTGGGAGAGGTCAATAATTATTCATGGACTTCAGGAGGCTAAGGGGAGAACATACAAAGAAAGGCAACAGGGGGAGAAAAAGAAGATTGAAAATATTATGAAGCAAACGGAATAAGGATATGACTAAGATGATAAATTTTCAGAGAATTGGGGGATATTTGAGGTGAAAAAAATCGACCAGTCAAACTGATATCCAAAATAGGATCTTGCAACAGAAACCACGATTAAAGAACTCACAGCAACACCAGCCGGAGTACCTTGACCGAGAAAGAATGGGAGAAAATGATAGAGGTATAAAGACGCAAGGGACAGAAAAGAGAGACAAGGCATTGACAGGAAGGGAAGCCCAGACTCTGGAGGACCACCAAATACAACCATCCACAAAAAAAACCTCAACCCCTACCACCCCACCACAACCAAACACAATAACCCAAAGCAAACCAAAATCCCTACCCACAGCCCCCACCCTCTCCAGCACAAACACCACCTTAACAGCAGTCACTCATAGTATCCAGCTCTGTCTCCCACTGCTACAGCTTGCACCAACCACCCCCTTTTTCCAACCTCCCAGAATACAGTATTGTTAAAGAAGCTGAAGGTATGGTACACCAACACAGATGGAGTGCATGCTCTGGGGTCACAAAGACCGCAAGCCTCTCACAAAGAAAAGGATTTTGCGGTTAGCATCACAGTGAATACATCCCATGAGGCGCATGTCAACCAAATAACTACTGCACCAAATGGGCGGCGCCTGGCAAACCTAAGGAGTCATTCAGGACACTGTACTCCGTGTAAGTCAGGGCCGCACATACCCAAGGGGCATGTCCTATGAGGAGAGGTTTAGGGAACTCCACCTGAAAATACGGGAGGAAAGGAGGGATAGGGGAGAAATGATAACGATTTATAAAATACTGAGATTAATTGATAAGAAACAGGAAGACGGGGGTCACAACTGGAAGATGAAAATTCGGGTGAGTCACAGGGATGTTAGGAAGTATTTCTTTAGCACTAGAGTTGTCAGGAAGTGGCATAATCTGGAGAGTGATGTAGTGAAGGCAGGATTCATATATAGCTTTAAGAAGAGGTACGACAAGACTCTTAGAACAGAGAGAGTGGACCTAGTAGCTAACAGCGAAGAGGCGGGGCCATTAGCGTCGACTCGACTCCTTCAATCATAAATAGGTGAATACACACACTACTCTCACTTGGTGACAGTCAGGAGCACTCAACAAATCAGCCATAACAAAAACGAAGTCAACATAGCAGCCAACATAACACAGCAGCCACAACACAACGGTCACCACACCACAGCAGCCACCACACCACAGCAGTCACCACAACACAGCAATCACCAATACAACACAGCAGTCATCACACCACAGCAGCCAACACAATACAGCAGTCAACACAACACAGCATCCAACACACTACAGCAGTCACCACAATACAGCAGTCACCACAACACAGCAGTCACCAACACAACACAGCAGCCACCACAACACACTATTACGAAACTAAGAGCTATGCCAATGCAAGAAATACCATAATGTGTTTCTCAATGACAGTCCTGTGTACAGGTCGTAATAACATTGCCAATACTTTGCTCTCACTTTAAAAATAACATTAATCATATTAATCTGACTGTGACAGTACACAGATAACTAACAACATAAAACCAAGCTCTAAATAGCAAGTTATCATGACAGGATGATCCTGCAAACAATCCACAAAACAGCTAAGTAAATCCTGAATAAGATCCTTGTGGGATAATCCCACAAGAAGAATAGAATATTTGCCTCACCACCGGCGGTGTATAATGATATATCCCACCAAGAACCTCAAGAAGTGAAAACACAGCCTGGAAACGACAGTAGGCCATCCATCTGGGACCAGGGATAACCTGGTCGTAAGCAAGGCATGGCAAGGCAGGGATGTTTATTCAGAGGCTCCCATCTACTAGATTCAGAAATTTCACACACACACATGAAAGTATCTTACAAAAATTAGTAATAATGCACCGATGTGACACAGGTGAGAAAGCCTCACCCCTCGTTGGCTCCAGCCAGTCTGGAAGAGCATGGGAAAGCAGGTTATATCTTGGTGGAGGAGACAACCCATGAAGCTGGCAACTTGTCAGGTATACAACTAACTTAGCTAAACACTACGTAAAATTTACTAACGTCATTCATGCGGAGAATATAATTAAAATATGTTTTAATGATATTAAGTAAATCTGCATCTTGTATACAAGTTGAAAGAAATATAAAATCATAACACATATAATATATATAAATACTAAATGGTATTTAACCTGAAGAAATGCATCTCACACCTTACTATATTTTCATACACTGATAGGCCTATTTATCAGAAAAATGTCTGAGTGTTTGTAGGCATAAAACACAAACCTTTTTCTCACCTAGTGAACAGTCAGCAGGAGCCAACACAGCAGCCATCACAGCACATACAGTACTCTCACCTAGGGAACAGTCACCAGGAACCAACACAACAGTCTTGCAGTCAACACAGCAGCTACCACAACACACCCTAGTGGCAGTCTGCAACACTTACAATTACGCTGACGGTGTTAAAAGTCGTTCGTAATTATATATTCTAAGATTTTTTTTTCTTACATATGAAGGTTATTTACATATTTTATTACGTATGAAAGTTATTTACATATTTTCTTACGTATGAAGGTTAATTTACATATTTTATTACGTATGAAGGTTATTTACATATTTTTTTTACATATGAAGGTTATTTACATAATTTGTTCATCACTGTAACAATGGTTACCTGTAACTTGGCATTTGTCAAGCTTCCATATATCAAGTGATAATATTCACACATGTTAAAATAATTTATTACATTTAACTCTTGACAGGTGTTCACGGTGCAGGTGTGGGAAAAATACCTGTATACCCGTGACTTGGAGTTTGTGGAAGTATCCAGGGAGCGTCTTGCAACACACTCACTCAAGTTTGAACTCTCTCTCTCCTTTAAGAGGTCGAGACTTTCCCAAGTGTGTGGAGGATACGTCCTGTGTCATGATCTTAACACATAACATTTGTTACTCTTGCACTCTTTGTGTGTACTCACATAGTTGCATTCACCTAGTTGTGGTTGTAGGGGTCGATTCATAGCTCCTGGCCCCGCCTATTTGCTGGTCGCTACTAGTTCCACTCTCTCCCTTCTCCATGATCTTCATCATACCTCTTCTTAAAGCTATGTATGGATCCTGCCTCCACTACATCACTCCCCAGATTGTTCCACTTCCTGTCAACTCTGTAACTGAAAAAAATACTTCCTAATATCCCTGTGACTCATCGGAGTTTTCAACTTAAAGTTGTGACCCCTTATTGCTGTGTCCCATCTCTGAAACATCCTATCTCTATTCACCTTGCCAATTCCTCTCATTATTTTATATGTCGTTATCATTTCTTCCTGATTCCTCCTGTCATCCAGTGTCATCAGGTTGATTTCCCTTAACCTCTCTAATCTCTTCACACTTGACCAGGTGTGGGTTCCATACTGGTGCTGCATACTCCAATATGAGCCTGACGTACACGGTGTACAGTGTCTTAGATGACTCCTTACATAGATGTCGAAACGCTATTCTCATGTTTGCCAGGCGCCCATATGCTGCAGCAGTTATTTGGTTGATACGTTACTCTGCCCTTCTGCAAGTGGACTGTACAAGAATTGTATACAATACCGACAAGATTAGACACATGTGCAACATCTGGGTATCTTTATTGTAGACGTTTCGCCCTCCAGTGGCTTTATCAATACAAATTCAAGGACAAAATTATAAGACTTTAGAACTATATAGTACAAAAGATGACGTAATCAGTCCCTCATCCTGAATCTTCACGACTACTGTGAATCTTTACGACTACTGTGAATCTTTACGACTACTGTGAATCTTCACGACTACTGTGAATCTTTACGACTACTGTGAATCTTTACGACTACTGTGAATCTTTACGACTACTGTGAATCTTTACGACTACTGTGAATCTTTACGACTACTGTGAATCTTTACGACTACTGTGAATCTTTACGACTACTGTGAATCTTCACGACTACTGTGAATCTTCACGACTACTGTGAATCTTCACGACTACTGTGAATCTTCACGATTACTGTGAATCTTCACGACTACTGTGAATCTTCACGACTACGGTGCTCTTCACACCAACTCCAAGGCCGAGGGACTGATTACCTCATTTTTTGTATATAGTTCTTCTGTCTTCAAATAATGTTCTAGAATTTGTATTGATAAAGCCACTGGATGGCGAAACGTCTACAATAAAGATACCCAGATGTTGCACATGTGTCTCAGTTTTCATGCAAGTGGATTGTTTCTGAATTTTAAATTGGCCTAGTTTATAAAGCTCCCGTCAGATGGCAAGTGCCTGGGTAGACCTGCGCTTCCTGTCCTCTGCCTCACACTGCCTGCACCGCACCTTCAGTCAACATCTTTCCCTTTGGATTGTCTCCCGGCTACCCTTTAACTGCGTCCTGTCTGGTGTACCCGTTTGAAGAATAAATCTGTTCTGGTCTACAGTGTATATGTAACCTCCTAGCTACCCTTCCATATCCATGCTACCATTCTACAAGAAGACACTTATGTACGCCTCAGGAGATGTTTTACAGCCTTTTACAGCCTTTGACATCCTGGGCTGTACTTCGTCTGTGGTCTTCTCTGTCCTTCCAAAAACTTCATGACTTTGCACTTGCTAGGGTTAAATTTTAGGAGCCATCTGTTGGACCAGGCTTGCAGCCTGTCAAGATCTCCTTGTAGGCTTACCTGATCCTCGTCCACTTTTATTCTTCTCTTTAGCTTCACATCGTCTGCAAAAAGGGACACCTCTTTATTTCTCTCTTCTATCAAGTCATTCACATAAATAAGAAACAGCACCGGACCTAGGACTGACCCTTGTGGAACCCCACTTGATACATGCACAGACTTTGACACCGCATCACTAGTTTTCATTCTTAACGTTATTACTTTTAACTATTCAAAAGAGTCTGTTCAAGGAGCAAATCTCAATTTCACATCATATTTCTTTTTTTTTTATTCTGGATTTGCGCAGCCTCCCGCCTTCCCCAAGGGGACGAGGCTCCCCGGTTAAGAACCGCTGTTGTAGTTAGTAAGGGACTGAGTTCTTAAACTTAAAAAAAAACTATGTAAAGTACAGTCATTCCTAGGAATAATGTGAGGGGAACATTGTCGATAAAATTTTGTAAGCAATTGATTTAACCTGCTTCTAATATTATAACTATAATTTCTAATAAATGTCAGAACAACATAAATGTTGTACGTGAATGTTATACAACACCAACAAGACGTTTCGCTATACAGTGGCTTTATCAATACAAGACATTCGCTATACAGTGGCTTTATCAATACATGACATTTCGCTATACAGTGGCTTTATCAATACAAGACGTTTCGCTATACAGTGGCTTTATCAATATAAGACGTTTCGCTATACAGTGGCTTTATCAATGGAAAAATAAACACATAAGCAGTATAATGTGATCCTTTATTGACAACGTTTCGCCCACGCAGTGGGCTTTATCGAGTCACAGACAGATCTACCTGGAAAATGAGCAACATGGAGATATATATAGGGTACAGTCAGGTGGAGAATGCTGGGTCAGGTGGAGAAAGCTGCATGTGAGTCTTAAAAGTAGTGTGATAGTTGAAAACATAGTGTGACTTAAAGGACCTGCAGTGTACCATTCTTGAGTTCTAGGTGGGATAGCGTTGAAGAAGTTTCTTGGCAATAGGTTCAGCTATGTTGTAGAAGCCGTTGTTCTGGTTAAGTTGTTGGACATACAGATGAGTGATGATTCTAGGATTCTTCGGTATTGCGTGTTGTCTTCTCTGGCGATGAGTCTTGCGTTTCTGTAGTTGATTAAATGGTTGTGTAAATTTCGGTGTTGAACACAGGCATTTCTTGAGTCGTCAGATCTGCCTGCGTACTGGTGTTCTGAAACGCATTTCAGAACACCAGTACGCAGGCAGATCTGACGACTCAAGAAATGCCTGTGTTCAACACCGAAATTTACACAACCATTTAATCAACTACAGAAACGCAAGACTCATCGCCAGAGAAGACAACACGCAATACCGAAGAATCCTAGAATCATCACTCATCTGTATGTCCAACAACTTCAACCAGAACAACGGCTTCTACAACATAGCTGAACCTATTGCCAAGAAACTTCTTCAACGCTATCCCACCTAGAACTCAAGAATGGTACACTGCAGGTCCTTTAAGTCACACTATGTTTTCAACTATCACACTACTTTTAAGACTCACATGCAGCTTTCTCCACCTGACCCAGCATTCTCCACCTGACTGTACCCTATATATATCTCCATGTTGCTCATTTTCCAGGTAGATCTGTCTGTGACTCGATAAAGCCCACTGCGTGGGCGAAACGTTGTCAATAAAGGATCACATTATACTGCTTATGTGTTTATTTTTCCATTGTGTCGGTATTTTATACCATTTATTTCCATCGGCTTTATCAATACAAGACGTTTCGCTATACAGTGACTTTATCAATACAAGACGTTTAGCTATACAGTGGCTTTATCAATATAAGACGTTTCGCTATACAGTGGCTTTATCAATACAAGACGTTTCGCTATACAGTGGCTTTATCAATACAAGACGTTTCGCTATACAGTGGCTTTATAAATACAATACGTTTCGCTATACAGTGGCTCTATCAATACAAGACGTTTCGCTATACAGTGGCTTTATCAATACAAGACGTTTCGCTATACAGTGGCTTTATCAATACAAGACGTTTCGCTATACAGTGGCTTTATCAATACAAGACGTTTCGCTATACAGTGGCTTTATCAATACAAGACGTTTCGCCATACAGTGGCTTTATCAATACAATAACATAATGTGTAGACTGTGGAACTAGGCTGAGGAAATTACCTCGTCTTCCACTGTCTCTTGTATATAGTTCTACAGTCTTCACATTATATCCTAATAAAGCCACTGGATGGAGAAACGTCTATAAAGTAAAGATACGACAGATGGGACAGAAAGAACAGGCAACAAGGGAGAGGGAGGAAGGGTTGGCCTGTCTGTCAGAGTCGCTCATCTGCACTGAGATGCTGAACACCACAAATGATGCAGTTGAAGTTGTAAAAATAAAGATCGGGAACCAAAACTTAGTCATTGTGGTTGTATATAAGCCACCAGATGCAACTTCCCAACAGTTCAAGGAACAGCTATTGAAAATTGACTACTGTCTGGTAAACCTTCCAACCCCATCCCCAAACATCTTGCTGTTTGGGGATTTCAATCTAAGACATACACAATGGAAGAATATAGCAAATAATGTTATACCAGAGACTATCAATGAAGGCAGCTCAGATGAGAAGTCACATGAGCTGCTGAATCTCTGCAATAAACACACCCTAAGTTAGCAGATAGTGGAGCCAACGAGACTTGAAAACACATATGACCTTATTTTCACAAATAATGAAGACCTGGTAAGAAACAACAATATAAAAAACAACTAATTCAGATCACAATCTAATAGAAGTCCAGACTTACATGCACTGGGGTCCTGACCAGCAAAATGCACACAGCTACGAAAGTGCCTTTACCAAATTCAACATCAACAACAAGATCATCAACTGGGATCAGGTAAGCCATGTCCTAAATGAAACATGTTGGGAAGATATCTTAAATAACATGGTTCTAAACCAGTGCCTAGAAAGGATCACCTGAAGTATGTTCAAGGTATATTCCTCTAAGAAAAAAAAAGAGAAGTAAACTGGAGATAAAGAGACGCTTCCTCTACAGGAGAAGACGAAGAATCACTGAGCTCCTCAAGGGTTCTAGATTATCTGAATCACGGAAAGAAACACTAACCAGGGAAGTGGAAAATATTGAGCTTAAGTTAAAGGATTCATACAGGATCCAGGAGAGACAGAAGCTAAAAGCAATTCAAAATATTTCTTTTCATATGCCAAAAACAAGACAAAAACTGCATCTAGTACTGGGCCCTTACTGAAACAAGATGGAACTTACACACATGACAAAGAAATGAGTGAGATACTGAAGTCTCAATACGACTCTGTGTTTAGCGAGTTAATAATCAGTCTAACGATCGACAATCCAAATGATTTTTTCATGAATGAGCCTCAAATCCCTGTTAATGTATGCCAAATTTCTGACAACCCTAACTCTACTGGAATTTGAGAACGTCAGGCCCAGGCCCAGACTCGTGGAACTCTGTGTTCATTAAGAACTGCAAGAAAACCCTTACTCGTGCCCTAAGTATACTATGGAGAAGGAACATAGACATGGGTGAAATCCCACAGTCATTAAAATCAACGGATATAGCCTCTCTCCACAGCAAAGCAATAACTAAGAACTAAATACCAATAGCTCTAACGTCTCACATCATACAAACCTTTGAAAGAGTACTAAGAAGCATGATCGCAAATCACCTGGATTCCCAACAATTGCACAATCCAGGGCAACATGGATTCAGAGCAGGTCGCTCCTGCCTCTCTCAATTACTGGATCACTATGATATGGTCTTGGATGCGCTGGAAGACAAACAGAATGCAGGTGTAGTATACACAGATATTGCAAAATCCTTTGACAAGTGCGATCATGGTGTAATAACACATAAAATGCGTGCTAAAGGGATAACTGGCAAAGTGGGCAGATGGATCTTCAACTTTCTAACCAATAGAATACAAAGAGTAGCGGTAAACAGAGTTAAGTCGGAAGCTGCCATAGTGAAGAGCTCTCTCCCACAAGGCACAGTACTCGCACCTATCCTGTTCTTCATCATTATGTCAGACATAGAGAGATGTAAACCATAGAACCGTATTATCCTTTGCAGACGATACTAGAATCTGGATGAGAGTCATCCATTGAGGACACGACAAATCTCCAAGAAGATATAAAGCAATTTTTCCAACGGGCAACAGAAAACAATGTGATGTTTAATGAGGACATATTCCAACTACTCCGGTATGGAGAACTGGAGAAAATAGATAGAACTAAGTATACTACTAACTCTAATCACACAACAGAGCGGAAAAGTAGTGTGAAGGACCTGGGAGTGGTAATGTCAGAGAATCTCACCTTCAAGGATCACAACAGTGTCACTATCACATCTGCGAGAAAAATGATACGAGCGATAATTAGAACCTTCAAAACAAGGAATGCCAAGCCAGTGATGATCCTTTTTAAATCACTTGTTCTCTCTAGGCAGGAATACTGCTGTACATTAACATCTCCATTCAAGGCAGGTGAAATCGCAGATCTAGAGAATACATAGGGAACCTTTACTGCACATATAAGTTCTGTCAAACACCTTAACTATTGGGAATGCTTGGAAGCACTTGATTTGTATTCACTGGAATGCAAGCGGGAGAGATACATCATAATCTACACCTGGAAAATCCTAGAGGGACTGGTCCTTACTCTGCATACAGAAATCCCTCCATACAAAAGCAAAAGACTGGGCAGACGGTGCAATATATCCCATTAGTACACTTAGATTGTTGTTGTTGTATGTTCGCCGGTACATCCGGCCCGGGTCTTCTCCAAATGGTGACCCGGCATTGGCCCCCTGGGTAGAGGGTGTCAGTACACTTAGAGAAAGCACAATAAGTGTCTGGGGCCCAAGACTGTTCAACAGCCTCCCACTATGCATAAGGGGAATTACCAGTAGACCCCTGGTTGCCTTCAAGAGGGAGAGGGACAGATACCTAAAAGTCAGTACCCGATCAGCAGGGCTGTGGTTCATACGTTGGACTAGGTATGGCCAGCAGTAACAGCCTGGTTGATTAAGCCCTGATCCACCGGGAGGCCTGGTAAGGACTGGGCCCCGGAGTGTTGACCCCCGGAACTCCCTCCAGGTAGACTCCAGGTTGGTAGACCCAAATGTTGCACATGTGTCTAATTCTTTATAAACATAAATGTTTTGCTGTTTACACTGTAGCTACAGAATTTTTTGGTGGCTTTAAATGTTTATTCTATTAAAGAAAGAAAGAAATGTCACAATACCGAGGCTGGAACAACACACAAATAACTCGCACTCAGGAGACTGAAACTTAGGACGACGTTTCGGTCGTCCGACTTGTGACTAGTTAATGAACACTTAATGGTCCAAGTCGGACCGAGACGTCGTCACAAGTTTCGGTCTCCTATGTCCGGGTTATATGTGTTTATGTAATTGTTTACTAATAAAAGTATCAACAAAATTACGTGGAAAACCATACTGTCCTAACACTATACCTGATGGAATCAGGTATAGTGTTCGGTATACCTGATGGAATCAGGTATAGTGTTCGGTATACCTGATGGAATCAGGTATAGTGTTCGGTATACCTGATGGAATCAGGTATAGTGTTCGGTATACCTGATGGAATCAGGTATAGTGTTCGGTATACCTGATGGAATCAGGTATAGTGTTAGGTATACCTGATGGAATCAGGTATAGTGTTCGGTATACCTGATGGAATCAGGTATAGTGTTTGGTATACCTGATGGAATCAGGTATAGTGTTCGGTATACCTGATGGAATCAGGTATAGTGTTAGGTATACCTGATGGAATCAGGTATAGTGTTCGGTATACCTGATGGAATCAGGTATAGTGTTATACCGATGGAATCAGGTATAGTGTTCTGTATACCTGATGGAATCAGGTATACCTTGAATATATCTATTATGCTCTAGTTACAAAAAATTATAATTTCGTTTAAATTGAATTGGTATAAACGAGGACAATTTAGCAGTTAGGCCAGTAAATATAAGCGTTCTATAAACTGATGTTAACATATTCTCAGTTCTTTTAATTAGAATATCTGAAAAAAGGTAATTTACAGTCCTGTCTATTTCAAAAGTAATTTTTACATTAGGATATTGGTCATTTAAGCAACAAAAGAATAACTAAATATGTCCAGGTAGAAAAGAAACACATGTAACATAACACAGGTGTGTCGAAACTACAGCTGTAACATAACACAGGTGTGTCGAAACTACAGCTGTAACATAACACAGGTGTGTCGAAACTACAGCTGTAACATAACACAGGTGTGTCGAAACTACAGCTGTAACATAACACAGGTGTGTCGAAACTACAGCTGTAAAGTAGCATGTGTGAGAAAGACAAGTACAGAACACCACAAGTACAGAACACCACAAGTACAGAACACCACAAGTACAGAACACCACAAGTACAGAACACCACAAGTACAGAACACCACTAGTACAGAACACCACAAGTACAGAACACCACAAGTACAGAACACCACAAGTACAGAACACCAAGTACAGAACACCACAGTAAAACAGAACACCACAAGTACTGAACACACAAGTACAGAACACCACAAGTACAGAACACCACAAGTACATAACACAAGTACAGACATCACAAGTACAGAACACCACAAGTACAGAACACCACAGTACAGAACACCACAAGTACAGAACACCCAAGTACAGATCACCCAAGTACAGAACACCACAAGTACAGAACACCACAAGTACAGAACACCACAAGTACAGAACACCACAAGTACAGAACACCACAAGTACAGAACACCACAAGTACAGAACACCACAAGTACAGAACACCACAAGTACAGAACACCACAAGTACAGAACACCCAAGTACAGACACCACAAGTACAGAACACCCAAGTACAGAACCCAAGTACAGAACACCACAGGTCAGAACACCACAAGTACAAACACCACAAGTACAGAACACGCAAGTACAGAACACCACAGGTACAGAACACCACAAGTACAAACACCACAAGTACAGACACCACAAGTACAGAACACCACAGTACAGAACACCACAAGTACAGAACACCCAAGTACAGAACACCACAAGTACAGAACACCACAGTACGAACACCACAAGTACAGAACACCACAAGTACAGAACACCACAAGTACAGAACACCACAAGTACAGAACACCACAAGTACAGAACACCACAAGTACAAACACACAAGTACAGAACACACAAGTACAGAACACCACAAGTACAGAACACCACAAGTACAGAACACCACAAGTACAGAACACCAGCACAAGTACAGAACACCACAAGTACAGAACACCACAAGTACAGAACACCACAAGTACAGACACCACAAGTACAGAACACACAAGTACAGAACAACAATACAGAACACCACAAGTACAGAACACACAGTACAGAACACCACAAGTAACACCACAAAGAACACCACAAGTACAGAACACCACAAGTACAGAACACACAAGTACAGAACACACAAGTACAGACACACAAGTACAGAACACACAAGTACAAAACACAAGTACAGAACATCACAAGTACAGAACACCACAAGTACAGAACACCACAAGTACAGAACACCACAAGTACAGAACACCACAATACAGACACCACGTACAGACACAAGTACAGAACATCACAAGTACAGAACACCACAAGTACAGAACACCACAAGTAAGAACATCACAAGTACAGAACACCCGTACAGACACCAGTAAGAAATCACAAGTACAGAACACCACAAGTACAGAACACCACAAGTACAGAACACCACAAGTACAGAACATCACAAGTACAGAAACCAAAGTACAGAACACCACAAGACAGAACACCACAAGTACAGAACACCACAAGTACAGAACACTACAAGTACAGAAATCACAAGTACAGAACACCACAAGTACAGAACACCACATAAGACCACAGTGAACACACAAGTACAGAACCACAAGTACAGAACACCACAAGTACAGAACATCACAATCGAACACCACAAGTACAGACACCACAAGTACAGAACACCACAAGTACAAACATCCACAAGTACAGAACACCACAAGTACAGAACACCCAAGTACAGAACACCACAAGTACAGAACATCACAAGTACAGAACACACAAGTACGACACACAAGTACAGAACAACAATACAGAACACCAGTAGACACCACAAGTACAGACACAACAAGTACAGAACACCACAAGTACAGAACACCACAAGACAGGAACACCACAAGTACAGAACACCAAGTACAGAACACACAAGTACAGAACACACAATACAGAACACCACAAGTACAGAACACCCAAGTACAGAACACCACAAGTACAACACAACAGAACACCACAAGTCAGAACACCACAAGTACAGAACACCACAAGTACAGAACACCAAGTACAGAACACACAAGTACAGAACACCACAAGTACAGAACACCACAAAAGTACAGAACACCACAAGTACAGAACACCACAAGTCAACCAAAGTACAGAACACAACAAGTACAGAACACCACAAGTACAGAACACCACAAGTACAGAACACCACAAGTACAGAACACCACAAGTACAGAACACCACAAGTACAGAACACCAAGTACAGAACACCAGTGTAACACCACAAGTACAGAACACACAAGTAAGAACACCACAAGTACAGAACACACAAGTACAGAACACCACAAGTACAGAACACCACAAGTACAGAACACCACAAGTACAGAACACCACAAGTACAGAACACCGCAAGTACAGAACACCACAGGTACAGAACACCACAAGTACACAACACCACAAGTACAGAACACCACAAGTACAGAACACCACAAGTACAGAACACCACAAGTACAGAACACCACAAGTACAGAACACCACAAGTACAGAACACCACAAGTACAGAACACCACAAGTACAGAACACCACAAGTACAGAACACCACAAGTACAGAACACCACAAGTACAGAACACCACAAACAGAACCACAAGTACAGAACATCACAAGTACAGAACACAAGTACAGAACACAAAGTACAGAACACCACAAGTACAGAACACCACCAGTACAGAACACCACAAGTACAGAACACCACAAGTAAAACAACAAGTACAGAACACCACAAATACAGAACACCACAATACAGAACACACAAGTACAAACATACAAGTACAAACACCAAAGACAAACATAAGAAACACACACAAAAACACACAATCAGAACACCACAAGTACAGAAACCAAATACAGACACACAAGTACAGAACACCACAATACAGACACCACAATACAGAACACCACATACAGAACACCACAAGTACAGAACACCACAAAGAACCAAAAAGAACACACAAGCAAGAACACCACAAGTACAGAACACCACAAACAACACCAAAGTACAGAACACCAAAACAGACAAACAGAAAACACCACAAGTACAGAAAAGAAAGACACAAAGTAAACATCACAAGTACAGAAACCACAAGTCGAACACACAAGACAGAACACACAAGTACGAACATCAAAAGACAGACAGACAAGTACAGAACACCACAAGTACAGAACACTACAAGACACATACAAGTACAGAACACACAAGTAAGAACACAAGTCAGAACACCAAGTACAGAACACCACAGAACAGAACATACAATACAACACAAGTACAGAACACACAAGTACAGAACACCACAAGTACAGAACACCGCAAGTACAGAACACCAAAGTACAGACCACACAAGACAGAACACCACAAGACAGAACAACGAAACAGAAACAACATAAGAACACCACAAGTACAGAACACAAGTACAGAACACAAGTACAGAACACCACAAATACAGAACACCCAAGTACAGAACACCACAAGCAGAACATCAAAGTACAGAACACCACAAGTACAGAACACACAAGAAAACAAGTAAGAACACACAAGTACAGAACACACAACACAAGACACACACATACAGAACACACAAGTACAGAACACCACAAGTACAGAACACCACAAGTAACACCAAGACAACACAATCAGAACACCACATACAGAACACACAAGTACAGAACACACAAGTACAGAACACACAAGTACAGAACACCACAATAACACCACAAGTACAGAACACAAGTACAGAACACCATAAGAACACACATGACACACAACACACAAGACAGAACACCACAATACAGAACACCACAAGACAGAACACACAAGTACAGAACACAAGTACGAACACACAAGTACAGAACACCAAGTACAGACACCACAAGACAGAACATACAAGTACAGAACACCACAAGTACAGAACACCACAAGTAAAAAAAACACCACAAGTACAGAACACACAAGACAGAACACACAAGTACAGAACACAAGTAGAACATCACAAGTACAGAACACCACAAACAGAACACACAGTACAGAACACCAAAGTCAGAACACCACAATAAGAACACCACAAGTACAGAACACCACAAAAACACCACAAACAGAACACCACAAGTACAGAACATCACAAGTACAGAACACCACAAACATAACCAAAGACAAAAACAAAAGAACAGAACACCACAAGTACAGAACACTACAAGTACAGAATATCACAAGTACAGAACACCACAAGTACAGAACACCACAAGTAAAGAACACCACAAGTACAGAACATCACAAGTACAGAATACCACAAGTACAGAACACCACAAGTACAGAACATCACAAGTACAGAACATCACAAGTACAGAACACCACAAGTACAGAACACCACAAGTACAGAACACTACAAGTACCGAACATCACAAGTACAGAACACGACAAGTACAGAACACCACAAGTACAGAACACCGCAAGTACAGAACACCACAAGTACAGAACATCACAAGTACAGAACACTACAAGTATCAGACATCACAAGTACAGAACACCACAAGTACAGAACACCGCAAGTACAGAACACCACAAGTACAGACCACAACAAGTACAGAACACCACAAGTACAGAACACCACAAGTACAGAACACAACAAGTACAGAACACCACAAGTACAGAACACCACAAGTACAGAACATCACAAGTACAGAACACCACAAATACAGAACACCCCAAGTACAGAACACCACAAGTACAGAACATCACAAGTACAGAACACCACAAGTACAGAACACCACAAGTACAGAACACTACAAGTACCGAACATCACAAGTACAGAACACGACAAGTACAGAACACCACAAGTACAGAACACCGCAAGTACAGAACACCACAAGTACAGAACATCACAAGTACAGAACACTACAAGTATCGAACATCACAAGTACAGAACACCACAAGTACAGAACACCGCAAGTACAGAACACCACAAGTACAGACCACAACAAGTACAGAACACCACAAGTACAGAACACCACAAGTACAGAACACAACAAGTACAGAACACCACAAGTACAGAACACCACAAGTACAGAACATCACAAGTACAGAACACCACAAATACAGAACACCCCAAGTACAGAACACCACAAGTACAGAACATCACAAGTACAGAACACCACAAGTACAGAACATCACACGTACAGAACACCAAGTACAGAACACCACAAGTACAGAACACCACAAGTACAGAACACCACAAGTACAGAACACTACAAGTACAGAACACCACAAGTACAGAACACCACAAGTACATAACACAAGTACAGAACATCACAAGTACAGAACACCACAAGTACAGAACACCACAAGTACAGAACATCACAAGTACAGAACACCACAAGTACAGAACACCACAAGTACAGAACACCACAAGTCCAGATCACCACAAGTACAGAACACCAATAGTACAGAACACCACATGTACAGAACATCACAAGTACAGAACACCACAAGTACAGAACACCACAAGCACAGAACACCACAAGTACAGAACACCACAAGTACAGAACACTACAAGTACAGAACATCACAAGTACAGAACACCACAAGTACAGAACACCACAAGTACAGAACACCACAAGTACAGAACATCACAAGTACAGAACATCACAAGTACAGAACACCACAAGTACAGTACACCACAAGTACAGAACACCACAAGTACAAAACATCACAAGTACAGAACACCACAAGTACAGAACACCACAAGTACAGAACATCACAAGTACAGAACATCACAAGTACAGAACACCACAAATACAGAACACCACAAGTACAGAACATCACAAGTACAGAACATCACAAGTACAGAACATCACAAGTACACAACACCACAAGTACAGAACACCTCAAGTACAGAACACTACAAGTACCGAACATCACAAGTACAGAACACCACAAGTACAGAACACCACAAGTACAGAACACCACAAGTACAGAACACCACAAGTACAGAACACCACAAGTACAGAACACCACAAGTACAGAACACAAGTACAGAACACCACAAGTACAGAACATCACAAGTACAGAACACTACAAGTACCGAACATCACAAGTACAGAACACCACAAGTACAGAACACCACAAGTACAGAACACCACAAGTACAGAACACCACAAGTACAGAACACAAGTACAGAACACCACAAGTACAGAACATCACAAGTACAGAACACTACAAGTACCGAACATCACAAGTACAGAACACCACAAGTACAGAACACCACAAGTACAGAACACCACAAGTACATAACACCACAAGTACAGAACACCACAAGAACAGAACATCATAAGTACAGAACACCACAAATACAGAACACCACAAGTACAGAACACCACAAGTACAGAACATCACAAGTACAGAACACCACAAGTACAGAACACCAAGTACAGAACACCACAAGTACAGAACATCACACGTACAGAACATCACACGTACAGAACACCAAGTACAGAACACCAAGTACAGAACACCACAAGTACAGAACACCACAAGTACAGAACACCACAAGTACAGAACACCACAAGTACAGAACACCACAAGTACAGAACACCACAAGTACAGAACACCACAAGGCGGACTCAGTGATGTGAAACAGTGCTTCAGCTGGTGCTGTTGCTAGTTCGGATGCGGTCTCTGAAGACGGTGTTGGAACAGTTCTGGAAACAGCTGGTGGCGTTGCTGGTTCTGATGCTGCTATTGAAGATGGTGCTGGTGCTGGTACAGGTCTAGGAACTACAGTTGGGAACCCAACCCCAACAAATCTCAGCCAACAGCAAAGAGAACTGTGCAAATCTATGGTTGGGTGTCTGTAGGCCTGGAATGTCTGAAAATACGAATGGAACCCAATTTTAACCATCCAATAAAATGTCGTAGTCTCCAGACCAAATGTTATACTTCGGTATATGAGAAACAATGCTATAACAAACTGCCCAGAATACCATTTGAAAAGGACCAAGAGGAACAACCCCACAAACCACGGCAAAGTAACCATGGTAGTTACAACCAAAAATATTTCACCACCTCGGAACCTTCTTAAACTGGAAGCAGAGTCGGTTTCCTCCTTTTCAAAATCACGGATATTGATGCCAACAACAACAAAATCCCTTAGCAAACATGCAAGACAAATATACAAGGCGTAAACCATCAACCAAAAGCAAAATAACGTTTATTAGAAGACTCCACGTAGAGTTAAATGCAATTTCCGCAGCTTTCACAGAGACCCACTCAAAAGACTACTTTAACAATGAAACAGGGATTCCAGGGCACAACTTAATTAGATGCGACTAAAGAAACAGGCAACAAGGGGTGAGGGGGAGATGTGGTCTGCATATCTAAGTTTTGTTCATTTGCACGGAGTTACTAAACACCACAAAAGGTGTAGTTGAAGTTCTGTCGGCAAAAAATGAGAACCAGAACCTAGTCACTATGGTTGTATATAAACCACAGGATACAACTTCCCAATAGTTTAAGAAACAGCAGAGTCAAAAATTTAATATTTTCCGGAAAATCTTTCATTTCCAGCCACAAATATTTTGTTGCTTGTTGACTAATTTTAATTAAAATTGAAGAACGCAGAAAACAGTGTAAAAGCAGAGCTTAGAATAATTATCTTTACTGTAGACGTTTCGCCATCCATTGGCTTTATCAATACAGATTCTTCCACTGGGGAATCCCGCCTACCAGTGACTATGCCCTCGTCTGCTACCCGTCCGTATCCACCTGTCGCCAGAATATGAGCGCCAACCTTCTTGCCTCTGCTCCAGTTTCTCCACGACTACGGTGTTGTTCACACCAACTCCAAGGCCGGGGACTGATTACCTCATCTTTTGTATATAGTTCTTCTGTCTTCAATTATGTCCTAGAATTTGTATTGATAAAACCACTGGTTGGCGAAACGTCTACAGTAAAGATACCCAGATGTTGCACACCTTTGATATACCTTTGAAGAGTTTCGAAAGTTTATCTACTCTCTGAGCCCGGCCATGGGCCAGGCTCGTCTGGTGCTTGCCTGGTCAACCAGGCTGTTGCTGCTGGAGGCCCGCTGCCCCACATATCCATTACAGCCTGGTTGATCTGGCACCCGGTGAAGATGTTTCTAATTTTTTCAAAGAGAGAGAAGCTTCCTCTTTGGATGAAGACGAAGAATCACAAAACTTCTCAAAAGTGCTAGTGACTAAAATGAGGAAGCACTAGTTAGAGAAACTAAAGATAATTAACTAAAATTGAATGAATAATACAGAGTTCATTAAAGGCAGAGGGAACTAAAATAAATTAATGAAATTGAAAGAAATCCAAAATACTTCTTCTTATATGCTAAATCCAGGATAATAAACTACATCCAGTATCTAGTCCTTGATTAAACAAGACGAAACTTACAATAACAACAAAGAAATGTGTAAAATATTGAAGTCTCAATATGAGTGTGTGTTTAGTGAGTCATTAATCAGAATTAAGGTTGATAATTCGAATAAATTCTTTAAGAACAGTAATCAAAAACTTGTCAATGTCTCTAAAATTTCTGACATGATTCTCTTCCCATTAGACTTTGAAAAAGCTATTGACAACATGCACAAGCACCCTGCCCTGGGCCCTAACTTATGAAACTCCATATTCACCAAGAACTGCAAGAACCCCTTATCACGTCCCTTAATTGTTGTATGGAGAGGAAGCCTAGACACGGGAGTCATCCCACAGTCATTATTAAAAACAACAGACATAGCTACACTCCACAAAGGTGGCAGAAAAGCATTAGTTAGGAATAGTACTAACGTTCCACGTTATAAAAATCTTTAGAAGTGTTCTAAGAAGCAAGTTCGTCAACCATTTGGATTCCCAACAATTGCAAAACCCAGGGAGCATGGGTTAGGAGCATGTCGCTCCTGCCTCTCGCAACTACTGGGCCACTCCTATATGGTCTTGGATGCACTGGAAGACAAACAAAACGCTGAAAAAGGCACAAAAAAATGAGCACAAAAGAAATAAATGGAAAAGAGAGCAGATCAGTTTTCAATTTTCTAAGAAATAGAACGCAAGGAGTAATAGTATAGTATTAAGTCAGTAGAGTATCACCATGAAGAGCTGTTTCCCAAAGGCAAGGCACAGGACTCGCCTCATATCTGACACACACGGGGACATAAATCATAGCACCGTATCTTCTTTTGCAGACAATAGAATCTGCATGAGTGTCAGCCATCGTGGACACAGAAAATCTTCATGCTGACACAAAGTCTTTCAGCGGGATATAGACAATAATATGATTTTCAGTGAGGGCAAATTTCAGTTACTCCTTTATGGTAAAAACTGAGAAAATAAAAACTATGACGGAGCATAAAGGAAATCCTAACCACACAACAGAGCGAAAAATTAACGTCAAGGATTTAAGAGTGGTAAAGTCAGAAGTTATAACTTTCAAGGATGACAACAATATCGTTATCACAACCGCGAGGAAGATGACAGGATAGATAACGATAACCTTCAAAACAAGAGATGACGAGTCAATGGAGATCCTTTTTAAGCCACTTGTTCTTGTCGAGGCTGAAATACTGCTGTACACTAACAGCCCCATTCAAGGCAGGTGAAACTGCAGATCTAGAGAATGTACAGAGAACCTTCGCTGTACGTACAAGTTGAATCAAGCACCTAAATTACTGTACTCCTTAAGATGAAATCTACAAAGATACACCATAATTCACACCAGAAAAATCTTTGATGGATTAGGGCTAAATCTGCACAGAGAAATCACTCCTTATGAAAGCAAGAGGCTCGGCAGACAGTGCAAAATACCCCAATGAAAAGCAGAAGTGCCACGAGTACTCTGACAGAGTACATAATAAGTGCAAGGGCCCCAAGACTATTCAATAGCATCCCACTATACATAAGGGAGGTTACCAATAGACTCCTTGCTGTCTTCAAGAGACAACTGGACAGTTTCCAAAAGACAATTCCTGATGAGCCTGGCTGTGATTCATACGTTGGTCTGTATACAGCCGTCAGGAGGCTAAGTCTAACACCGGGCCGCTGTGGCACTGACCCTCGGAACACTCTGCAGGTAGATTGCGTGAATGATCAACACCTTTGGTGTTGAATTAACACCTTTGGTGTTAATTAAGGCCTTTGGTGTGAATTAACACCTTTGGTGTGAATTTATGCATTGGTGTTAATAAACACCTTTGTGAGGTGACACATTTGTGTGAAATGACACCGGTGTGAAGTGAAATGACACTTTTGGTATAAAGTGGCACCTTTGTGTGGAGGATTGTGCTACTGCATTGTTACATTAGTAACACCCGCCTGTAACGTTACTAACACTTGCCTGTAACATTACTAACACCTGCCTGTAACATTAACACTTGCCAGTAAGATTACTAACACCTACCTGTTACATTACTAACACCTGCCAGTAACATTACTGACACCTGCCAGTAGTATTAGTAACACCTGCCTGTAACATTACTAACATCTGCCTGTCTGTATTACACTGCTAACACCTGCCTGTAACATTACTAACATCTGCCTGCCTGTATTACACTGCTAACACCTGCCTGCCTGTATTACACTGCTAACACCTGCCTGCCAGTATTACACTGCTAACACCTGCCAGTAACATTACTAACATCTGCCTGCTAATATTACACTGCTAACACCTGCCTCTAGAATTACACTGCTAACACATGCCTGTTAGTATTACACTGCTAACACCTGTCTCTAGAATTACACTGCTAACACATGCCTGTTAGTATTACACTGCTAACACCTGTCTCTAGAATTACACTGCTAACACATGCCTGTTATTATTACACTGCTAACACCTGTCTCTAGAATTACACTGCTAACACATGCCTGTTATTATTACACTGCTAACACCTGTCTCTAGAATTACACTGCTAACACATGCCTGTTATTATTACACTGCTAACACCTGTCTCTAGAATTACACTGCTAACATATGCCTGTTAGTATTACACTGCTAACACCTGCCTGATAGCATTACACTGCTAACACCTGCGTGCCAGTATTACACTGCTAACACCTGCGGGCCAGTATTACACTGCTAACACCTGCGTGCCAGTCTTTAACTACTAACACCTGTCTGTATATTCGTTGCACTTGCTAACGTATATCACACTCTTCGTACGAAACTTTTTCAGATAATTTCGTTCATGCAGTGATGTGTTTACTGCAGAAATGATGGACAAGACATGAATATTAACACACTCTTTTACGCAGGGACCACTACAGAATTGTTGCATGAGCAACAACAATGTTGTCATGCACTGCACTGAGTGCTCAGTGATATTATCATGCAAACAGTCAAGTGTATTTTAAGGGAGGATAATTCAGTGTGGGCCAGCCTGTGTTGGACGAGGGGGGCGGTCTGTTGTTTATGTTGAGGGGTTGTTGCTGTTGTTGTTGTATTGTGATTTATTTTGCATATGCATGCTTTTACACATAAACACCTACATACATACATACATGCATACATACATATATGCATACATACATCAATATATATACATAAATGCATACATACATACATATCTGTTGGGTGTGAGAGAGGGAACAGAGGTACTGTGTGGACATTTAACAACAATCTTCAAATCACTGTAAATAGTGAACATCCTCATCATTATTTATTAATTGGGAAGCACTAAATTCGTAGGGATCATACGGCACATTATAATGGGAGACAATCAGCATTAATCCAGTGAAGTAGTGGGTAGCTCAATGCTTAGGATTAAGAGCCTCTGACCAGCATCAAGGCAGCTCATCTGAAGGAAGAACATCTTGATAAACGAGAAAACGACAGATTTCGTTACATTATGAAGACTAAGACACTTATGCAATATATGGGAATCTTTATTAAGGAAACGTTTTGCCACACAGTGGCTTCATCAGTAGAAATGGGTAAGGAGAGAAGGAGTTTGAGGTAATCAGTCCCTCGGCCTGGAATCGATATGTTCAGTCCATCAATCTTGTAGGAAGTACAGCATAGTGCCAGAGAAGTGACTTATATACTGTAGTCAGGTGAGTGGAAGCAGGAGGAGGTGGGGTCACAGTGGTACCATCCACTAGTGTAAGTAGGTCTTCGTCCAAAGGTTGGACAAGTGTTGAAGAATTCCTTGTATTAAAATCCCATGATGTTGCATAAGTGTCTCAATCTTCAACTTGCCGGTTTTCAAACCATTTATCACATCGTTACATTATGCAACAAAAGACTAAGCTTAAGGCACTTGTTATATGGAAAGTAACGAGGAGTGGACTTACTTCATCCACTCTGGGCTTGGATCTTGGTGTGTCAGTAAACAAACTTACTTATTACAGGGACATGGCTAAGCAGTCAAACACTGTGGCACAATTTGATATTTAAAATGTCTCCACAGATCTGGGGTATTTTCGGGAAATTTATGGTACTGTACTCACTGCGAAGCTTCTGACAAAGTACTGGTGGCAGTATGAAAGTCCTTGCGTTGCCATATTCACCCTTCTGTACTCACCTAGTTGTGGGTGCAGGGGTCGATTCACAGCTCCTGTGTGTGAGTCAAACAGCCAAGCCTGACACCACAGCTGGCTCCATACACTCACATCTCCCTCGCCAGTGTTCAGAACCTCCAACCATCAGTGTTACACTTACAGTTTTTAAAATATTTTAAAGGTACTTGATGAAGCCTAAGACTGGGTAAAAAGCTGAACAAATAAACCATCCCACTACAGGTGTGTTTATTCCAACAACTGTCAGCATTATTACCGTTGCCACCTCCGTTACCACCATCACTGCCAACACAGTCATCATCATCATTATCATGATTATCATCATCACAATCACCTACAGACTCTTAGTGGAACTAAATCACAAAGAAAAATGTTAAACTTGTCTGTAACAAACATTCTGGTCAATCCTCGTGCATGACTTGTCAAGGACAAACATCCTGGTCATTACACGTACATGACTTGTATCAAACTTCCGGTCATTACAAGTGCAAGACTTGTCAAGGACAAACATTCTGGTCAATACAAATAAAAAACAGCAACAACTGCCACTGCAACAATAACTGCCTCTGCAACAATAACTGCCTCTGCAACAATAACTGCCTCTGCAACAATAACTGCCACTGCAACAATAACTGCCACTGCAACAATAACTGCCTCTGCAACAATGACTGCCTCTGCAACAAAAACTGCCTCTACAACAATAACTGCCTCTACAACAATAACTGCCTCTGCAACAATAACTGCCTCTGCAACAATAACTGCCTCTGCAACAATAACTGCCTCTGCAACAATAACTGCCTCTGCAACAATAACTGCCTCTGCAACAATAACTGCCTCTGCAACAATAACTGTAGCAATAATTGCCGCTACAGCAGTAACTACAGAAATAACTGCAACTAAAACTTCATCGATAAAAATAATTGCAGCTAGAGTGTATAAATACACCCAAATGTGTGTGTATGTGTATATACAGCAGAGGTGTGTATATGTGAATATACACCCGGATGTGTGTATATGTGTATATACACCCATATGTGTGTATGTGTATATACAGTAGAGGTGTGTATATGTGAATATACACCCGGATGTGTGTATATACACCCAGATGTGTGTATGTGTATATACACTGTGAGGTTTGTATCTCTCAGGGTATATACATAGTTTTTACGTTCATCCCTATTTCAGGGATTAAAATGTTGTTGACTGGCGGTGTGCAGGTGACATTCAACCTTACAGCCCTCGTGTTGTGAACAGGTTTTAAACCAATATCCCTACGACGTACCCCAAGGTTTCAAACCTAACAAACCCCTTACAGCCTACCTCAAGGTTTCAGGCCTAACAAACTAACCCTCTACTGCCTACCACAAGGTTTCAGGCCTAACAAAGTAAACCCCTACTGCCTACCACAAGGTTTCAAGCCTAACAAACTAACCTCCTACTGCCTACCACAAGGTTTCAGGCCTAACAAACTAACCACAAGGTTTCAGGCCTAACAAACTAACCACAAGGTTTCAGGCCTAACACACTAGCCCCCTACTGCCTACCACAAGGTTTTAAACCTATGAAGCTAACCCCTTACGACCTACCCCAAGGTTTTTAAACCTCAACCCCCTAAGACAACTTCATGAAGTTTCTGATTGTTCATCAACCCCCAAACATTTATTTGAAAATAATTTAAGAAATAGCACTTTAACTATAAGAAAACTATAAGATTTAACATACTCTTTTTTACTGAGATTGTTGATATCATTAATGGGAAGATTGCAACTGATGAACGTCAACAAGGACACTGATATCTGGCTGGTGATTGGTCAGTTATAAAGTAAGTCACCTGGACCTTCCAGGTTCACTCTGTTCCTCTAATTAGTTAGAATTGCATTTACATGTTAGCTAAAACCAGTTATGCACCTCCCTAGACATTTAGTGACACCCTTTTGACCCCCAGAAATTTATCGATACCCCCCTTGATATCCCATAGACCCTTAAGGGTCGATATTGACCACTTGGGGAAACCTTTCCCTACGACCTACTACTCAGACGACATGATAACAAGTCAGGTGATACTCAGACGACATGATAACAAGTTAGGTGATACTCAGACGACATGATAACAAGTTAGGTGATACTCAGACGACATGATAACAAGTTAGGTGATACTCAGACGACATGATAAGACAGACAAGGACTGAAAGATATGAACTGAAAACAAGTGAACACAACTCGTAGTAAAAACTGTGTAAGAGTCACAAGGATGTTAAAAGAATTTTTTGAGCCTTAGGATGGTTGGGATGTTGAATGTCCTAGATAAGGAAGTGAGCAAACACCTTACGCAGTTGAAAGGAAAGATACGACAGGGCCAACAAGGCACTAATCTTATTAAACCATTCTAACGAGGCAGGTCCAGTAGCTAAGACTCGATCACCGTAACCACAAATAAGGTAGTATTTACGTGCACGACAGTGCACATAAATACGCTAGGCGTCCCCAGCATGAGCTCAATTCCTGCAATAATAAAAATGTTAAAAAGGAAATGTAATTACTATAGCGCAAATTTTGCTAAATGCAGCCGTAACGATATAATGACACATATAATTGCTACAACCTGTATTATGTGTCGGGTACATAGTGATCTGCACCGGAATCCCCCCAGCTCATGCATGACTCAGATAACTACAACCATCCATTTTTTTGGACAAATACGCGATTTCCTGCAAGGTAATTGGATGGAACGAACCATCTTAATCCTCTTAAAGGGACTAAAGCACCAAACTCAGATTATTCCTTATTTCTCAGGATCTCATGTAGACTATGGTATACCCAGCGGTATGCTGGCGGCTCACCAACTTATCCATGGGTAATGATTTTCTCGCGTCCTCCCTCCGGCAAGTAATTACCATCCTCGGTCTCACAGAGAAGGGTGTGTGTCTCTCAAAGTCAAAATTCAAAAAAAAATCAACAAGTTATTTCGTAGCATAATATACACTGTGTAGTTTACATGTAGTAAAATAGTGTTAAACACGAAGCCACTAACCACATACCACGGGTGGGGTTCGAACCCGCGGTCAGAGAGTCTCAGAACTCCAGACCGTCGCGTAAGCCACTGGGCCAGCTTACGCGACGGTCTGGAGTTCTGAGACTCTCCGACCGCGGGTTCGAACCCCACCCGTGGTATGTGGTTTGTTTGCAATCGTGTCATTACGATTTCGTGAGTCACGAAGCCACTAGCATAAAGGAGCATTTTGGCCAGTGTATAAATGCTAATTTTTTATTTTAATGCTTATTTTAAAGGTCAAAGAATTTTTGATTAATGGTGAACAGATGATACGCATCATAATGAAACTAATTAGTCTTGTAGCAGTCATTGTAGTTCTCAGATATATGGTACCTATAAAGCAGTGTCTCTTAACCATTCCTTGGGCCGAGCGGCTGTCAACTTTAATGATCTGTGATGGCTGTTGTCTCCTTCCAATTAATTTTATGCTGAACATGAATTTTCCGAAGCCCCATTATAAAAGTTTACTAAAATTAGAATAATGATGCAACAAAAATCGATTGGACAATATAAAAGCTGTTATTTCAGTGTAATAAGATCATAGACATTATTTTTTTTATATTGGTGGGTAATTTGTGTGTCCGTCACGATTAAAGGACAGGGAGCCGAGCCTTAACAATTAGCTTTGATAAATGGCTTAGACTGATGTCTTTCTAACCACCCGAGAGGTAGACTTTGATGTCTACCATCAACGTGGTTAGGAAAAGACATCAGTGTAGTTCATTCATCAAAAGTAATTGTTGTGACTCGATCCTCTGTCCTTTAATCGTGACAGACACACATTACCGACCGGTTTAAAAATAATGTTTTATGTATACCCGATGCCACTGATTTAAAGGAAGAAACTATGAAAAAAAAAATAATTATGAGAAATGAGTGACTATTCTAACCTGGAATATATATCAGCAACTCTACACACATTGCTCATCTTTTGTTGCAAGAACTGAAAGTATAATAAACTTTCAGCATCAGTTTTTTCATGGAGAAAACTTAAGGTTTACCTTCCACTTAGTTTGCTGCCTTTTACCATTGCTTAAGAGTTTACCTCCACCTTATCTTCCGCCAAAGTTTTAACGACCCTTTTTTACCTTTGTTGAATATTGCATCGACCTTAGTTACTACCATACCTTCTCTCTGGCGGTACTGATGGGTGATGGGTGGGGTGATGGGTGAGCTGATGGGTGATGGGTGAGCTGATGGGTGAGCTGTGACTCCAAGTCTGCAGAATAGACACCAAGAATTTTATAAAAGATATTGTACATGAATGGTATACAATACCGACATGATGAACAACTAGACACATGTGCAACATCTGGGTATCTTTATTGTAGACGTTTCGCCCTCCAGTGGCTTTATCAATACAAATTCTAGGACATAATTTGAAGACAGTAGAACTATATACAAGAGATGAGGTAATCAGTCCATCAGTCTTGGATTTGGTGTGAAGAGCAGCGTAGTTGTGGAGGTTCTTCACGATGCTTGTTCTCTCTAGGCTGGAATATTACTGTACACTAACGGTCTCTTTCAAGGCAGGAGAATATACAGAGAAAGTTTACTGCATGTATAAGTACCATAAAGCATCTAAATTACTGCCAACGGTTGAAGACCCTCGACTTGTACTCCCTGGAACGCAGTCGACAAAGCTACAGGATAATATATACTTGAAAAAACCTAGAAAGCCTAGTCCTAAATCTTCACATCGAAATCACTCCCTACGAACGCAAAAGACTCAGCAGGCGATTAACATACCCCTAGTGAAAAGCGGGGGTTCATGTGTATGCTGAGAGACAACACAGTAAGTGTCAGGGGCCCAAGACTGTTCAACTGCCTCCCAACATGCATAAGGGGGATTACCAATAGACCCCTGGTTGTTTTCAAGAGGAGCTGGACAGAAACCTTACTAGCCGGGCTGTGGTTCGTACGTCGGTCTGCGTACAGCTAGCTGTAACAGCCTGGTTGATCAGGCCCTGATCCACCAGGCCTGGTCATGGACCGGGTCACGGGGGCGTTGACCCTTGGAATGCCCTCCAGGTATACTCCAGGAGGCTTCACTGCTATCATGATATATACATCTACTGAGGCTTCACTGTTATAGCAGGTTATACATCTACTGAGGCTTCACTGTTATATCAACTTATACATCTACTGAGGATTCACTATTATAGCAACTTATACATCTACTGAGGCTTCACTGTTATAGCAACATATACATCTACTGAGGCTTCACTGTTATATCAACTTATACATCTACTGAGGCTTCACTGTTATATCAACTTATACATCTACTGAGGCTTCACTGTTATATCAACTTATACATCTACTGAGGCTTCACTGTTATATCAACTTATACATCTACTGAGGCTCCACTGTTATATCAACTTATACATCTACTGAGGCTTCACTGCTATAGCAACTTATACATCTACTGAGGCTTCACTGCTATAGCAACTTATACATCTACTGAGGCTTCACTGTTATAGCAACTTATACATCTACTGAGGCTCCACTGTTATAGCAACATATACATCTACTGAGGCTTCACTGCTATAGCAACTTATACATCTACTGAGGCTTCACTGTTATAGCAACTTATACATCTACTGAGGCTTCACTGCTATAGCAACATATACATCTACTGAGGCTTCTCATTACATTTGAATTCATTATTAAACTCTCCACCCACATTATAATGTGAGGCAGACTGACCCAAGTAAACAAAATAATGTCGCTCCATCTCTACTAATTATATTCATGTTCAGAAAGTGAACATTAATCCCTGTTCATGACATACAGAGTGAACAAAGAATACGGGATCCCGGGGGTACACTTCTTTCAATGTATTTTCTCGAACTTATGAACCATTATTAATTATTTTGAGTAAGCTAATGTGAGGTGGAAGCCACTAGAATCTATAACAACAACAACAATCGTAATAATAACAACAACGATAATAATAATAATAATAATAATAATAATAATAATAATAATAATAACATACTAATAATAACAATAATAATAATAATAATAATATTATTATTATTTTTATATCCATGGGGAAGCGCTAAACCTGTAGGCACGATGTGACTACATCGACTCAAGATTGAGGGACTGACCACCTCAAACTCCTCCTGTTCTTCACGATTCTCCTTTGTATGGACTGATGAAGCCACTGTGTGGCGAAACGTTTCCTCAATAAAGATACCCAAGTGTTACTTTCAGTACGAATGTTTCAGAGACTGAACTTCTGTAAATGTATACTGGAGCCAACCTGGAGGTTTTTCGGGGGTGGGGTCAACCTGGAGGCTGTTCGGGGGTGGGGTCAAAACCCCACCCCCCCGCGGCCCGATCCTTGACCAGACCTCCCGGTGGATCAGAACCTGGTCAACCAGTAGTGACCACCAGCTGTAACCCAGAGTCTCTCCCCACAACCCCAGAACACCAGTCTCTTCTCACAACCCCAGAGTCTCTTCCCACAACCCCAGTCTCTCTCCACAACCCCAGAGTCTCTTCCCACAACCCCAGTCTCTCCCCACAACCCAAGTCTCTCCCCACAATCCCAGAGTCTCTTCCCACAACCCAAGTCTCTTCCCACAACCCAAGTCTCTTCCCACCACTACACTCTCTCTTCCCACCACTACAGTCTCTCTTCCCACCACTACAGTCTCTCTTCCCACAACCCAAGAGTCTCTTCCCACAACCCCTAGAGTCTCTTCCCACAACCCCAGTCTCTCTCCACAACCCCAGAGTCTCTTCTCACAACTACAGTCTCTCTTTCCACAACCCCACAGTCTCTCACCACAACCCCAGAGTCTCTTCCCACAACCCTAGTCTCTTCATACAACTACAGTCTCTTTTCCCACAACCCCAGAGTCTCTTCCCACAATCCCAGTCTCTTCTGACAAACCCAGTCTCTCTTCCCACAACCCCTAGAGTCTCTTCTCAACCCCAGTCTCTCTCCACAACCCCAGAGTCTCTTCCCACAACTACAGTCTCTCCCCACAATCCCACAGTCTCTCCTCACAACCCCACAGTCTCTTCACACAACCCTAGTCTCTTCATACAACTACAGTCTCTCTTCCCATACTCCAGAGTTTCTTCCCATAATCCCAGAGTCTCTTCCCAAACCCCAGAGTCTTTCCCATAACCCCAGTTCCTTCCCACAACCCCAGAGTCTCTTTCCAAAACCCCAGTCTCTTCTGACAACCCTAGAGTCTCTTCCCATAACCCTGGAGTCTCTTCCCAAACCCCAGTCTCTTCCCAACCCCAGAGTCTCTTCCCACAACTACAGTCTCTCTTTCCACAACCCCAGAGTCTGTTATCACAACCCCAGTCTCTTCTGACGACCCCAGAGTCTCTTCCCACAAACCCAGAGTCTCTTCCCACAACCCCAGAGTCTCTTCCCACAACCCCAGAGTCTTTTCCCACAACTCCAGAGTCTCTTTCTAAAACAAAAGAGTCTCTTCCCACAACTCCAAATGCTTATATAGTCGTATATTCTAGTGATCCTCACAGCCTTATGGTCCATAAACACAAGTTAAATGGTAATAAACGACTGTCATTGAATAGAGTCGTTTATAACGACTTATCTTGAGTGTATATTATATTGAATAAATAAACAATGATTCAAGGTTATTTTGAAATGCAGAAGCCCAGTTATTAACTCATGTCTGCTGCAATATACATTTGTATATGCAACTGAAAAAGGACATCCAGATTTCAACAGCGCGCACTGTGAAGGCCTTGTCGTGTGATTTAGATTTTAGTTTATTGTGTACCTCATATACATCCTGTGGATGGTAGTGGCTAGTTTATTGTGCACCTCATATCCATCCTGTGGATGGTAGTGGCTAGTTTATTGTGCACCTCATATCCATCCTGTGGATGGTAGTGGCTAGTTTATTGTGCACCTCATATCCATCCTGTGGATGGTAGTGGCTAGTTTATTGTGTACCTCATATCCATCCTGTGGATGGCAGTGTCTAGTTTATTGTGTAAATCATATCCATCCTGTGGATGGTAGCACAAGAGCATATGGATACACAATAGGCCTAGGAACTAGGCCCCAAAAGGGTTAACAGAAGTATATATGGATTTATATCTACAGTTCACTTATCTGTTACAAGCAAATTTAGAAATCTTGCTTAATATGTCTGGTATTTTATTTTCATTAATAAAGTATCTTGATATGTCACATAGGTTATTATACTGTCTATCTATATATTCTCTTGTTGTTCGATTTTGGATGTACCTTTTCAATTGCATTTACAAAAATCGAACTATATAGAGAAGCTTCCTTAAAGAGCTGACTTTGGCTCTCATAATTTTAATGTGTAGTAGAAACATCAAAAGAAGATGCAGCTTTTTAGCGATTTAGTTTTGGATGTATTTTCCTGTGCTCTTGGTACGTAGTGTTTGGCAGACTGAGATTTATATTTCATACGGATTCACTTAACAAAAAAAAGATTTCTCGTGCAGTATCTCAGGGTATTTTCCAGGAGGGAGTTGGTAACACAGGATTAAGAGTGGGTGTGGCACTTAACTCTTCATCCTGTGGCAGAAGCTGCACTCTCTTCCACACAGCCTTATTGTCGAAAAAAAAATTAATGTTACACTTTTTTTTAAGGTGGAGTGTATCTCTTTCTAGCTGTGTGTGTGGTCTTGTGTCTGTTATCATGGCAAATGAAGACTCTGTGGTCTTACCTATATTTATATATATATATATATATATATATATATATATATATATATATATATATATATATATATGCATTAAAGAGCTAAGCACGTGGATGAGGTACATGAAGGTGTAACAAAATCTGTAGAGGTTGAATATAAGAAACAATGGTGGAAATTATTAAAATAATTATCTGCCATCTAGGACTGAAGCAGAGGCAAGAAATACTGGGATCAGTCAGTTGCTCCTTAGGCTCTATGGTCATCGTAAGTTGGAGTCAATTAAGGGTCGCTATCGGCACCCATATAAAAATTTGGTGGCCCTACTAGTGTCGGAGTCTACTTTGGTGGAGGAAAATGGGTTGCAAGATGTGCAACATGGTCCTAGGGACGAGGTAAATTTGGGACTGAGGATCAAATGGCTCAGAACTTATATGTACCTACAGAACATACGCTGAAACTATGTATACTCCAAGCAATTATACCTCACAATTAAGCAAATATTTATCCTACAGTACAACACACAATACACCTTGTTACAGACGTTGCTGAGCATATGATCAAGAATTTGTGAGAGGAGGAGTCTTTTGGTGATTTTATATGCATTAATGGCACATTAGATTATTATTATCGCATGTTGAGAGAGATCAAGCTCAAACAGACAAGAAGTTCACCTCAGCAATCCATGAAAAATAAAGCTGGAAGAGGACCTCGAAGACGACAGGTTTATAGCTTGCAATCATTATACAGCAAAGACAGTAAAGTGTGCGAAGCTTGATCTGGAGGGTCGGTGAGGGACGTTTAGTGCAGCAACAGAGGGAGGTGACCCGCAGCAGCGACTTAAAACTTTTAGTTGGAGTTGTTTGCTCAGCTGTCAGAGCAGGATGTAAGAGTGGAGAAACTGTTTATACAAGACTAGTTGTGGCGCCTGTAACTCCCTGTTGACTGTTCCCAGGTTCACAAGGTAACACATGACTATAATGACTTGGATGGGTGGAAGTTGGTCGATATGAGGAACATACCAGAATGTTTGTGGACAGCTATATACAGTCTATAGCTGTATGCTATTATCTACCTGCAGAGTTGAGAAGGTTGAAAAGCAGGAACACTTGAGTGTATATAGACCAATTACGATGTTATTGTACGGGTGTTGCACAGAATTTTAGCACCTATGTGTGTTAGGTGGATTCCACTCCACCCAGCACAGGGATCTTTTCTCCCGACGGATGGGCTGGCACAGAATGTTGTTATTGGATGCAAAAATCAGCGAGCGTCATGCTATCTGTCTCGTTGCGAAGAAGGAGCATCGAGTATGACTTTGTTAATCATTCGAATGTAAAAAGAGCTTTGCGCATAATGTTACGTCTGTTTTAGTTATATATATCATATCAACATATGTAGTAATAGGTAGGGGAGGTCAGATTAGGATAGGGTTAAAACAGGGTGATCCACTCTTAATATGGTGATAAATGAAGCCCTATTGGCCTTGGATGATCATTATGGATGGCTATTGGATGGTTATGAGGGTCGTGTTTCGGCACTTACGTTCGCTGATGATGTGGTATTGATATCACAAACAGAGGCGGGTTTGGGTACTCAGTTGCAAACTTTTCTTATGGAGTTGGCAACATTTGGGTTAGAAGTAAATCCTCACAAGTGTTGACATGAGGCTTAGAACACCAAGGAGGAGGCAGTGGTATGCGGATACGGTGCTTAAGACTTACATAGAGGGAGCCCCTGTTATACCACTCAAACCTACAGCTGTATGTAAATATTTGGGAATGCATTCTCCTCGTCAGGAAGGGGAAAAAAACGCCTGTCGAAAAAAAAATCAACAGAAATTAATACATAATACATTAATACTCCGTTGGGGGTATTCTATGTTCCTGTTGTCAGTGGTGGATTAAGATGTATTTAAGGGATAGATTTGACTCGCTTCAGGGAAAAGATTCCCCGTTGATTCCTGTGTTGGTATTACATCCAAATACAGCAACAGTGGTTCGAGCATGGAGAAGAGTGGCATTGTTGGCACTGGTGTCAACCAGGAGGATACACGATGACAGAAAGTGCTGTTGATTTTTCTTGATGGTGCTGGCTTATAAAAATATGCTTTGATGCTACAGGTTCATGGTTGCAGGTAACAGCATGCGTTGCTGTCACATTCATGGTTGGATGATCAGTTGTACGACTCTGATGAAAAGAACTAATATCGATGCTTTCAAAGGGAAGTATAACGTTATGTCCACCAAAATAAGAAAGGCAAGGAACGAGAAGACCCGCAGTAGTGTGTGGTGAGAGAGAAGTTAAGCCATATCCTACAGACATGATTCATAGCTCATGGACAACGAGTAGAAGACATGGTAATATTGCCAATGCTATTGCAACGAATTTTCATCGGAAGAACCAAGCGATGGTAAAAGAGCTGTGCATGTGATGTGAAAAATTGAAAGGTGCGTGTCCTGGATGACAAGACTAGGAGTGATTCAAGAATGTTGACACAGATCTGGTGCCTCAGTGAACTGCACGATGGGCTACCCATCAGTGATGTCTGTAAAGACTGGACGATGTTGAGTTGTTAGAGGATGGTCACACAGTCCTTTTGGTTTGTTGAAGTAATTCGAGATGCTGTCATAATAACCTGGAGAGGTATTAGGTCTTCCGAATCTTATACTATTCTAAATAAAGCATTAAAAAATGGTGAGGCAAATCTCAGTTTTTATGTTGTAAAAGTCATGGGAGGTTCGGTAATGTAATGGAGAATGTAAATGAGATGGGAGGCTGCGGATCGCCCATCCGTGGCTCGTAAAGCCACGGATGGGCTTTATATAGGCCTAGCCGTCCCAGAGGGTGACATTGTTAAGCAATCACCGCAATTCATCTTCACATTTACGGAGCAACCTGCAACGTAATTAGACCGACTGATGTTATAGTAGCAAACTTAGTCTTGATTACAAGTACTTCTGGCAGTTTGGCAGATATTCAGACGATAATTTCAAACCATATATGTAAAATATTCAGTCCCTATGTGTTTGATTGTCAGTTAATTAAGGAATATAGAGATATATTACTCCACCTTACTGACGAATATACAGAAAGTACACCAGTTTATTGAGGAAGGAAGAGAAAGACAGTGTACCAGTTTATTGAGGAATGTATAGACAGATCGTATACCAACTTTCTGAGGCATATAGATATGCCAAGTTATCCTTTAGTGAAAATAACATATCTAAATTTATGAGCAACTATCCTAAATTTCCTTGTAACAGATATCTGCAATTTCAAATACATTTTTCGGGCCTAGTTTCTAATAATTTCAAATATCCATATGCTCTTGCGCTTTCATCCACTGGATGGAAATGGAGCTCACAATAAAATAGCAGCTTTGGTGGCAAAATCTTTATATTCGTGTCTCTGTAATTCAAGGAAGAAACAGAACAGTGCATTCAAGGTAAACAAACCATACCACGGGTGGGGTTCGAACCCGCGGTCAGAGAGTCTCAAACTCCAGACCGTCGCGTCAGCCACTGGGCCAGCTAGCTTCAGTAAGATTCATCCAACTAGGTATATTTCTACACCATAGGAAGGTTAGCATAGGTATCACTGTGTCCACAAATGCAAGTTTTTACAGACGAATCTCCCGCTAGCATGGCCGTGACGAACTCTAGCTCAAGTAATGACACGATTGCAAATGGGTTCTAACCCCACCCGTGGTATGGTTTGTTTGCAATCGTGTCATTACGATTTCATGGGTCATTCAAGGTAAAGTCTGACAAGTGTTAGTTCAATTCCTGAAGCTGTGTACTCGAAACTAGAAACTATGAAAATCCAAGATTCTGTAGCTGATTGAGGTTGGACAGTTTTAGCTCACATTATCCTGTGTTAGACACAAGTGCAACACCAAATGTCTTTACTGGCAAAAAGTTTCGCCTGCGCTGCAAGCTTTGTCAGTCGAATACAGAGACGAATTGCAAGCCTGGAGAGAAGTGAAAACGTAGTTTGAGGTAATCAGTCCCTCAGTCTTGGTGGAAGACGAAGCAAACGAAGTGTAGAGGTATTTCCAGGTAATCAGGAGCTCATTATTGTGGGCATTGCTTATCATTTATAATATGTTATTAATAATGACCTCTCCAGGACCTTTTCTTTCGTGTTTGCTAGCAGATTTAAAACCATTCTAACTTTATTTAGGAAACAATGCATTCTTGTGCATCAGTTCATACTGAAACTCACTTCCAGACTTCCGCCTTTTTTGTTATTTATGAATGTTCCTTCACTCGGCCGCGGATTCATTGGGTTTTCCCAATTTCCTATCATCCTCGGTCTTTAGGTTATAGATATTAATCTCATGTTGAGATCATTGATGTAAATTACTAACAAGATTGAGCCAAGGAATGATCCCTGAGGTGGTCTGCTTGTTACGTCTCGACTCTCAATAATAGACTCACTAGCAATTCCTTGCCTCGTATTCGCTTGACTCTGGCTGATCCTTTGCCTTTTACGAGTCAATGTGATTTGCTATTATCCTTTCACCTTTTGAGATATGTAACAGAATTTCAAGGGTTGTTTATTGATTTGTTTAATATTGACATGAGACGACTCGCCCAGCCTACCTACCAGTCGTCTCTACGACGACCATAGTCATTCACGACCATCTCTCTGACAACGACGACGACACCAACTTGTCCAACAGGCTTCATCAGTCCTGCCCAGCCTGTCCAACTTGCCCAGCAGGCTTCATCAGTCCTGCCCAGCCTGTCCAACTTGCCCAGCAGGCTTCAACAGTCCTGCCCAGCCTGTCCAACTTGCCCAGTAGGCTTCAACAGTCCTGCCCAGCCTGTCCAACTTGCCCAGCAGGCTTCAACAGTCCTGCCCAGCCTGTCCAACTTGCCCAGTAGGCTTCATCAGTCATGCCCAGCCTGTCCAACTTGCTCATCAGGCTTCATCAGTCCTGCCCAGCCTGTCCAACTTGCCCAGCAGGCTTCATCAGTCAAATACAGAGAGAGATGATTTTAATACCTGTGACAGCGGGAGAAGTGTAGATTTTGAAGTGTTCAGACTGTCAGTCTTGATAGCAGGTTTTCATCCCCCTCAAAAATATAAAATCTTACAAGCGGGACACGTCAAGTGGATACATTATAACTACTGTCATTACCACCTGTGTCATATCTCGTGTACTTATTTATCCTCTTGCTCTTAAAATACGTATTACTTTCCTTTACACTGCCATTAATATTTGGCCAATTATTAATCTTATTTTTATAAGTTGAAGAGAATCCAGAAGTCTGAGAGACTCATGATTTTTGTTTGCTCCTGGCATCAGCCTGGCACCGGGTTCACGAAGGCTTCTGTTTGCTCCTGGCATCAGCCTGGCACCGGGTTCACGAAGGCTTCTGTTTGCTCCTGGCATCAGCCTGGCACTGGGTTCACCAAGGCTTCTGTTTGCTCCTGGCATCAGCCTGGCACTGGGTTCACCAAGGCTTCTGTTTGCTCCTGGCATCAGCCTGGCACCGGGTTCACGAAGGCTTCTGTTTGCTTTGCAATGAAAAAAAATAAACAGACATGTTGGTAGTAGAAAGTCTTATAACAAAGCATTTATTGGGACAACTTGAAGTGACACATTGTCCCAGTGAAGGTTTGTTCTCTGCCTTAACTTCCCTCCACTGTAGCCGCTTCTTAGTCTTGTAGCTTGTGCTACATTGTAGCTTCTTGTAGCTTGTGCTACACTGTAGCTTCTTGTAGCTTGTGCTACACTGTAGCTTCTTGTAGCTTGTGCTACACTGTAGCGTCTCTCAGTCTAGTATCTTGTAATAGAAATGGCAGGTAAGAAAAACAGAAGAGACGATAAGAGAGACGACAAGTAAGAGAGACAAGAGAGACAAATAAGAAAGGCGACAAGAGAGACGGCAAGTAAGAGAGACAAGAGACAAAACAAATGAGACAAGAGAGACGACAAGTAAGAGAGAGAACAGAAACGTCAGCTAATAGAGATGACAAGAGAGACGACAAGTAAGAGAGACGACAATAGAAACAAGTAAGAGAGACGACAGGTAAGAGAGACAAGGAAGACAATTAAAAGAGACAAGTAAGAAACGATAAGTATGCGAGACGACAAGGGAGACAAGAGAGACGATAAGTAAGAGAGACAAGACGACGAGAGAGACAGCAAGGTAGAGAGACAACAAGGTAGAGAGACAGCAAGGTAGAGAGACAACAAGGTAGAGAGACAGCAAGGTAGAGAGACAGCAAGGTAGAGAGACAGCAAGGTAGAGAGACAGCAAGGTAGAGAGACAACAAGGTAGAGAGACAGCAAGGTAGAGAGACAACAAGGTAGAGAGACAGCAAGGTAGAGAGACAGCAAGGTAGAGAGACAGCAAGGTAGAGAGACAACAAGGTAGAGAGACAGCAAGGTAGAGAGACAACAAGGTAGAGAGACAACAAGGTAGAGAGACAGCAAGGTAGAGAGACAACAAGGTAGAGAGACAACAAGGTAGAGAGACAGCAAGGTAGAGAGACAACAAGGTAGAGAGACAACAAGGTAGAGAGACAGCAAGGTAGAGAGACAGCAAGGTAGAGAGACAGCAAGGTAGAGAGACAACAAGGTAGAGAGACAAGGTAGAGAGACAACAAGGTAGAGAGACAACAAGGTAGAGAGACAACAAGGTAGAGAGACAACAAGGTAGAGAGACAACAAGGTAGAGAGACAGCAGGATAGACAACAAGGTAGAGAGACAACAAGGTAGAGAGACAACAAGGTAGAGAGACAACAAGGTAGAGAGACAGCAAGGTAGAGACAGAGCAAGGTAGAGACAGAGCAAGGTAGAGACAGAGCAAGGTAGAGACAGAGCAAGGTAGAGGGACAGCAAGGTAGAGGGACAGCAAGGTAGAGGGACAGCAAGGTAGAGAGACAACAAGGTAGAGAGACAACAAGGTAGAGAGACAAAAAGGTAGAGAGACAACAAGTAAGGTAGAGATACAACAAATAAGGTAGAGATACAACAAATAAGAAAGAGAGAGAACAAATAAGGAAGAGAGACAAAAAGTAAGGTAGAGAGAGACAACAAGTGAGGTAGAGAGAGACAACAAGTGAGGTAGAGAGACAAAAAGCAAGGTAGAGAGACAACAATGAAGAGACAACAAATTAGGTACAGAAACAACAAGCAAAGTAGAGAAACACGTATTGTAGCGAGACAACAAGGAAGGTGGAGAGACAACAAGCAAGGAATAGAGACAAGTAAGATAAAGAGACCACAGGTAAGATAAAGAGACCACAGGTAAGATAAAGAGACAATAAATAAGGTAAAGAGACAAGAAGTAAGGTAGAGAGAGACAACAAGTGAGGTAGAGAGAGACAACAAGTGAGGTAGAGAGAGACAACAAGTGAGGTAGAGAGAGACAACAAGTGAGGTAGAGAGAGACAACAAGTGAGGTAGAGAGAGACAACAAGTGAGGTAGAGAGAGACAACAAGTGAGGTAGAGAGAGACAACAAGTGAGGTAGAGAGAGACAACAAGTGAGGTAGAGAGAGACAACAAGTGAGGTAGAGAGAGACAACAAGTGAGGTAGAGAGAGACAACAAGTGAGGTAGAGAGAGACAACAAGTGAGGTAGAGAGAGACAACAAGTGAGGTAGAGAGAGACAACAAGTGAGGTAGAGAGAGACAACAAGTGAGGTAGAGAGAGACAACAAGTGAGGTAGAGAGAGACAACAAGTGAGGTAGAGAGAGACAACAAGTGAGGTAGAGAGAGACAACAAGTGAGGTAGAGAGAGACAACAAGTGAGGTAGAGAGAGACAACAAGTGAGGTAGAGAGAGACAACAAGTGAGGTAGAGAGAGACAACAAGTGAGGTAGAGAGAGACAACAAGTGAGGTAGAGAGAGACAACAAGTGAGGTAGAGAGAGACAACAAGTGAGGTAGAGAGAGACAACAAGTGAGGTAGAGAGAGACAACAAGTGAGGTAGAGAGAGACAACAAGTGAGGTAGAGAGAGACAACAAGTGAGGTAGCGAGAGACAACAAGTGAGGTAGCGAGATACAACAAGTGAGGTAGAGAGACAAAAAGCAAGGTAGAGACAAGAAGTAAGGTAGAGAGACAACAGAAATGTTACATTGGTCATTGTATCTTACCTACAACAGATAAACAACCTTTCCTTTGCCTACAATATAAACAACCATTCCTTTGCCTACAATATAATCAACCGTATATATATATATACTAACAATATATAAATAACTGTATCCTTAACTACAATACATAACAACTATATCCTTATCTACAAGACATTAACAGTTGTATCCTAATCTGCTACAACACAAACACTGGTATGCTAACGTAAGGAGACATGTTCTTGTAGCAAATTAACAGCCAAACCTTACCCGCATCCCATGAACAGTTCCTTTGTTCTTATCAATATTCCTTCCAGGGTTGTCAAGAGTTCTTGATCCATGGAAAAGGAGCTATTCTTCCTCCGGATCAAGCCTGATTACCTCCTCCAAGTGCTGCATGACCCTCACATCCCGGTCATAGGCTGAATTCCTGTTCAACTAGGCTGTTGCTTGTATGTATATGTAGCTATCACAACCTGTTATCACACCTTGCTATTACAACTTATCACAATCTGCCATCGTTTCCCCTATTGTAATATATGAAGTAGGTTATTACTGGTAGGTAGCGTACGGAGGATCGAGCCTCCACTCCTCCTCGGGCTGAGTTTAACGAGTTACACGAATAAAAAGAATCGCTCATGACTTCAATGGTATACAATAACGAGAAGCTAAGACACATGTGTAACACCTGAGTGTTGCACATGTGTCTTATGTGATTCATAGCAGGTGCCAAAGACTAGCAACTTCTTACGATTTTGACGACCAATCAACGTTCAGTGAAAAATCAACGTCCATCATCAGTGTTTCTTACTGAAGTATGAACCTGATGATGGTCATGTATTTTTCACCGAAATGTTGATTGTACTTCAATAAATGTCCTAAATGTCCCACCTGCTGTGAAATATATTTCTTCAAGCTCAATCACCTTTGATGTCACTGTTATGACTGGCCATTACCAGGGATAACAAATCTTACAGCGTCATTACGCAAAGAATTACCTTAACAGATTTTCATTTTAGATTTTGCCTCTGAAGTGGCTAGTTTATTGTGCACCTCATATCCATCCTGTGGACGTAGTGGCTAGTTCACTGTGCACCTCATATCCATCCTGTGTATGGTAGTGGCTAGTATATTGTGCACCTCATATCCATCCTGTGGATGGTAGTGGCTAGTTTATTGTGCACCTCATATCCATCCTGTGGATGGTAGTGGCTAGTTTATTGTGCACCTCATATCCATCCTGTGGATGGTAGTGGCTAGTTTATTGTGCACCTCATATCCATCCTGTGGATGGTAGTGGCTAGTTTATTGTGCACCTCATATACATCCTGAGGATGGTAGTGGCTAGTTTATTGTGTACCTCATATCCATCCTGTGGACGGTTGTGGCTAGCTTATTGTGTACCTCATATCCATCCTGTGTATGGTAGTGGCTAGTTTATTGTGCACCTCATATCCATCCTGTGGACGGTTGTGGCTAGTTTATTGTGTACCTCATATCCATCCTGTGGACGGTTGTGGCTAGTTTATTGTATACCTCATATCCATCCTGTGGATGGTAGTGGCTAGTTTATTGTGCACCTCATATCCATCCTGTGGATGGTAGTGCAATAGCATATGGATACACAAAAGGCCCAGGAACTAGACCCAAAAAGGGTTAACAGGAGTACATCTGAATACACAGTATGCCTATAGATTGTCTTATTTGATGGAAGCAAATTTAGGATAGTTTCTTAATAGATCAGGTCGCCTATTTTCAATAATATCTTCAAAAAATCTTAAGAAATTACTAGATACAGTAAAACACAGACAGACAGACAGACATACATACACTTCGGAGAGTTTTTTTTTTTTTTTTTTTTATATTTTATTAAAAAAACACATTATACATAAGTTGCAATTGTATCAATCTTAACATTATACATACCAAGAACCACACCTCTGAACATAATAAAAATCAGCACATTTCTTTACAATCCACCTCCATTACACCTGAACTAAACAAGCCTATATATGCAACAACACTCATTAATACAAAACAGTACATGAAAATCTAAACCTCCTCCAGGGTAACTTCCTAGATGTACCCTCATAATCCCCCACCCACAACCCACCCAAAGCACCCTACATAGTGTACAGCTTTTATATTTTTCCATACCTACACATACCAACACACATGTGTAGTAACAAAAAATAACACATAGGACACCAAACGTGCCAGGATTACTCCATTTCTCCATACCAAACCAGAGACAAAAACAGTATACATTACTATAAAGTGCAGATTATTTATCCTGCATTTCTAAATAGATACCTCAAATTAAATTTCAGGCCCTACTGTTACCCCTCCTGTATCCCCCCTTAACTTTGAATATTCAAACAACCTTAGAAACTTAAGACATAACAGGTTATTATGTCTCTCCATGTCTACAACAAAGTACATGTCTAAACTCGACACCGTACATTACATGTCATAAGGGAACCACTAAGTCACTTTTATCACGTGACTAAAGCAAAAAAAAAAATATAACATCATCCTATATACATTGTCATACATAATAACATGACCCAACCGGCCGCTGTCTTGACCAACATGACATGTTTACCTTATACAGTTATTACACAAAACAAGGAAAGCCACCTCTATATTTCCCCAAAAATCCCATTAATCCCTCCCCTCCCCCGTCAGAAGTCCTTGATCAGTAACACACACTTTCAAACCATATACTTACAAAATTCTAAAGGTCCATCCTCGGCGCCCCAAAAACCAGGGCATCCAAGTAAGTTCTCCGTCACAATCATTCCCCCACACACACATATCCGTCCATTCTCTTTCAATATAAGAAAGCACATACGCCCGCACACACCAAAAACCCCCCTTCGAGAGTCCAGTCACTTTCAGCTTCACCCTCCTCTCCCTCCCACTCCTCCCACTTCTAAAAGTCTGCCCACTGTCATACTTCTGTAACTGTCAGGAAAAAACCTATCCCACCCTGCACCATACAACAACCTATTCCTGCATTTTGTTCTATACATCGAGTCTTCGGAGAGTACGTAGAAACACACACTATCGATAACCAGTAACTAACACAACAGGCCAAGTAATGAGTAATAAAGAAATTAAGGTATTTAATATTTAACGTTCCTGTGTTATTTAGTACCCATTGTGCAATAAGCATTCCCTTGTATATTGAACATAGTCATTATAATTTTAATATTGGATGATGGTATCGGCAAAACTTTGGCATCGTCTCATTATCCCTAATATATATATATTTTTTTATTTTTTATTAACACATCGGCCGATTCCCACCAAGGCAGGGTGGCCCGAAAAAGAAAAACTTTCATCATCATTCACTCCATCACTGTCTTGCCAGAGGGGTGCTTTACACTACAGTTATAAAACTGCAACATTAACACCCCTCCTTCAGAGTGCCGAAGTTTTGCCGATACCATCATCCAATATTATATATATATATATATATATATATATATATATATATATATATATATATATATATATATATATATATATTACGCTCTAACCCACAAGACCACGCAATCCTACAGTAATCAAGCACCCAGCAGAGCTAGATGTTTTACCTTGATCCGAGGACATACGGTGGTGTGGATGCCTCTGAGCTAATTTCATTCTACTCCCCGTTTGGTGTACGAACAGCATTTTATATTACTGTAATCACGAACGAGTGGTATTGAATAAAAAACAACACTGCTTGATTCTTGTAGGATTGCGTGGTCATGTGGGTTAGAAAGTCATGTGATTTTCGCTCACCATGAGGCGGGCCAACACAACATGGGTTCGAATCCTCGGCTATTTGCAGTGTTGTTATTGATTTAATACCACTCGTTCGTGGTTAAAATACTATATATACTGCTTGTGGAGGCTAGTACAACAAACGGGGAGTAGAATGGAATTAGCTCTGAGGCACCCACACCATCATATGTCCTCAGATCACGGTATAGCATCTAGCTCTGCTTGGTGCGCGATCTTTGTAGGATTGAACAGTCCAGTGGGTTAGAGCGTTTTGAATTTTCGCTCACCATGAGACGGACTAAAACAACACGGGTTTGATCCCCGGCTAGTCGCATTGTCATTGATTAAATACCACTCGTTCGTGGTTACAATAATATATATATATATATATATATATATATATATATATATATATATATATATATATATATATATATATTATTGAAACCACGAATGAGTGGTATTTAATCATTAGCAACACTGCAAGTCTACACAGGACGAAATATTGTCCCGATAAAAAATTGCTCTCAGTTCTGCAACTTATCCAATAATATAATCTTGGAATATGGGTTAATGTCACCATTTCCCATTTATTATTTCACCAGTGAGAAATACTATTGATAACTGTTAGTACCATGGACCTGTGTTACTGATACTGAGTAACTATTTCTCGCTCTTAGTTTCGTTGTGGTGAGTATTCCAGTGATCTATAACTATTTGTTATACAAACTGTTTAGAAAACCGACAGGTTGATGAAGATAATCATTAAAGTTACCCAATAAAGTTAACCGAGTGTTGCATAAAACTCTTGGGTTGACTTATTCACGGGTAATACCCGAGAGGATGAAATCCGTACGTACTGAGGACCTAACACACTAGATTCCTATGTTTTATGAAGTGTCTCATTCATGTAATTATTTGCAAAAAATGTTGTACATCTAAGTTTCCTACCATTGTATCACATTTATTCGAATAATAATTAATATTTAAATGAATCACATTGTCTTAATTCCTTAAAGGGTTGAATAAGTTCAAGCATTCTCTGTTGCAGAATATACTGAGTACTTCGTGTTTTTTTTCGTCTGATTTTTTTCTTATGAAAGGTACGAGTTTGGTTGTTTGCCTTCTGTGCAATCTTTCAAGTTTATCATCAGCATATTCACGCTGTTGTCTAACAAGCATATTAGATATTCAATATTGCTTCTTGGGTTTTGCACTTGAAATATTTCACTGTGAAACCTAGCAGTCTGCTGGCTTTGCTGGACTCGTATACACATTGCTTACTACTCAGAGACAATTCTTGTCTTTTGTCTCCGGTTCTATGTTTCTGATTTGAGAAGCACATGCCTAGCATGGGTCAGTAGGCCTGCTTCAGTGTTCCGAAATGCATTACTCTGCATTTCTCAACATAGAAACACATCTTCCAGTTCTGAGACCACTGCGCCAGCCTTTCCAGGTCACCTTGAATATTCCAACATTCGCCATGGATCTTGTTTTTTATTTTTTTTCCCAAGCTTCGTGTCGTTGGCGAGTTCTGCGATATTAACTGTTAATCTAATCTCAAGATTATTCATGTAAACTGAGAAAGCTACTCTGTAAACTGATGCCAACTAACAGTTAAAATGATTGCAACATGTGAATATACGTAAAGTATAAGGTAAACACAGGCACTTCTAGCCCCCCGCACCAGCTAGTAGGCTAGACACTTCTCATTGCTCCTAGAAATCGTTAGTCACTGTAAATTTCATCAACGGGATCAAGGACGCACAAATCAAAACCAAGGCACTCTGTATCCTTGATATTACAACTTTTCACAAAGGTATACCTATTACAGAAGCCATTGACCTACACCGATTGAGTCACGACGAACTTAAGGGGCGGGTTACTTTTTTATTGTAAGTTAAGATGATAAAAAGTCTATACGAGAAGTTCCATGAAGTTTGCCTAAAAATAAAGAGAAAAAAACGTTTTTTTATTAATTTCTTATCACTTTACATCATCTCCCCCCTCCCCCCACCGCTCTTAACCTTTGTATTTCTGCCAAGAACTTCCTTGACACAAATAAGCTGTGTATCGTCAATAATTACTTCTCTTTCGATGACTCTGCATACTAACACTCATGCGTCATGGCCATGGGCCTACCACTGAGTGTAGTAATTATCAGCTTGTGTGGGGGACATCTGAAGGAGAGGTGCAGAGTCTGATCACCTCTCAAAGGGTGACAAATCTAAGGTAGTTGTTATTTTGGACAAAACTGAATATTTAGGGAAAATGAATTATTTATTGAGTGATAATGAAACGTATGAACCACTCATTAAAAACCCCACTGACCAGGTCAACACCCATTTCAATAAAAACCTTAAAACGTTATTGAAGGGGAATGATGAATTAATTAAATATTTGTCGGCTAGGTCAGCAATTCTACCCTATATATATGGGGTAATCAAGACTAATAAGCCAGGATACCCAGCCCGTCTTATTATAAGTTCAGTTGGCTCAGCAGAATATAACCTATCTATATTGGTAGTTGAATTTCTAACTCCCATGGTCGGTAAGATCTCAGACGCACATATTAAAAATAAATGTCCCTCATGACTTTACTCTAGTGAGCTTTGATGTCACAGCTCTGTTCAACAAAGTCCCTGACTTGCTTTCGTAACCTGAAGAGGAACTAAAAACTTCCCCATGCCCTACCCCACGAAAATAATAATTGAATTGATAAAACTTTGTGTTACTGATTGCAAATTCGTGTTTGAAGGGAAATACTACGCTCAAAAACAAGGCATGGCAATGGGAAATCCCCTTAGCCCCTTACTCAGCAACCTGTATATGGAATTCTATAAGACCAGATTTCTTAGACATTCTCAGATAAAGCTAGTTGGTTCAGATACGTAGATGATGTTCTTTGCCTGTGACCAATGATCACAACATTGATGAGTTCCTACCCAGACTCAATGGCTTAGTACCTTCCATTACGTTCACCACAAAACATGAAATAAACAACACTTTGCCCTTCCTAGATGTTTTAATACATCGTGTTGATAGAAAATTCAAATTTACAGTTTATAGGAAGTCCACCAATGTGTCGTCACACATTCACTACTATTACAACCACGACACCAATGTGACGTCACACATTCACTACTATAACAACCACGACACCAATGTGACGTCACACATTCACTACTATTACAACCACGACACCAATGTGACGTCACACATTCACTACTATAACAACCACGACACCAATGTGACGTCACACATTCACTACTATTACAACCACGACACCAATGTGACGTCACACATTCACTACTATAACAACCACGACACCAATGTGACGTCACACATTCACTACTATAACAACCACGACACCAATGTGACGTCACACATTCACTACTATTACAACCACGACACCAATGTGACGTCACACATTCACTACTATAACAACCACGACACCAATGTGACGTCACACATTCACTACTATTACAACCCGACTCAATGTTACGTCACCATCACTAATATAACAACCACGAACCAATGTGATCAAACATTCACTACTATTACAAAGACACCAATGTGACGTCACACATTCACTACTATACAACCACGACACCAATGTGACGTCACACATTCACTACTATAACAACCACGACACCAATGTGACGTCACACATTCACTACTATAACAACCACGACACCAATGTGACGTCACACATTCACTACTATAACAACCACGACACCAATGTGACGTCACACATTCACTACTATTACAACCACGACACCAATGTGACGTCACACATTCACTACTATAACAACCACGACACCAGGGTAAACATCAGTGTGTTGCTCACAATGTTCTTGAGAGTCTTGCACATCTGCAGTCCACAGTACCTAGAGGACGACATCAGCAAGATATTCAACATAGCCACAAAACTGAGATATCCCAGGGATGTTGTGGAGAAGACAGTAATGTCAGCAAGAAAGACTTTCTACACGACTGAACCTAAAGAAGTGATGACCAGAAAAAATGTACTAGTTTTACCATACAATGAGAACCTGGTTTGCCTAAGTGAGGCATTAAAAAAGATCAATATAAACCTTGTTTTCAAAAACACAGGGAATGTGAAACAAAAACTGATTAAAAACACATCCCCTAACGCATCCTCCAACACACCCTCCAACACACCCTCGAACAAAGTTGGAGGGGTTTACAAGGTCCCATGTACTCAGTGTCCTCTCTCATATAATGGTCAAACAAGTAAACTTCTGGAAACCAGAATAGCCCAACATAAATACTCAGTCAGGACAGGTCAGGAGTCGAATGTTATCTTTAACCACGTTAGTTCCTGTAATCACCCACCAGGATGGGCTGCTGCCCAAATTATTTTACCAAACAGTTCTGTCATGGAAAGAAACATAATTGAATCTTCTCTCTTGAAACATGACAGGAATACAATATATAACTCAAATTATGGGTTCTACAAGCTCGATAGCTATTTAGTAGAGTCCACTGTACACAACCTTTAACAACAATGCTATACAAAATCACAGGATTGTTCATTATGCCAGGTGGTCTCACTGAGAAGGATAGTAGACAACATTTAGGAAGAGATACTTCTGAGTACTCCTGGGAACATTCGAGTACCCCAGAGGAGGACATTTAAACGGACAAAGAGCACATTCTATTTCTTTCTTTTATTAATTAAAAAGGTTACACCGAATAATATCAATCCATATATATAGTATCCAATGAGAAAAGTATTTTCTCAAGTCACATGACCTGTTCTAAGCGGCTAGAAAAAGCTTGGGGCTGTCTATTATATCTTCTAATTTCATAATACTTGACATCTCAAAATCCTCCTACACAATATGGGGAGTAGAGGTTTGGCACCGGCCGTTGGCCACATTCTGAGAGAGGCTGCAGCCGGTGACACACCCGCACTGCGCTCCTCTGAGAAAACTTCCCCTCATATATATATATATATATATATATATATATATATATATATATATATATATATATATATATATATATATATACACACACGTGGACCCCCGGTTTACGTTCACCTCCAAACTCGAACAATTATGTAAGTGTATATTTGTAAGTGCTTTTGTAAGTGTATTTTTGGGGGTCTAAAAGGACTAATCTAATTTACATTATTCCTGTTCGGTAACGGCACTTGAACAGCATTCTGGAACGAATTAATGACGAACTCCGGGGGTCCAATGTACTATATACTATGTATATATATGTATATATATTAGCACTTGAGGTTTGAGATGGAAACGAAGCTTCAGTAAGAAAGAGAAAATTTAATTAAATATTTTAATGGATAAAGTAAACGGAGAGTAATGTTACTTAAATTTCTCAATAATACGAACCAGACACAATCTTCAACATTATATTCACGATCAATGTTTATAGAAAAGCATTTCTATAAACATATTATCTATAAACATATTTCTATAACATATTATCAGTTAAGGTCAAGTGACTCAAAATATTTATTCAGGATTTAAAAGTCACAGGAATTTAATGGATGATTTAAGGCAAATGAATGTTGTTGAAAATTATTATAATTTTCCTGAAATTAGTGTATAAAAATTGAATAATATAATAGTGTATATAAAATGTTGGTGTGACTTTCAGAAAAAAATCAAATGACAGAAGAACCAACACCCCCGAGCTGTGCAATAACACCCCCGAGCTGTGCAATAACACCCCCGAGCTGTGCAATAACACCCCCGAGCTGTGCAATAACACCCCCGAGCTGTGCAATAACACCCCGAGCTGTGCAATAACACCCCGAGCTGTGCAATAACTACCCCCGAGCTGTGCAATAACACCCCGAGCTGTGCAATAACACCCCGAGCTGTGCAATAACACCCCGAGCTGTGCAATAACACCCCCGAGCTGTGCAATAACACCCCCGAGCTGTGCAATAACACCCCCGAGCTGTGCAATAACACCCCCGAGCTGTGCAATAACACCCCCGAGCTGTGCAATAACACCCCCGAGCTGTGCAATAACACCCCCGAGCTGTGCAATGTATACATAAAATATTGAGTGTTACTGAATTTAATCGTGTGTAATCGTTGCCTATGAAGAATGAGTCGGCAATAATTTGGGATCATGAAATGAGTGAATATCACAGGTATCTGGAAGTGTTTAGATCCATATTAATTCAGGTAGAATAGAGCTGATGAGGAAGACAATACTTGACGCGGTGATTAGACGACGTCTACAATAATTCTCGCCCCCTGAAACATTATATCAACTCATCATTTACGTAATATTGGCCAATATTCAGTGTACCTGCCTGCTAGGGAGGCGTTAGGGTGCATTACGAAGACAATAACTTTGTAAGTAACTATATTCTGCTTTACACTCCTTTAATGTTGGATAATATAAATACATGTAATAAAAATTATTTTGGACCAACAACTTTCTTAATGTTAGCTCAGTAAATTATAATTATACAGTCCACAACCTAATTTACCAGTATTACTGGTTTAATTTATCTTCTAATAATTCTGGAACTATATGTTTCTAAGGCTCCCGGACAAATGTCCGTCGGTGAAATGTCCGTTCAACCAAATGTCCGTCGGTGAAATATCTGCCTGTCAAATGTCCGTCGGCCATCTCTGTCCTGTCACGGTTCCTAATTTTAAGGTCCGGATTGTGTGAGTGTGGGAAGCTGAGCAGGTGGGCATCGAACGAGGGAAAGTGATACTACCCACTGTTGCTAAAGTCCCACCTGTCTCCGAGGTACAACTGGTATCAATAAAAGTAATATCTATTTTAGTTCTTCCTAAATATGTGGGTGAAATAATTCAGAATTGTAACAGTAAACGTCAGAAAACATAATTTCTCACAGTTATCCAGATTCAGATTGAGGAGGAGTGTGTCCAAGGCAGACCAGTACTGTTATACACCAATATACCGCAATGAATAGCTGGGACATTTATTGCTATATACAACATTTGATCATAAAGGTGTATGGAATTTGTCTTTAAATTTAAAGAATGACCCAATAGTTAAGGGAGTTAGTAAACACTAATCTAAAAAAAAAATTGAGGGTTTAAGTTCAATATTGAATGTTTCTTTTTAAAGGTAAAACTAACATATCCATAGTAAGAAAGTTCAATATACCTAATGTTAGTCACCCCTCATGTGTCTATTCTCTCTCATAATTGCCTATTCTCTTGTGTCTATTGTCTCTCATAACTGTCTCCCCTCCTGTGTCTATTGTCTCTCATAACTGTCTCCCCTCCTGCGTCTATTGTCTCTCATAACTGTCTCCCCTCCTGCGTCTATTGTCTCTCATAACTGTCTCCCCTCCTGTGTCTATTGTCACCCCTCATGTGTCTACTGTCGCACATAATTGCCTCCCCTCTTGTGTCTTGTCTCACATAATTGTCTTCCATCCGGTGTCTATTGTCACCCTCTCCTGTATCTACTGTCTTTCTGTGTCTAACTGTCTTCCATCCTGTGTCAATTGTCTTTCATAATTGTGTACCCGTCTGTGTCTACATTCTCTCACGACTGTCTACCAGGCCGTGTCTGCAGTCTCCCACGACTGACTTCTCGGCCGTGTCTATTATTTCCAACGACTCTCTGCCTGGCCGTATCTATTGTCTCCAGGGATCGTCATCTGGCTGAGCCTGACAAGATCCGGCCGACCGGCGGCATTGTCTTAGGAGCGGCAGACTCGGCAGCTGATGTCAACAAAAGCTGGTCCCTCACGCACTCATGAAGAGAATTAAAGAACCCCGCAACACTGGTCGCCAATCAACCACAATGTCAACATAGAAACAGTATATTTCAAGATAAAAAAATATATTTCATTATGAGAATATAAATTTCAAGGTAAAAACGTATTTTGTTTATGTAGTCAGGTCTCTCGTTTGTTTGATCATGTGGTTAGTTGTTTGCAGCTGTGCCATAGAAGTAGTAGTAGTAGCAGTAGTAATGTTAGCAGTGCTATTAGTAGCAGTGGTAGTAGTAGTCGTGGTAGTAGTCGTAGTAGTAGTAGTAATATTAGCAGTGGTATTAGTAGCAGTAGTAGCAACAGTGGTAGTGGTAGTTGTAGTAGTAGTAGTAGTAGTGGTGGTAGTAGTAGTAGTAGTAGTAGTAGTAGTGGTGGTGGTGGTGGTGGTAGTAGTAGTGGTATTGGTAGTGGTATTGACAGTAGTAGTGACAGTAGTTGTAGCAGTAATAGGAACTTACTATCACTGTCTTTCCTCTCAGCCGCAGATAAAAAAGGCGGAGATGTACAACACAGGTTTTAAAACGGCTCTCTCTTCATAAATCTCGACTCGTAATTCCATTCCCCATCACTGGGTTTCCAAGGCTCAGATGCGATCTCCACTGGATCACCAAGCCTTCCGTCGCTTTCATATCGTAAAGCTCTATATTAGAGGTGCTTAGTCGTAATGCTATATTTAATATGTAGTAGTTTCGGGAGACCTCATGCCCCTCCATGTTACAATGGCCGCGCCCAAAATAATTGACAGCGACTCAGCATTGTCTAAATACATCCAGTGCTGTTGGGTACCACTGTCGTACCTGACTGGTATCATAATACGCAACCTTCTGACGAAATTGTTTAGCCATCGTAGTGATACTGGAGTCACTAACATCTTTAAGTTCCATACCAGAGGTGATGGCCTACTGCAAATCACAAATAACCTGATCGGGTTTCTCATTACCTCTTCTGATGTAATACTTGTCTCCTTCACAACTATGCATTTATTTCGTTGATAATCTAACGCAGATGCGTCAACAATATCGTGTGTCCTGACATGCTGACCGTGTACTCTAGGACATACGTGAAGAGCATGTGCCAAAGTCTCCTTCAGTTGGCATCCTTTACAATCCACATTTTGTGGTCTCTCATCCCTTGACCCACTAGTTTTCGTAAGCATGAGGTTATATTTAATATTTAAAGCATCATTAGACTCTTGCCATTTACCTCCATCCATGGACTTGAGGCACTACAGAATGCTCCTTTAAGTCTACATCACCAGATAGTTGACCAGGGCTCAATGTCATTGTTTATCTTCTTGTTTTCGTGTTAATATTATTGTGCCAGATATTCGACTCTTCTCTACAGCCTTTATAGCTTTCAAGGTATTAAGATGCAACGCTTAAACCATCCGGTCTTGTACCCGATAAGCAGCATCAAGACGATTTCTTCGTAAAATTGTTACTCTTGTAGATAAACACTCATCAGAGCCCTCACCAGCAGGAGGTGCAGAACACACTTCAGTTGTGTTCGTACCATATGCCTGAGGAGTCTATCGGATTTTCGTAGAGTATTCTGACATACCCTGTCCAAAATCATCATATTAATTATGCCAGGGGTTAAATGTTTTGTAAGTATAAATAATCGTTGCTGCGGCTTTAAAAGAACTTTGTTCACAAACTGCAGCTTTTCCTCAAAATTTTCCATCGAGGACTTTTATCTTCCGGATTTAGAAAAATGCATTCCCAAGCATTTATATATTGCTGATGGTTTCAGTGCCCTGACTGGAATCCCGTCGGGACTATCCTCACTTTCAATGAGCACACTTATCAGGGTTCATGACTCACGAACTAGTAATAACACGATTGTAAACAAATCAGGGAACGGGTGAAGTTTAACCCCATGGCAAATGAGCCCTAAAATTCCAGGGCAGTGCGTAAGCCACTGGGCCAGCTGGCTACAATAAGATTAATTTGCAACCCGGACGGTGCGAGGTGACCGAGAAGCACTCAGCGGGGAATCCAACCCCACCTCCGACTCCGAAACCAACACCACATCAGAGAAAGCCAAAACAGGCTTTTTATTTTCACCACTCATCAATTGACAATAATGCCACATTCATTACAATATTAAACAATTAACACTTCTATTAATTCTTCCTCTCCTGCCTAACGCTATCGTAGAGGCCTCTAAATAGGTTGATATAATTTATTGCAATATTTGGTAAGTTATGTATTGTTAAAGCTCTTCTAATTGACGACTGATTCACAGAATGATGCGCCTTTATAATATCTAGAAGCAGAAAATAGTGGTTTAAAGGTTCTCTTACTCGTCAGTGATTGAATCCAATACTATAGTTTGTGCCAAGCCATCGGTAGTAGGGACAGCTTCCCACGCTGGACCTACACCGTCCAACACTCCTCCTAATTTTTCGGTACTGACGAGGGTGTTGATGATTATTTTACTTCTGTTATAATACTGTCCTTGTTTTTCTTAATTCCTTATGCAGATAACCAGCATATAAACCATAAATTAAATCAATGAATCCATGCACAATGGAGAGGAGCTTACGGCGACGTTTCGGTCCAACTTGGACCATTTACAAAGGCACACCCAGTGTGACTCTGTAAATGGCCAAGTAGAAGCGAAACGTCGTCGTAAGCTCCTCCTCTCTCTCCTGTGTACGATTTATTTGGTCATTGTTTTACTCACGGTATTGTGCCTTTTTGTTCTTCAATGAATCCATAATTGTTACTTCAGCCTCAAACCGTCTGGTCCCGGTGCCCAAACCGTATTCCAGTTCCCGAAAGCTCTCCGAAACTCTGAGCCTCGAGAGTAAGCTGCAGGTACCACACAGGTACCACACTGAATCTTGATATAATCTTCACGTCTTGAATCTCGTACCAATTTACGCATGAAAAAAAAAATAATCTGCAACCAAAAGTCTTGTAACTGCTGACTAGTTGCTCTGTTCTCAACCGGTGTACCAATACAGGTCTCTATATTTGACTACAATGAGTCTATATTTGCCTACAATGAGTCTATATTTGCCTACAATGAGTCTATATTTGCCTACAATGAGTCTACATATATATTTGCCTACAATGAGTCTATATATTTGCCTACGATGAGTCTCTTTATTTGATTACGATTTGTCTCTATATTTGACTACGATGAGTCTCTATATTTGCCTACGATGAGTCTCTATATTTGCCTACGATGAGTCTCTATATTTGCCTACGATGAGTCTCTATATTTGCCTACGATGAATCTCTATATTTGCCTACGATGAGTCTCTATATTTGCCTACGATGAGTCTCTATATTTGCCTACGATGAGTCTCTATATTTGCCTACGATGAGTCTCTATATTTGCCTACGATGAGTCTCTATATTTGCCTACGATGAGTCTCTATATTTGCCTACGATGAGTCTCTATATTTGTCTACAATGAGTCTCTATATTTGTCTACAATGAGTCTATATATTTGCCTACAATGAGTCTATATATTTGCCTACGATGAGTCTCTTTATTTGCCTACGATGAGTCTCTATATCTGCCTACGATGAGTCTCTATATTTGCCTACGATGAGTCTCTATATTTGCCTACGATGAGTCTCTATATTTGCCTACGATGAGTCTCTATATTTGCCTACGATGAGTCTCTATATTTGCCTACGACGAGTCTCTATATTTGCCTACGACGAGTCTCTATATTTGCCTACGATGAGTCTCTATATTTGCCTACGACGAGTCTCTATATTTGCCTACGATGAGTTTCTATATTTGCCTACGATGAGTCTCTATATTTGCCTACGATGAGTCTCTATATTTGCCTACGACGAGTCTCTATATTTGCCTACGATGAGTCTCTATATTTACCTACGATGAGTCTCTATATTTGCCTACGATGAGTTTCTATATTTGCCTACGATGAGTCTCTATATTTGCCTACGACGAGTCTCTATATTTGCCTACGACGAGTCTCTATTTGCCTACGACGAGTCTCTATATTTGCCTACGATGAGTCTCTATATTTGCCTACGACGAGTCTCTATATTTGCCTACGATGAGTTTCTATATTTGCCTACGATGAGTCTCTATATTTGCCTACGATGAGTCTCTATATTTGCCTACGACGAGTCTCTATATTTGCCTACGATGAGTCTCTATATTTACCTACGATGAGTCTCTATATTTGCCTACAATGAGTTTCTATATTTGCCTACGATGAGTCTCTATATTTGCCTACGATGAGTCTCTATATTTGCCTACGATGAGTCTCTATATTTGCCTACGATGAGTCTCTATATTTGCCTACGATGAGTCTCTATATTTGCCTACGATGAGTCTCTATATTTGCCTACGGTAAGTCTCTATATTTGACTACAATGAGTCATAGTACACCGAGGGGGTGTACTATGACTACTACTACTACTGTCACTATTTCTGTGTCCACCTATACCACTTCTAACTACAACTGTTACCACTAATACCACTCTCTTCCTCCCCCGCCCGGTACTATATTGTCCTTGGCCTTCTCTGCTTTTCTCTCCCCATTTGAGACTTGACAATGGTCGTGGATGAACCAAAACATTGCCATAAGGTTCCTCTCCTAAGTGTTGGTTTTCGGTACTTCGCCTCTAGGGTCATGCTAAGCTTCTCTCACCTACTAGTGTGTCTACATGTTGCTCTGAAGTTTGTGATCAAATTAATTAAGGCCTTAATATGCCCGTGAAGAGGAAGTAAAGAGACGCAGCGGTTGTAAGGTATTTAACGTGTCTCCGCTGAACACTGCGTTAATGATACTCTTAATTACTGGGTAACTAGCAATTCTCTGTATTGAATGTGCCTTATTGGAAAATAAATTATTATTATTATTATTATTATTATTATCATTTCTTTTACACTTATTATTATTATTTAACCAAGTTTAAGTAGTAGTAGCCTGCGCTCTTGCCTTGTGTACCTGTAATTTGTCTACTTTGCTTTTGTCTACTGTGTAGACGTTAGGTAGAGTTGCCTACTTTTCCCTAGATTTGTTCCTTCTTTGCTCTTCTCTTCTGTGTTCTGGATCTGAAGACGTTCACAGAATGACTGGAACTAATGTACCAGATTTTGTTGTGTAAGATTTCCACTCAGGTCTACAATGATGCCTCAGGTGGCGTGTTTAATACCATCTGTCACAGGTGGGATGAAGTCAGTGGAAGATTAGTGTGATGTTCATGGGAAGAATGAAGTCAGATTAGTGGTGTTACTGGGGATGTTAACGTGAATGTAAGATTAATGGTATTACTGGGGATGTTAACGTGAATGTAAGATTAATGGTATTACTGGGAATGATAACGTCAATGTAAGATTAATGGTATTACTGGGGATGATAACGTGAATGTAAGATTAGTGGTATTATTGGGAATGATAAAGTCAATGTAAGATTAATGGTATTACTGGGAGTATTACCAAATATTGTACACTCCTGATTTAATATTACATTGGATGGAAATTACTTAAAAAAATGTAATCAGATGGATCATATTTTAAATGTAATCTTCCGGTACAAAATGATTTCCTTCATGTTTACGTTCTAGCAAAATTAATATTTTTATCTCAGAATATATTTTGACTCTGAAATGAATGCTGAAGTATTGGTGGGTGCGTTAATACTGAGAGATTCTGATGATGCTGTCGACATAACAGCTCTCTGCAGTCATGAAGTGTACTCTTGTGTGGTGATGGTGTTGTGATGGTGTTGTGGTGACGGTGTTGTGATAGTGCTGTGGTGACGGTGTTGTGATGGTGCTGTGGTGACGGTGTTGTGATGGTGCTGTGGTGACGGTGTTGTGATGGTGTTGTGATAGTGCTGTGGTGACGGTGTTGTGATGGTGCTGTGGTGACGGTGTTGTGATGGTGCTGTGGTGACGGTGTTGTGATGGTGCTGTGGTGACGGTGTTGTGATGGTGTTGTGATGGTGCTGTGGTGACGGTGTTGTGATGGTGCTGTGGTGACGGTGTTGTGATGGTGTTGTGATGGTGCTGTGGTGACGGTGTTGTGATCCTGCTGTGGTGACGGTGTTGTGATGGTGTTGTGATGGTGCTGTGGTGACGGTGTTGTGATCCTGCTGTCGTGACGGTGTTGTGATGGTGTTGTGATGGTGCTGTGGTGACGGTGTTGTGATGGTGCTGTGGTGACGGTGTTGTGATGGTGCTGTGGTGACGGTGTTGTGATGGTGCTGTGGTGACGGTGTTGTGATGGTGCTGTGGTGACGGTGTTGTGATGGTGTTGTGATGGTGCTGTGGTGACGGTGTTGTGATGGTGCTGTGGTGACGGTGTTGTGATGGTGCTGTGGTGACGGTGTTGTGATGGTGTTGTGGTGACGGTGTTGTGATGGTGCTGTGGTGACGGTGTTGTGATGGTGCTGTGGTGACGGTGTTGTGATGGTGCTTGTGGGTGTTGACGGTGTTGTGGATGGTGCTGTGGTGACGGTGTTGTGATGGTGCTGTGGTGACGGTGTTGTGATGGTGCTGTGGTGACGGTGTTGTGATGGTGCTGTGGTGACGGTGTTGTGATGGTGCTGTGGTGACGGTGTTGTGATGGTGCTGTGGTGACGGTGTTGTGATGGGTGTTGTGATGGTGTGTGGTGAGGTGTTGTGATGGTGCTGTGGTGACGGGGTGTTGTGGATGGTGCTGTGGTGACGGTGTTGTGATGGTGCTGTGGTGACGGTGTTGTGATGGTGCTGTGGTGACGGTGTTGTGATGGTGCTGTGGTGACGGTGTTGTGATGGTGTTGGTGATGGTGCTGTGGTGACGGTGTTGTGATGGTGCTGTGGTGACGGTGTTGTGATGGTGCTGTGGTGACGGTGTTGTGATGGTGCTGTGGTGACGGTGTTGTGATGGTGCTGTGGTGACGGTGTTGTGGTGTGGTGACGGTGGGATGGTGCTGTGGTGACGGTGTTGTGATGGTGCTGTGGTGACGGTGTTGTGATGGTGCTGTGGTGACGGTGTTGTGATGGTGCTGTGGTGACGGTGTTGTGATGGTGCTGTGGTGACGGTGTTGTGATGGTGCTGTGGTGACGGTGTTGTGATGGTGCTGTGGTGACGGTGTTGTGATGGTGTTGTGATGGTGCTGTGGTGACGGTGTTGTGATGGTGCTGTGGTGACGTGTTGTGATGGTGCTGTGGTGACGGTGTTGTGATGGTGCTGTGGTGACGGTGTTGTGATGGTGCTGTGGTGACGGTGTTGTGATGGTGCTGTGGTGACGTTGTGATTGTGATGGTGCTGTGGTGATGGTGTTGTGATGGTGCTGTGGTGACGGTGTTGTGATGGTGCTGTGGTGACGGTGTTGTGATGGTGCTGTGGTGAGGTGTTGTGATGGTGTTGTGATGGTGCTGGTGCGGTGTTGTGATGGTGTTGCGGTGGGATGGTGCTGTGGTGACGGTGTGTGTGATGTGCTGTGGTGACGGTGTTGTGATGGTGTGTGGTGACGGTGTTGTGATGGTGCTGTGGTGACTGGTGTTGTGACGGTGGTGCTGTGGTGATGGTGTTGTGATGGTGCTGTGGTGATGGTGTTGTGACTGTGGTGCTGTGGTGATGGTGTTGTGACGGTGTGTGCTGTGGTGATGGTGTTGTGACTGTGGTGCTGTGGTGACGGTGTTGTGTGGTGCTGTGGTGACGTGTGTTGTGATGGTGTGTGGTGACGGTGGTGCTGTGGTGATGGTGTTGTGACGGTGGTGCTGTGGTGATGGTGTTGTGATGGTGCTGTGGTGATGGTGTTGTGACGGTGGTGCTGTGGTGACGGTGTTGTGACCGTGCTGTGGTGACGGTGTTGTGACTGGTGTTGCTGTGGTGCGTGGTGGTGTTGTGACTGGTGCGTGGTGATGGTGTTGTACGGTGTGGTAGGTGTGTGACTGGTGTTGTGATGGTGTGTGACGGTGGTTTGTGGTGATGGTGTTGAGTGCTGTGTGATGGTGCTTGTGACGGTGGTTCTGTGGTGACGGTGTTGTGACCGATGTGTGGTGCTGTGGTGAGGTGTTGTGAACTGTGGTGACTGTGTGAGTGTTGTGATGGTGCTGTGGTGACTGGTGTTTGACGTGGTTCTGTTTGAGGTGTTGACTGTGGTGACGGTGTGTGAGGTTTGTGACGGTGGTGATTGTGTGAGGTTGTGACTGGAGTTCTTGTGACGTGTGGATTCCTGGGATAACGGTCGTCTGATCCAGGTGTGATGGTGATCAGTGTTACTGCTGGTGACGAAGTCCAAGTATGCCATGTGTTGCCAGGGTTAGTAATGGCTTTTAAGTGTTGTTGTGAAGCTTAAAGGAACTTTGTCCAGAAAATGCAGCTTTTCCACAAAAAATTTAATCAAAGTTTCTTCTCTTCTGGATTTAGAAAAATGCATTCCCAAGTATTTATATATTACTGATGGTTTCAGTGACCTATCTGGAATCCCGTCTACACTATATCTTGTCTTAATATCCATATAACCTGTGAGTTTTGTGGTAGTGAGTGTTGTAGTGACACTGTTGTAGCGACAGTGTTGTAGTGACTGTAGTAGTGACAGTGTTGTTGTGACACTGTTGTAGCGACAGTGTTTTAGTGACAGTGTTGTAGTGAGAGTGTTGTTGTGACAGTGTTGTTGTGACACTGTTGTTGTGATAGTGTTGTAGTGACAGTGTTGTAGTGACAGTGTTGTAGTGACAGTGTTGTAGTGACAGTGTTGTTGTGACAGTGTTGTAGCGACAGTGTTGTACTGACAGTGCTGTAGTAACAGAGTTGTTGTGACAGTGTTGTAGTTACAGTGTTGTAGTGACAGTGCTGTAGTGACAGTGTTGTAGTGACAGTGCTGTAGTGACAGTGTTGTTGTGACAGTATTGTAGTGACAGTTGTTGTGACAGTATTATAGTGACAGTGTTGTAGTGACAGTTGTTGTGACAGTATTATAATGACAGTATTGTAGTGACAGTTGTTGTGACAGTATTATAGTGACAGTGTTGTTGTGAAAGTGTTGTAGTGACAGTGTTGTAGTGACAGTGTTGTAGTGTCGACGCGGTGTGATGGCGATTTCTGTACGTGTTGTTGTATCTGCAATTGCGGCAACATGTGCAACACCTACAACAGCAGTTGCAACGCATGCAACAGCTCGTGTAGAAATAATAGGGGCAGCAGCAGATGCAAGGTGCTCAACAACACCTGCAGCAAAACCTTCAGTACCTGCTGAAACACATGCCAAAACAAAAAAACTTCGGAATACGTCTGCAGCACAAGGTACACAAACACCAGCTCCATCAAACAACCAGCTCCCTCAAACAACCAGCTCCCTCAAACAACCAGCTCCCTCAAACAACCAGCTCCCTCAAACAACCAGCTCCCTCAAACAACCAGCTCCCTCAAACAACCAGCTCTCTCAAACAACCAGCTCCCTCAAACAACCAGCTCTCTCAAACAACCAGCTCCTTCAAACAACCAGCTCCTTCAAACAACCAGCTCCCTCAAACAACCAGCTCCCTCAAACAACCAGCTCCCTCAAACAACCAGCTCCCTCAAACAACCAGCTCTCTCAAACAACCAGCTCTCTCAAACAACCAGCTAATTCAAACAACCAGCTCTTTCAAACAACCAGCTCCCTCAAACAACCAGCTCTCTCAAACAACCAGCTCTCTCAAACAACCAGCTCCCTCAAACAACCAGCTCTCTCAAACAACCAGCTCTCTCAAACAACCAGCTCCTTCAAACAACCAGCTCCCTGCAGCTCCTCACCCTCGTTACATCTTCACTCAACTATTTTCTATCATTACGACTCATTAGCTCTCTGATGAGGCCGATAATTTACCCTAATTACTAATTATCATTATATCTTGATAATTCACACTTAAGAGGCGACAACTTCTGCTAAGACCAATCTGGAAAATGGTGAAAGGATATTGCCCACTTTATACGTGGCCAATATACTTTTAGATTGAAATAGAAGGTAGAGTTATTTCTACTAATAATTACGTTCATTTGCAGTTAATTGCTCAGGTTTTATCAGGAGGAAGAGGTAGATAGATGTAAATGAAAAGGGACACCTTTTTAAGTGTCATGGTGGTGGTGTAAGGTTCTTCCTGGTGTCATGGTGTTGGTGTAAGGTTCTTCCTGGTGTCAGGGTGGTGGTGTAAGGTTCTTCCTGGTGTCAGGGTGGTGGTGTAAGGTTCTTCCTGGTGTCAGGGTGGTGGTGTAAGGTTCTTCCTGGTGTCATGGTGGTGGTGTAAGGTTCTTCCTGGTGTCAGGGTGGTGGTGTAAGGTTCTTCCTGGTGTCAGGGTGGTGGTGTAAGGTTCTTCCTGGTGTCAGGGTGGTGGTGTAAGGTTCTTCCTGGTGTCATGGTGGTGGTGTAAGGTTCTTGCTGGTGTCAGGGTGGTGGTGTAAGGTTCTTCCTGGTGTCAGGGTGGTGGTGTAAGGTTCTTCCTGGTGTCATGGTGGTGGTGTAAGGTTCTTGCTGGTGTCAGGGTGGTGGTGTAAGGTTCTTCCTGGTGTCAGGGTGGTGGTGTAAGGTTCTTCCTGGTGTCATGGTGGTGGTGTAAGGTTCTTCCTGGTGTCATGGTGTTGGTGTAAGGTTCTTCCTGGTGTCATGGTGGTGGTGTAAGGTTCTTCCTGGTGTCATGGTGGTGGTGTAAGGTTCTTCCTGGTGTCATGGTGCTGGTGTAAGATCCTTGCTGGTGTCATGGTGCTGGTGTAAGGTTCTTGCTGTTGTCGTGATGCTGGTGTCATGGTGCTGGGGTCATGGTGCTGGTGTCATGGTGCTGGTGTCATGGTGATGGTGTCATGGTGCTGGTGTCGTGGTGCTGGTGTCATGGTGCTGGTGTCATGGTGCTGGTGTCATGGTGCTGGTGTCATGGTGCTGGAGTAAGGTTCTTGCTGGTGTCGTGATGCTGGTGTCATGGTGCTGGTGTCATGGTGCTGGTGTCATGGTGCTGGTGTCGTGGTGCTGTTGTCTTGGTGCTGGTGTCATGGTGCTGGTGTCATGGTGCTGGTGTCATGGTGCTGGTGTCATGGTGCTGGTGTCATGGTGCTGGTGTCGTGGTGCTGATGTCTGGTGCTGGTGTCATGGTGCTGGTGTCATGGTGTGGTGTCATGGTGCTGGTGTCTGGTGCTGGTGTCATGGTTCTGGTGTCGTGGTGCTGGTGTCAGTTGGTGCTGGTGTCATGGTGCTGGTGTCGTGGTGCTGGTGTCATGGTGCTGGTGTCATGGTGCTGGTGTCATGGTGCTGGTGCTGTCATGGTGCTGGTGTCATGGTGCTGGTGTCATGGTGCTGGTGTCATGGTGCTGGTGTCTTGGTGCTGGTGTCATGGTGCTGGTGTCATGGTGCTGTCGTGGTGCTGGTGTCGTGGTACTGGTGTCGTGGTGCTGGTGTCGTGGTGCTGGTGTCGTGGTGCTGGTGTCATGGTGCTGTCATGGTGCTGGTGTCAGGTGGTGCTGGTGTCATGGTGCTGGTGTCAGTGCGGTGTCATTTTGCTGGTGTCTTGGTCTGGTGTCGTGGTCGGTTCAATGGTGCTGGTGTCATGGTGCTGTCGTGGTGCTGTGTCATGGTATCTGGTGTCTGGTGCTGGTGTCTGGTGCTGGTGTCAGTGGTGCTGTGTGTACGTGGACTGGGGTCATGGTGTTTGGTGTCGTGGTGCTGGTGATAATTTTGGTGTCATGGTGTTGGTGTCTGGTGCTGGTGTCTGGTTCTGGTGTCGTGGTGCTGGTGTCGTGGTGCTGGTGTCGTGGTGCTGGTGTCATGGTGCTGTCTATGCTGGTGTCATGGTACTGGTGTCGTGGTGCTGGTGTCGTGGTGCTGGTGTCGTGGTGCTGGTGTCGTGGTGCTGGGGTCATGGTGTTGGTGTCGTGGTGCTGGTGTCATGGTGCTGGTGTCATGGTGTTGGTGTCGTGGTGCTGGTGTCATGGTTCTGGTGTCGTGGTGCTGGTGTCGTGGTGCTGGTGTCGTGGTGCTGGTGTCATGGTGCTGGGGTCATGGTGCTGGTGTCATGGTGCTGGTGTCGTGGTGCTGGTGTCGTGGTGCTGGTGTCGTGGTGCTGGTGTCATGGTGCTGGTGTCGTGGTGCTGGTGTCGTGGTGCTGGGTCATGGTGCTGGTGTCATGGTGCTGGTGTCATGGTGCTGGTGTCATGGTGCTGGTGTCATGGTGCTGGTGTCATGGTGCTGGTGTCATGGTGCTGGTGTCATGGTGCTGGTGTCATGGTGCTGGTGTCATGGTGCTGGTGTCATGGTGCTGGTGTCATGGTGCTGGTGTCATGGTGCTGGTGTCATGGTGCTGGTGTCATGGTGCTGGGTGTCATGGTGCTGGTGTCATGGTGCTGGTGTCATGGTGCTGGGGTCATGGTGCTGGTGTCATGGTGCTGGTGTCATGGTGCTGGTGTCATGGTGCTGGTGTCATGGTGCTGGTGTCATGGTGCTGGGGTCATGGTGCTGGGTCATGGTGCTGGGGTCATGGTGCTGGTGTCATGGTGCTGGTGTCATGGTGCTGGTGTCATGGTGCTGGTGTCATGGTGCTGGGTCATGGTGCTGGGGTCATGGTGCTGGTGCGGTGCTGTGTCATGGTGCTGGTGTCATGGTGCTGGTGTCATGGTGCTGGTGTCATGGTGCTGGTGTCATGGTGCTTGCTGGCTGGGTCATGGTGCTGGTGTCATGGTGCTGGTGTCATGGTGCTGGTTCTGTCTGGGTCATGGTGCTGGTGTCATGGTGCTGGTGTCATGGTGCTGGTGTCGTGGTGCTGGTGTCATGGTGCTGGTGTCATGGTGCTGGTGTCATGGTGCTGGTGTCGTGGTGCTGGTGTCATGGTGCTGGTGTCGGTCGGGTCATGGTGCTGGTGTCATGGTGCTGGTGTCTGGTGCTGGTGTCGTGGTGCTGGTGTCTGGTGCTGGTGTCTGGTGTGGTCTGGTGCTGGTGTCATGGTGCTGGTGTCATGGTGCTGGCATGTCGTGCGTGGTGCTGGTGTCATGGTGCTGGTGTCATGGTGCTGGTGTCATGGTGCTGGTGTCGTGGTGCTGGTGTCATGGTGCTGGTGTCAGTGGTGCTGGTGTCATGGTGCTGGTGTCATGGTGCTGGTGTCGTGGTGCTGGTGTCTGGTGCTGGTGTCTGGTGCTGGTGTCATGGTGCTGGTGTCTGGTGCTGGTGTCGTGGTGCTGGTGTCATGGTGCTGGTGTCGTGGTGCTGGTGTCGTGGTGCTGGTGTCATGGTGCTGGTGTCGTGGGCTGGTGTCTGGTGCTGGTGTCATGGTGCTGGTGTCGTGGTGCTGGTGTCGTGGTGCTGGTGTCGTGGTGCTGGTGTCGTGGTGCTGGTGTCGTGGTGCTGGGTCATGGTGCGTGTCTGGTGCTGGTGTTCGGTGCTGGTGGTGGTCGGTGGTGCTGGTGCTGGGTCATGGTGCATTGGGGTCATGGTGCTGGTGTCGTGGTGCTGGTGTAATAGGTAAAATTGGTCAATTAACAAGAACTCATTTAAAATTAAGTCCTTTCTAAAATTTTCTCTTATACGTTTAAAGATATATATTTTTTTCATTTATGTTAATGTAAAAATTAATAATTTTTTACCAAAAGAACCTTAGAAAACTTATATAACCTTATTATAACACTTGCAATTTTAGATAAGTTTACAATAATTTAATAATAAACAAATACAATGAAATATTTTTTTTTCGTTAAGTTCAAAATAATTTTTGGGAAATTATTGCATACACATATTTTCACTTTTCTTATTCGGCAAGAAGAGCGTTGCTATTTAAGGCAAAATCGCAAGTTTTACCTATACGGCACGACATACACACACACACACACACATTAATAAATATGTGTGTGGGAGGGGCTGGGTTCGATTGGTGTCGTGGGTACGGGAGTATAAATTCTTAGGTAGTTTTGGGTAGGGGTGGTTTTGATAAGGACCTGCCTAATATGGGCCAGTAGGCCTTCTGTAGTGCTCCTCCCTCATCCTCAGAGAAGAGAATAAACTTGCTTCAGAGAAAACTTAGGAGACTTCTTCCCGAAGGTGTTTGAGTATTTTCTTCTCCTTCTGCCACTTATATGGAAGCTTTTTAGAATCTTCTCTCATCATCACGTTTATAAATAAAGTAAATACCCAAAATTGCAACAGTGTCAAGTTAAAAACATTCAACATTGTTGACCAAACAGGTACAAACATTTTCAAGTTTCTTGTTGACTGTTGTTAAGGACATCAGAACCTGGATTAAATATGACAACTGTTGTGTTATCTACAAGCAGAATTGGTTTAAGTTCCTGGGAGGCATTTTGTAGGCCACTGATACAGACGAGGAATAACAGAGGGCCAAGGAGGCACCCAAAGGAGGTTGATGAGGTAGTGTTATTGAGAGTCACATGCTGACGTCTGTCTCTTATATAGGATTTAATGCGAGAGCATGACCTCTGAATCCATTAGACTGTTTTTAGAAGCAAAATGTTGTTTTCTGCAGTGCTAAAAGCTTTTCTTGGAACGGTAATGAGGCCCATTAGATATTAATTATTTTCTAGAGCTTAATAGGTATCGTCTAGCATCTTTTTGGCAGCATCATTAGTACTTTTCTCTGGCCTGAAGCCAAGCTTGCAAAGGTTTAAAATGTTTCGTCTACTAATAAATGCAAATATTCGTTTATATATCTTTTAGATAATAATGGCAAGTTAGAGACTGGTCTATAGTCGTTGAGTTCGGGTGGGTCTCCACCTCTGTGGAATGGGGGGGGTCGACACGAGTTAGCTTAAGTATATTAGGGAAAAATTATGTTAAAGAGATACAGTGATAGTGAGAGCACATGGGCAGCTTTCTTATATTTGAATGCAGTTATACTTGTTTTATCAATTACTTTGTTTTTAGTAACGTATTGTTGAAGTTACCTCTCTAGAATTTGTTGAGGAGAGGTAGAGGTAATCACTGAGGTAATCACTAACCTGAACAGTGGAGTTTGGCATTTTGCTGGCAAGGTCATTAAATTTGTTTTGCTGTATCAACAAACAATTCGGATTGGGAGTTTGTTAGGTCTGGTGAGTACAGTATCTTTGATTTAAAGAATTTTGTGTGATCCCAATATTGAAAAGAGTTATTTCCCAAGTCTTCTTTGAAATTATACCTTCTTTCTTTGACCCTGCTGACGCAATATAGTTGCTTAGATTTCTTTATAAGCATGGTAAGTGTTTATTAATATCTTCTAGCTAGTTCTTTGGGAAATAAACCCATTCTATATTATTTTTCACAGCCATACTTCTTGTCAGTGATCTGAGGATGCTATTGCTAAAACAAGGGCAATTTAGACTTTTTTGTGTTGGTTGTGACCTCCTTGGTTACTAATTGACAATGTTACAGAGGCATTAGTACTTTTAGACATAACATTATTCACTAAAACCTCGTCGTGGTGATTCAATGCGATATTGCTGGTGTCAAATGGTGATCTGGATATGTTGGCTTCATAGTGTTTACTTAAGGTTCTGGCACTGCAGTTGAAAACTGAGATAATTCTGGTTGTTACTGAAGATTAACCAAATCATACCACGGGTGGGGCTTGAACCCGCGGTCAAAGACTCGTAAAACTCCAGACCGACGCGTTATCCAGTGGATAACGCGTCGGTCTGGAGTTTTACGATTCTCTGACTACGGGTTCGAACCCCACCCATGGTATGGTTTGTTTGCAATCGTGTCATTACGATTTCATGAGTTCTGAAGATTGTTTGTGTTTGGTTAGTTGGGTAATATTTGAAGTCTTGGTTTGTTTTAAATTAGATATTGTGAAGGTCTGAGAGGAGGTTAAGTCCAGGATCAATATTAACATTCACGGGTATTACTTAAAAAAATGGCAGAAGGTTTGATAAAATCTAAAAAAAAAAAACGATGAATGGTGAAGTAAAAAATAAATAATTAAAAAAGTAATAAAAAAATGAGTAGCAAAAATATATATACTAAAAATATAATAAAATTATAACTAAAAATATGCAAGCTTGAAAGAATAGTAGAATACAGTAATGACAATATAAATATATTAAGTATAAAAGTGCAAAGAGAAGTAAATAAAGTAACTAAAGAAGCAAAGAATATGAATATCTGGGTAAAATGTGAAGAAACAATACTTAAAACTAGTAACAGGAAAATAGAGTTATGCGAAGAAGATATTTGAACGACTGGGTAAAATATGCAAGAAACAGTATATAAACAATATATAAAATTGTCCTATTGTAAGCTTCGTGGCTGAGGAAGACTACCGGTGGTTTTGTACCTTATAAAAAACCCAAAGAACTACGTCACAATCGCTGCCCCGGTGTCCTATCTGTCTCGAGGGTAAACACATTACACACACACATATCTACTCGAGCTGAGCACAAACATGAGGAGCCAATCTATCAACATCGTGTCTACCACCATCAGAGGCTTCATTACTAATGTTGGTGAGCTCACGCACATATTCGTGAACACTGGACTTCCAGACGTGAACACCGTTGTTGAGACATTTTTGGACGGCAGGACTCCGGAAAAAATTACTAGAATATCTGTCTACACTTCGTGGGTGAGACGAGAGATTGGCAAGGTCAAAGAGAATGCGTTGCTATACACTTTTCTAAAAGTGTACATGCCCAGCTTATTGATGTTGACATTCATAATCACCTGGAAATGATGTTTAAGCTATGCATAAACTCTAGTACCTCTGTACTAGAATGTGCAGTGTACACATCTCAATGACAGCAAGCAGACCACATGAAAAATGTGGACTCCCTTCTGCCTCAACATAAATATCAACATATTATAATTGCTGGTGACCTTAACCAACATTTTATATAGATATATTTTTAAGAACCCCCTTACAGAGTTTTACATGAAAAAAAATGACTGGCTTCCATACTCACATCTCCGGCTCCTTTGATCTAGTAGTGAGTGATCTATTTGAAGGCATAGCCACTTGCAAACCCCATGGCTATAGGATCATCTGACCACAAAGTTGTCTTTACGAGACTGAAGATACCAAGAGAACGAAGTAAAAAATCATGCACAACCTGGCTGTAAAATTTAGCTTTATCAGTCCAATACAAAGCAGAAAGGTGTAAGGAGAGGAGGAGTTTGAGGTAATCAGTCCCTCGGCCTGGAGTCAATGTGTTCACTTCTACGGCTCTATGCTGTACTTTCTACAAGATTGATGGACTGAACACATCGACTCCAGGCCGAGGGACTGATTACCTCAAACTACTCCTCTCCTTACACCTTTCTGCTTTGTATTGGACTGATAAAGCCACTGTGTGGCGAAACGTTTCCTTAATAAAGATTCCCAAATGTTGCATAAGTGTCTCAATCTTCAACAGAAGAGATGTGGGTGGCTTTACTGTTATGTACAAGGCGTAACTTCGCAAACAGCGAGAAGACAGCTTCTACACAACAAGACGGGCAGCAAACAGCAACTACACTGGCTGTAAACTACTCAAGAATATCACTTCATCTGAGATCATTCATTCCTAGACCGTCTCCAGTCTGGAGCATGTCCGTACAGCATAACGATATCGGTGAAATAAAGTCAGTTGACCAAATGAAATCGCTGACCCTCACATGATTCCAACTTCATCCTATTCCCTAGTTGTCTGTCTTATACAATAAAAAGGCTTTCAAATGAGCTGAGGCTGATAGTAGCTCTTGTAAATAAAAGTAGGAACTCTTAGCCTAATCCAGATAAAACCCTTGTGTGAGGAGAGAGAGAGAGAGAGAGAGAAGAGAGAGAGAGAGAGAGAGAGAGAGAGAGAGAGAGAGAGAGAGAGAGAATTATTTTGTAAGATTCGGAAGGGAAGCAGAAAAGAATGGAAAAAAATGGTAGGGTGTGTGAAAGAAGACAATTAAAGATGAGCATAGGAGAGAGCAAAGTGATGAGATTAACAAAAATGTAGGCAATGAAAGATTAATTATCAGACTGGAGGGAGTGTAGAGGAAGTGAATATATTAAAATATTTAGAAGTGAACAGGTCGACAGACAGGTCTATGCAAAACAGTGACCCATAGAATAAGTGAGATGAAGGGAGGCAGGTGGTATGTTGAGACGTCTGTGGAAATAAATCTACAAGAAAACACAGGTGCCAACAACATAATGTGGGTGTGAGAGTATGAGCTTTAAACTATTCTGTTTATTCACTGGGAAGAGACAGTAGGGTCACAGGCAAGTCACAGAAGTACTGTCTATAAAGTCTTTCTATTTTAAGCTTCGTGGTTTAGTGGTAGAGCGTTGGGCTCGCTGCATGCCAGGACCATGGTTCGAGTCCCCGTCTATGCTTGTTTACACCACAGTATACTTATATGTAACGAAAAAAAAATTAATTATTTTAATTTAGAAAACGACGTTAGGCATAAACCACACCACGGGTGGGGTTTGAACCCCACCCGTGGTGTGGTTTGCTTACAATTGCGTCATTACGATTTCATGGGTCATGTGACGTTAGGTACAATTCAACTTCAATATTTATAAATTTAAGTTAGAATAACTGCATCTTTATCTAAATCCCTAAGAGTGGCCTTCATCACATAGATTCTCTTCAAATAGTGAGCCTGAGTGATCTGGTAATACTTCAAGTCTGAAGAGTCCAGCGCTTGTATTAATCTAACTAGATTCAGTTATGTTGCTTTCAGCTTAATTGTTACGACAAATACAGTTTTTGAGAAGTTATACTTAAATGTTGAAACATAAATTTTGTCTTTAGAATTCATAACTACGTTAGAATTGTACTTTTTTGAGGTTATGTTTCAAAATTTAAGTATAACTTCTCAAAGACTGTATTTGTCGTAACAAATTATATTTTGTCACTGAAGTGGCCAATTTATTGTGCACCTCATATCCATCCTGTGGATGGTAGTGGCTAGTTTATTGTGTACCCCATATCCATCCTGTGGATGGTAGTGGCTAGTTTATTTTGTACCCCATATCCCTCCTGTGGATGGTAGTGGCTAGTTTATTGTGTACCCCATATCCATCCTGTGGATGGTAGTGGCTAGTTTATTTTGTACCCCATATCCATCCTGTGGATGGTAGTGGCTAGTTTATTGTGTACCCCGTATCCATCTTGTGGATGGTAGTGACTAGTTTATTGTGTACCCCGTATCCATCCTGTGGATGGTAGCGCAAGATACTATGGATACACAAAAGGCCTAGGAACTATGCCCCAAAAGGGTTAACAGGCATATTATTTTCATTAATAGGACATCTTGACATGTCACATAGGTTATTATACTGTCTATCTTTATATTCCTCAGTAAGTGGACAATTAATCACATAGTGTTGAAGATAGTGACCATAGTGCTGGCCACATACTTTGCATTTGGTTTGATCATCATCTGTGTGTCTGCCAAACTGCCAGAAATATTTATAACCAAGCCTAAGCCTGACCACTACAACAATCAGTCAGTCTGTTCGCATTGCAAGTTGCTCCATAAACGTACTTATCTACGTTTATGTTATAGATCTACTTAGGCTTCTAACTGCATTTCTATAACATCCAGTTTCATTATTTACTTCTCTCCTAATATTATTCCTAATGCTAAACACAGATATACCAAAGTTACATTCTACATTGGTACCAGATTGGTTTGGTATAACATTGTCAGGTCAGGCAGGGGCAAGGACTGTATTTTTCTCTGTACATAACCTGTGAATATACTTTTGTAGCTTGTGAGATGGATACAGGGTATATGGATACCTTCGTTTAAAAGTATCCATATGGGCGTGGGTTTATAGTATATATAGTATATATGTATTTTAATCAAAATATGTACGTAGAAGTAAAGTCATGTATATATGTACTGTATGGACTAAATATATATATATATATATATATATATATATATATATATATATATATATATATATATATATATATATATATATAAAAGTGAAATACTTCTTGTTTTGGTATAGTTTTGTATATAATATTGTACGTAGGGTTTATGGGTAGGTTGTGGATATAAAAGTTTTCCTTTGTCACTTATATATATTCATATAGTGTCTGTGTAACAGTACATATTTAAAGTTATTTTGTTGATGGCTGCCTTTGGATCATGTTGTTTTGTGTTAAGTGTATTGTATTTAACGTTTTTTAAATAAATAAAAAAAAACCCACCCCCCTCCTGTGTCTGGTCTGTGTCACGTGACCCACATTACTCCAGCTTGGAGCAGTGTGGAGTTACCCACCGACTAGACCACATCCAGTGGATCATTATATTCTCCTCTAGTCGAGAATACTCCCATATCTGGTTCATTTCTTAACATTCTAATACCAAGTACAGTGTTAATCTCAATAATCCTATCACCTATACTAGACACAACAAGCTCCTCATGTTAAAAACCTTGGTAGATTCAGGACAGCCAAGAATAATTTTGAGAGCTGGGAACTCCTTGTGGTGTACCATGGAACATTTCATTAACTCGTTTGTAAAGCCTTGGTAGAGGACAGAGGATACTCTATTTGGCAGGTATCCTATTATCCAGCAGAGTTGGCTACCACCAATATTCATTTTTGCTAGTTCATGTAGTATAACAGTTCTATATGCGATATCAAATGCAGATTTTAGATCAAGAAATGTGGTAAAACTAGTAGAAGTGTGTGAGGTGAGAAAGGTGGAAATACAATTCTACACACTTTTACCTTTCATGAACCCACAGAGATGAGGGGAGAGTTTTGTCTTGATTTTATAGTAAAGTCTCTTAAGTAACATTCTTTCAAAAATTTTACAAAGACAACTAGTTAATGAGATCGGTCTAAATATATCAGGCTAAGGGACAGACACAGTGAGAGCAGCAACATTGGTCCAGGAAATAGGAAGAACATCGTCGATGTAACTCAGATTATACAATGCTAACAAAGTGTTATAAGTAATATCATCCTCTCCAGGAGCGGTTCATCGACCTTTAGTTACTGCAATATTTAATTCATACTCGGTGAAGAGGCAGTCTATCATTATTTTGCCTCATAAATTTAATCAATTTCAACTTTCCTTCAGAAGTATTCTCGAAGTTTGTTCTAATAAGAGATGGAAGATTTTCATACCTGGATGTTTCGGACCAGTTATTTATGAAGTTATTTGTGTTTTCAAGAAGGGATGAGCAACATTACCAATCTTTTTTCCTGGTTATTTTATTTATACCTTTCCAAGCCAAATTTAAAGGGGTAGATCTATTTAACCCACTAACAAATTGTTTCTATTCCTGTTGCCTAAGATCTTACTTACCAAGAAAGTTAAACAAATCTGGTTCAGATAAATGAATCGCAATCCACACAAGGAATTCCATACATATAACTTGTTCCTCTAAAGATGTATGTGAGCAAATTAATTCGCTCGTGTTTTTCTGTTTATTTTCTTTCACTGTGGTATTTTCACATATTTTCAATCACTCGTTTTATTGTGATTTTTTGTCACAAGGAAAGGAATAAACGGAGGGTAAACAGGTGGAGAACAAAAAAATTCGAACCAGATACGAAATAATTTATCCCCGTCCCCCCCTAAAAAAAAATCTTTGGTTTTACCATAAACTAAGTATTTTACAAATGTATCCCAGGCTGTTAAAATATTAATAAAAAAATTCTGGTGTTTAAAAACGCTAGTACTGAGAAATCTTTTCTAATTAAAAATTAACTAAGGTTTTCCTCTGGCTGTGTATGCAATTTCTTGCATGACTTATGCTTTAGCTTTCATGGCCAGACGTTTAAAACTTAAGACGACGTTTCGCACCATATTGCATTATCTTAACATCACAATTTTAGACAGTTGTAACTTGATAACGTCCAGGATGGACAGAAAGCATATTTGAAGATTTATTTTCCACTGGCAACATATTTGTGAATTATTTCAAAAAGTCTTGCAAGTTTATATTCTTCAGATAATTATTAAGTGAACTTCTTCCTTAGAAAAGAAAGATCTGCTTAACATATTTATTGCTCTCAATGTTGCAAAAGTTGCAATAACATACATGTCTATGACAGTCGATCATTACGGTTCTGAATTTGCATAGATGTGAATGTAACTTTCTAGTTTCTGACGTTAATAAAGACTAAAGAACAATTAAAATTATTTTTTTTAGTTTCCTTCTCGCATAGGCGTCCAGGAACATGAATCACTCTCACATAGGCATCCAGGAACATGAATCACTATTGGAAATAAATGGTATAAAATACCGACACAATGGAAAAATAAACACATAAGCAGTATAATGTGATCCTTTATTGACAACGTTTCGCCCACACAGTGGGCTTTATCGAGTCACAGACAGATCTGTTTGTGACTCGATAAAGCCCACTGTGTGGGCGAAACGTTGTCAATAAAGGATCACATTACACTGCTTATGTGTTAATTTTTAAATGAATCACTATTACATAGGCATCCAGGAACATGAATCACTCTCACATAGGCATCCAGGAACATGAATCACTCTCACATAGGCATCCAGGAACATGAATCACTCTTACATAGACATTCAAGAACATGAATCACTCTTACATAGGCATCCAGGAACATGAATCACTCTCACATAAACATCCAGGAACATGAATCATTCACGTAGGCATCCAGGAACATGAATCATTCACGTAGGCATCCAGGAACATGAATCATTCACGTAGGCATCCAGGAACATGAATCACTCTCACATAGGCATCCAGAAACATGAATCACTCTCACATAAGCATCCAGGAACATGAATCACTCACATAGGCATCCAGAAACATGAATCGCTCTCACATAAGCATCCAGGAACATGAATCATTCACGTATGCATACAGGAACATGAATCACTCTCACATAGGCATCCAGGAACATGAATCACTCACATAGGCATCCAGGAACATGAATCACTCTCACATAGGCATCCAGGAACATAATTCCCTGTCATATAGGCATCCAAAAATGTGAATCACTTCCATGGGCCTCTAAGAACATGATTCGCTGTCAAATAGGTATCGAGGAACATGAGTCATTTTCACACAGGTATCCAGAAGCGAAATACCTTGTCATAAGAGTATCCATGAAGATAAGCTTCCAGGAATGTGATTCCATCATACTGGCCTCCAGTAACATGATGCACTCTCACATAGGCCTCCAGTAACATGATGCACTCTCACATAGGCCTCCAGTAACATGATGCACTCTCACATAGGCCTCCAGTAACATGATGCACTCTCACATAGGCCTCCAGTAACATGATGCACTCTCACATAGGCCTCCAGAATATGACTGTCTGTCAGGAAATCCAGGAAATCATTTTTTTCTCACAGAGGCCTCCAGGAATGAGACACATTCATTGGCCAAACTAACATTAAATAATCAAGAATTCTGAACAGATTTTTTTTGTATCCCCTCCAGGGCGTCAAACACCCGCCAGGCAAATGTCAACAACAGGACACCTGACGCCTCAAAAATCAGGGCCCAAATTAGCAGAAAAATAGAAGAGGGTAATACTATCGGAGCACTGAGGCTTATAACCAGTGAGGATACCATCGCTCCTAAGGATATCATTACAGCACAAGACCTGAAGGATAAACATCCACCCAGGGCTCCCAGTACCAACATTGGCCCCCTTGACATTGCAGCAGGTGCAGAACATTTAACCTTACAGGACGCCGATGTGTATAAAGCTGCTATGTCATTCCCACAGGGCTCAGCAGGAGGTTTCACTGGTTTAAGGCCACAACACCTAAAACAAATGCTCAATCCAGGTCTTGGTGAGGTCTCTGAGAGATTGTTGTCTGAACTCACCAAATTTTCCAATGTGTGCCTGGCTGGCAGTGTCCCAGAGACCATTAGACCCCTTTTCTTTGGTGCCTCACTGTGTGCCCTCCGGAAAAAGGATGGAGGAATCAGGCCCATTGCATTGGGCAACACCCTTCGGCGCCTAGTTGCCAAGGTTGCAGTAGGATGGTGAGTCAAGATGCTGCCGCAGTGTTGAAACCAACTCAGCTCGGTTTTGGTGTTCAACAAGGCTGTGAAGCAGCTGCCCATGCAGCACGAGTATAACAACATATCCAATGAAAAAGCCTTGATCAAATTGGACTTTGCCAATGCTTTCAACTCAGTCAGAAGGGATGCTGCTCTCCAAGCAGTTTCTAGGCACTTTCCTTCCCTCTATCCCTTCATATAATCGTGTTATAGTGTGGCTTCTAAACTTTTGTTTGGGGACCATGAAACTGACTCGTGTGAGGGTGTGCAACAGGGGGACCCTCTTGCCCCCTTTCTATTCTGTCTAGCCATCAAGGATGTCACAGAAGCATTGTCCAGTGAGCTCAATATCTGGTTCTTGAATGATGGCACCCTAGCTGGCACTACACAATCTCTCCTAGGAGACATCAGGAAAATTAAAGATATGGTAGAGAGCCTGGGCCTATCTTTAAACCCCACCAAATGTGAGATAGTTTCCACCAATCCACAGATGATCCAGGACATTAGGGCTGTTTTACCAGGGGCACGAGCCATTGATCCAGCCAACAGCACTCTTCTTGGTGCTCCTCTTGGGACCAATGCCATCGATCTGGTCCTGGAAAAAAAAATCTCAGACCTCAGGACGATGGAAGGTAGGATGAAAGACATCGATACACATGATGCCTTCTACCTACTCACCAGGTGCCTGTCAATCCCAAAACTTACATACTTCCTGAGATGCTCCCCAGCCTTCAGCAGCCCAAAACTCAAGGAATATGACTCTCTCCTCAAGACCATGCTAGAGAGTGTATTGAATCTTTCCCTCGAGGATGGACAGTGGTTGCAAGCCTCACTTCCAGTCAGGCTTGGGGGGCTGGGAGTATGCAAATCCTCCCAGATTGCCCTACCAGCTTTCTTATCCTCTTCCATAGCATCAAATGAGCTAATAAAACAAATTCTTCCAGACAACCTCAGTGATTCAGCAGGAATACAGGACCCTTGCTATACCAGTGCCATCACTGAATGGGAGACTCTTGCTGCTCCAACACCAAAACCTAGTGAAGAACTGGCCTACAAACAGTCAAGCTGGGACGGCCCCATCGCTGAAAAGATACTTGCCAATATGCTTAGGGCCGTAACATCAGACAGGGAAACTGCCCGTCTCTTAGCTGTGAGTGCACCTCACTCTGGGGACTTCCTCCAAACAGTTCCCATTTCGGCCGTGAGAACACGCCTCGACCCTAAGACCCTTCGTATTGCAGTGGCTCTGCGCCTTGCTGCCGCTATTCACACGGAATATACGTGTATTTGCAGCGATGCGCAAGCCGACCAATATGGTCTACATGGTCTTAACTGTTCTAAAACCAAGGGTTGACATGCAAGACACAATGAGGTCAACGACATCATAAAGAGAACCCTTGCTACAGCTGGATGCCCAGCCGAGAGAGAGCCTCGATCACTAGCAGCCGCCAACAACGCCCACAACCCAGCAAACTGCCCCGACGGGATCACCATCTATCCTTGGAAGAATGGCAAGCTCTTAGCATGGGATTATACCTGTGTGTCGACACTGGCTGACACCTACATCCATCACAGTGTCGGGCGACAGGGAGGAGCTGCTGACCACAGGGAGGAGTACAAGATCGGCAAGTACAGGGACATAAACCAACAGTATCAATTTGTCCCAGTGGGATCAGAGACCTTGGGAGCATGGGGAAAAAATGCAACACGTTTCCTTAAAGAACTGGGTTCCAGACTCATCTTTGATATACCTTTGAAGAGTTTCGAGAGTATCTACTCTCTGAGCCCGGCCATGGGCCAGGCTCGTCTGGTGCTTGCCTGGTCAACCAGGCTGTTGCTGCTGGAGGCCCGCTGCCCCACATATCCATCACAGCCTGGTTGATCTGGCACCTGGTGAAGATATTTGTCCAGTTTTCTCTTGAAGGCTTCTACACTGGTTCCAGCCGTGTTTCGGATATCTTCTGGTAAGATGTTGAATAGTCTGGGACCCCGGATGTTAATACAGTGCTCACGTATTGTCCCCACCGCACCCCTGCTCCTTACTGGGTTTATTTTACACTTTCTTCCATATCTCTCACTCCAGTATGTTGTTATGGCAGTGTGCAGATTTGGGACCAGGCCCTCAAGTACTTTCCATGTATATATTATCATGTATCTCTCTCTCCTCCACACCAATGAGTACATGTTCAAGACTTGAAGGCGTTCCCAATAATTTAGATGTTTCAATGGCTCAATGTGAGCCGTAAACGATCTCTGGATTTGTTCCAGCTCTGCTATTTCTCCTGCCCTGAACGGGGCCGTCAGCACTGAGCAGTATTCTAAGTTGGGGAGCACTAGCGATTTGAATAGTGTCACCATCGGCATTATTTCCCTTGTTTTGAAAGTTCTCAATACCCACCCCGTCATCTTCCTGGCTGTTGTGATCTTTGTCTTGTTATGGTCTTTAAACGACAGATCAGCAGACATAATTATTCCCAAGTCCTTTACGTGTTCCTTTCGTTCTATGTGGTGACCCTCTTGCGTTTTGTATATAGTGTTCCTTTTGAGTTCTTCATTTTTTCCATACCTAAGCAGCTGAAACTTATCACCATTGAACGTCATGTTGTTCTCCACTGCCCATTGGAAGACCCTGCTTATGTCCTCCTGTAATTTTTCAGTGTCCTCTACCGTAGTGACTTTCATGCTTATTTTAGTGTCATCTGCAAATGATGATACAAAAGTGTGCTGGGTGTTTTTATCTATGTCTGCTATGAGGATGAGAAACAGCAGAGGCGCCAGAACAGTGCCTTGGGGCACTGAGCTTTTGACCTCGCTGATGCTGGATCTTGCCCTGTTCACTACTACTTTTTGTGTTCTGTGTGTTAGGAACTCAAAAATCCATCTGCCTACCTTCCCCGTAATGCTTATGGCCCTCATTTTGTGCGCTATCACTCCATGATCGCATTTGTCAAACGCCTTTGCAAAATCTGTGTAAATCACATCTGCGTTTTGGTCGTCCTCCAATGCCTCCGCAATTCTGTCATAATGGTTTAGCAGCTGTGACAGGCATGATCGACCCGCTCTAAAGCCATGCTGGTTCGAGTTATGTTGGTTGTGCTGGTTCATGAACTTTGTAATCTGCCGTATCATCAGTATCATCACTCTTTCAAAGATTTTTAAGATGTGAGAAGTGAGGGCTACTGGTCTGTAATTTTTAGCTAGTGCTCTACTACCTCCCTTATGCAAAGGAGCTATGTCTGCACTCTTTAAGGCCTCTGGAATTTCACCTAGATCTAAGCTCTTTCTCCACAGAATACTAAGGGCTCTGGCTAATGGTACTTTGCACTGCTTTATAAATAAAGCATTCCATGAATCTGGTCCAGGTGCTGAGTGAGTGGGCATGTTGTCCATTTCTTTTTCGAAATCTATGGGATTTGTACTAATGTCGGTTAGGTGGTCTGTGCGGCCTTCTGCTGGAGTGAAAAATATTTCTGCATTTTCTACCTTGCTGTCATTTAGTGGGTTGCTGAACACTGACTCATACTGTTCTTTTAGGATTTCACTCATTTCCTGTTCATCGTCAGTATGCGAATCTCCTCTCAATAATGGTCCAATTCTACATGTAGTTCTTAGCTTGGATTTTGCATAGGAGTAGAAATATTTTGGGTTTCTTGCAATATCCTGTATGGCTCTTTGTTCCCTTTGTACTTCTTCTGTCAGGTATGACATCTTAAGTTTTTGCTCTAATTCCGTGATCTCTCGGTTAAGGCTATCTCTCCTCTGTTGCAACATAACTGTGTTTTTCAGCAATTCAGTAACCCGTTTTCTTCTCCTGTACCATCTCCTACGCTTCTCTCTATATCTGATCTTCTTCTGGGTTTCCTCAATGGTACGTGTTTCATACATACCTTGTATGCTTCTGTATTCAGCTTCTCTAGGCACTGTTGGGGATTTAGGGTGCTCATGTCTGATTCCCATGATATGTCTGATAGCTCTTGGTTTATTTTTTCCCAGTCAATTCTATGGTTATTAAAATTAAACTTACTGAACATTCCGTCTCTAACATTAGTGTCGCAGTTCCCTAACCCTGAGTTAATACTAGTTTGAATTTCTATGATGTTATGATCAGAGTATATTGTTTTTGTAACTGTTATGTCTCTGATTAATTCCTCGTTGTTTGTGAATATCAAATCCAGGGTATTTTCATTTCTAGTGGGATCAATTATCTGTTGGTTTAGTTAGTACTTTTCACAAAGCCTCATTAGTTCCCTGGTATGTGCCTGTTGAGCCAGGGTGCTTCTAGGAGTTATGTCTGGTATAACATTATGGTGCCTCATCTTCCATTTTACATGAGGGAGATTAAAATCTCCAAGGATTAAAATGTTTGGGGTGGGATTTTCTAGCCTATCCAGATAGCTATCTATCTTCTTTAACTGCTCTGAGAATTTCTCCGCAGTTGCTGATGGTGGTTTGTATACTAGGATAATTACTAGATTCTTATTTTCCACTTTAATGCCGAGGATTTCTACTATATCATTCGTAGCGTTCAACACTTCTGTGCAACAGAGAGAATCTTTTATATAGAGTCCTACTCCTCCCTGTGACCTATTAATTCTATCACATCTATACATGTTATAGTTTTCTATCTGAATCTCTCCGTCCAAAACATCCCTTGTATGTGTTTCTGTAAATGCTCCAAACATGGCATTTGCTTCTGATAGGAGTCCACTAACATAACTAACTTTGTCATTTTTATTTGATTTCAGACCCTGAATATTTGCAAATATGAAGCAGGAGTTACCATTTGGGACCCAAGGGCAGCCACGTTCATGTTCCAGCGTCTCAGCGTGGCCATCCAGAGGGGAAACGCATGCTGCATACTTGGCTCGCGTCCGGCTTCGGAGGAGCTGGAGGAGATTCATAATCTTTGATATATTGTACCATTTTATTCATGTTCATGTTTTCCATTGATGTATTCTGTCTGTTAATAAAGCATTCCATGATCATATATAGGGGGTGGTAGGAGAAGAAAATATTCAAACAGCTCCGGGGAGAACCTCGAGTTTTCCCTGAGGTACGTTTATTGTCTTCTCTGAGGATGAGGGTCCCCAATAAAGTTCCAGAGGTGGTACCTCCCTATATATGTTTAAAAAAAATATATATATATATATATATATATATAATCACACTTCTCAGTGCGTCATCAGGAGCTGTGCAATGTTGCAAGGGCAGCAACAGGAGAAATATGGGAAGTTTCTTCAGAGTATGGTAGCGTGGTGGCACCAGCCTCTGACTTAGGGAGGGCAGCGGAATGCCAACCACACACCGGTCCCCCCACACCCCACCCCATCAGGGGCCGGGTGGGGTAGGCCCCACAGTTTGCAGATAGCATGAGGTAAAATAACTAGGAGATAGTTAATAGCCAGCCCTAAGCTTCTAACCGATGGGAACAGGTCATGTGACGCAAGAAGTTACATTACAATAGTGGATCATTTACATACAGAATGCAGCTAATGTGAACAACCTCTAACTAATGAAATAGAGGGAATAAATCCCTCATTTTGTCAACCGGTGTCGCAGAACATTCCAGAATATTCAGGAAATAATCTCATTGTCAATTAATATGTGTGTGAATTCTCCTATTCATGTTTTTCTTTCTTATAATAACTAGGCAATTCCTGATTTTTTTAACACTATTACTATCATTATTATCCACTATCATCAGCTAATATCATTATTATTATCATTATCATTATATTACTAACAACCTAATTCAATAAACCACTAAACTAGTTGCAATCACCATGTTGCGATCAACTATGTGTACCTTGTACCACTATACCTAGACAGGTTAAGTCCTCAATACCTAAATGAACCACCATGACTACTTCCTTACTACTGATGTTATATCATTCAGGTTGCAGTCTGTATTGCAACACCACCTGGACCACCTGTAGCTTTACGATACCTGTATGCAGTAGTCGCTGAGTGGGTTATACCGACGGCCACGGCAGATCTAGCATATTAAATATCGAGTTCGCGACAGATTTAACAAGATGTTATATATTATATCGACGTTCACAATGGGCAGACTCAGGTCGAACATCACCGAAGCATCACGAAGCCCCTGGCATAAGGAGCAATCCTGAGCTTTTGTATAACATTGTTGTTTAAGGCTGTGCACAATAGACTCACCTAAATAACTATCGAGTTTGTACAGCTCATAATTTGAGTTATATACATCATTCCTATCATGTTTCAGGAGGGAGGACTCTTATGTTTCTTTCCATGATGGAACAGTTGGGTACAATTATCTGGGTGGCAGCCCATGCTGGTGGGTGATAACTATAGCTGACATGGTTAAAGATCGCATTCGACACCTGGCCTGTCCTGATTGAGTACTGGTGTTGGGATAATCTAGTTTCCAGAGGTTTACCTGTCTGACCAATGTATGAGAGTGGGCAAAGGGTACAGCGGACCTTGTAGACACCACCCACATTATTAGACAGTGTGTTTTTAATAAATCTCTGTTTCACTGTCCCAATGTTTTTGAAAGACAGATTTATATTGAGTTTTTTAGTGTCTCACGCTGGCGGACCAAACTGTCATTGTATGGCAAAACCAATACATTTTTCCTGTCAGGCATTTCCTTAGGTTCAGTCCGGTAGAAAGTCTTTCTAGCTCCTGATGACGCACTGAAAAGTGTGAAAGTACTTTAGCTTAGATCATGGTATTCTTATTTGCTCGAAATATCAAAGGAAGAGTTGCTGGTGTACAATAAAGTACAATCACAACATGAGCTGCTGGTGTACAATAAACTACAATCACAACATGAGTTGCTGGTGTACAATAAAGTACAATCACAACATGAGCTGCTGGTGTACAATAAACTACAATCAATTTCAGTACTCTAAAATCATCAGTTTGATTCACTGTAGTCACTATACATATTTCATTAACTTGTCCGTATTGTGCATCATTAATAAAGTGATCATTGTTCATAAATTACATGAATACAGTGATACCTCTTATAACCGAACTATATGGGACAAGACCGGTTCGGAAACACGGAGTTTCCGGATTCGTGAGGGGAAAAGAATGCGAATCCGTACCGTCATATCGCAATCGGCGACGACGTAGGGACCAGAGACGGTGGGACCAGAGACTCTGGGCTCGAATAACAGCCTCCCGGATTCCACGGACCACACGACAGTGGGTGCTCCAAATACTCCAAAAGTGATTCGACACCTGCCCTTGATGCTGAAGTTTTTGGTCTTGGAGTCATTAGGTCGTAGTCGTAGTCACTTTCAGAATGTTCCGGATGCAACACTGATTCTGCAATCTCTGCATCCTCATAAATTGCACACCACTACCTGTTCGGATATTGGAGAGGTTGTGAAACTAAAGCATTATACTCCTGAACGTCTCCACAGGTAATACCTCCTCTATATACTCTTGAAGAGGGCATTCTGCGCCTCACACATTTTCATCCTGAATTTAAATGTAATCTCGCAGAGTCCTCTACATACAAAAAATGTATAAAAATTAGTTTTGTCATGTTATAATATTCTACGCAAAGAATAAGAAATGTGTTCTATTGTAATTTTTCTTATTTCTATTATTATTGTAATTTTATTATTGTAAATATTATTGTAATTATTATTATTATTATTATTATTATTATTATTATTTAGATATCCCTAATTTGATAACTTATAATAATTCCCTGACTCTTTTCATTTTTATTTTTTCTTCTGTATCGGCCAAGGCTGGAGCTTGCTACCATCTGCAGCTCATAAGGCTGCCCTTCCCATCAGCCTCCCTGGGGCGGGGAAGATGGCAGACCAGAGAGGCCTAGCTTCTCCATACGAGCCCCGTGAGCGCGGGGAACGTGGCTAGGCCTGGGGACAATTGGCCCCAGACGATGAGGGGTACTTGTACCTCCTCCCATGGGAGACATAGGTCTCAGACACTCCCACGACTGGGAGCCAAGGCCGGGTCACCATCTGGCGAATCTACAACAAACAACAACTTCTGTATCCCCGAAATTAGTACTTGTATACTGTTGCCTGAAGCCATTTTTTTTTTATTTTCCTCTGAGGTTTGCTTTTAGACCTCGAGAACGCCTCATCTGATATCCTTCAAATTCTCAACAATGCCGAAGCATAACTAGGGAATGTTTCTTAGCAGTGGCAAACTGGAGGTTAAATTTCGACCCTGGTTAGAATGCTTGGTTGGTTAGTGGGGTTTAAAGCCTATTGAATATACGTCGCACCAGCGAATATTTTAGTACGTAAAATAAGGAATATAAACAATGAGACATACACCTCTTGCTTTTCGACTACACTAAGGTCATTAAGGCTGCAAGAACACATTGGTCCCTAACACAGAGATTCTAGTAAACGCAACGTACATACGCTGAGAGAAATTCACCTTTCAATGTACGTATCGACACTGACATTCAAAGCAGACCGAAATAGTCGTTTTGTCCGTGATTTTACGACGATCCACAATATTTGCGTGAAAACATTGTAAAAGTTCGTCCTACTCTCAAAAAAATAAACATTCGCATCAATGAATTCATTTAATATTTTATATAAATTATTTGGCATGTCAATTGTCATGATGATTGACAGTGTTGTTTGTCACTGGCCGTAAACAATGACTCGCCGTAATAACTAATTAACTAAACGCATAACTGAAAGCAAGTCTCACATACTGTGGGTCTTCATGAATAATTATAATGATTTGAAAGTTTACGACTGCTATTAAAATATGTTGCCTATATGAATGAAAATACTCATAACATTTTATTTTAAAGCCGCGAAAATACCTGCAGGTTGCCCAGTCTGACTGAAGAATTCTCAAGAAAATAATTGATTATAGTATAATAAATTATAGCATAATAATTAATTATAGTACAATAATTAATTATAGTGCAATAATTAATTATAGTGCAATAATTAATTATAGTACAATAATTATATATAATATAATTAATACCAGTATAATAATAGTATAATAAATTATATATTAATTATAGTATAATAATTAATTATAATATACATATATAGTACGGTTGGGTTTAGTCCTGACTCTTTCTCTTCTACTTCAGCTCTTCCTCTCACCGGCTATTCTTCTTCTGTCCCCACTTCCCCCTCGCCCCTAGTGGGTCCTTACCTGAGAGTCCCTGAACTGACCTGATAATATACTTGTTTATAGTATACTAATTATAATTTATTATAGTATAATAAAGATGTTTTTGTGGCATTTATGGATTTGGAAAAGGCGTATGATAGGGTAGATAGGGGGGCAATGTTGCAGGTGTATGGAATAGGAGGTAGGTTACTGAAAGCAGTGAAGAGTTTTTATGAGGATAGTGAGGCTCAGGTTAGAGTGTGTAGGAGGGAAGGGGACTATTTCCCAGTAAAAGTGGGCCTTAGACAAGGATGTGTGATGTCACCGTGGTTGTTCAATATATTTATAGATGGGGTTGTAAGAGAAGTGAATGCGAGGGTCTTGGCAAGAGGTGTTGGGCTAAAAGATAAAGAAGCAAATACAAAGTGGGAGTTGTCACAGTTGCTTTTTGCTGATGACACTGTGCTTTTGGGAGATTCTGAAGAGAAGTTGCAGAGGTTGGTGGATGAATTTGGTAGGGTGTGTAAAAGAAGAAAATTGAAAGTGAATATAGGAAAGAGTAAGGTGATGAGGATAACAAAAAGAATAGGTGACGAAAGATTGGATATCAGATTGGAGGGAGAGAGTATGTAGGAGGTGAATGTATTCAGATATTTGGGAGTGGACATGTCGGCGGATGGGTCTATGAAGGATGAGGTGAATCATAGAATTGATGAGGGGAAAAGGGTGAGTGGAGCACTTCGGAGTCTGTGGAGACAAAGAACCTTGTCCATGGAAGTAAAGAGGGGAATGTATGAGAGTATAGTTATACCAACGCTCATATATGGGTGTGAAGCATGGGTGATGAATGTTGCAACGAGGAGAAGGCTGGAGGCAGTGGAGATGTGTAAACAGCCTACCCAGAGGCTGTTTCAAACTGCGCGGCACTATGGTGCTGCCCTCTATAGGCCTATCAAGGTCGGGCTGGTCAGCCATGCTTCTCTCTCACTTCTACGGCCTACCTCACTGAACCAGGTTCTACCCAACTGGCTCCGGTCCCCGCACTCTGTCCCCGTGTATTCCTACACCTTGCCATTAATAAACTGAGTCTAGTCATCGGCCGTATCTCTGCACCTACGCTACCATTCTACTGCCCAGGCTTCCGGTCACCTGACAGATGTCATGTCTGAGGTCAATGTGTGGTGTGAATATAATGCAGAGAATTCGGAGTTTGGAAATTAGGAGGAGGTGCGGGATTACCAAAACGATTGTCCAGAGAGCTGAGGAGGGGTTGTTGAGGTGGTTTGGACATGTAGAGAGAATGGAACGAGACAGAGTGACTTCGAGAGTGTATAAATCTGTAGTGGAGGGAAGGCGGGGTAGGGTCGGCCTAGGAAAGGTTGGAGGGAGGGGTAAAGGAAGTTTTGTGTGCGAGGGCTTGGACTTCCATCAAGCATGTGTGAGCGTATTTGATAGGAGTGAATGGAGGCATATGGTTTTTAATACTTGACGTGCTGTTGGAGTGTGAGCAAAGTAACATTTATGAAGGGATTCAGGGAAACCGGCAGGCCGGACTTGAGTTCTGGAGATGGGAAGTACAGTGCCGGCACTCTGAAGGAGGGGTGTTAATGTTGCAGTTTTATAACTGTAGTGTAAAGCACCCTTCTGGCAAGACAGTGATGGAGTGAATGATGATGAAAGTTTTTCTTTTTCGGGCCACCCTGCCTTGGTGGGAATCGGCCGATGTGTTAATAAAAAAAAAAAAAAAAAATAATAACTGATGGTATAATATAGTATAATTAATTATCAGAGGACCATGCCCAGCCCTTTTAGGGCAGGGTAGGTGCCAAAGCTGGAGCTTGCTACCATCTGCAGCTCACAAGACTGCCCTTCCCGTCAGGGAAGATGGCAGACCACAGAGGCCTGGCTTCTCCCTACGAGCTCCGTGCTGGTGGGGCCTGGGGACAGTTGGTCCCAACGATGAGGGGGTACTTGTACCTCCTCCCATGGGAGACATAGGTCTCTGATACTCCCACGACAGGGAGCCGAAGCCGGGTCGCCATCTGGAATAGACCCGGACAGGGAGAATTCCCGGCGAATCAACACCTCCTCCTCCTAGTATAATTAATTATAGTATAATAATTATAGCATAATTAATTATAGTATTACAATTATAGTTAATATTTATAATACGTAAATTAAAACTTTAATTTGATCTTATAGAGATTTCTCAATACTTCAGTAGTTTCAACAGTTTTATTGGTAATTTCATTTCAGTCAAGACTCATAAGAATTTCCTCTTTTTCAACTGTCATCAGCGTGACAGAATCCAGGTGCTCCTGAGGTGCAGTGCTTCTTAGTGGGTTCCTGATTAGTGGACAGAGCGAGGGTTAGCTGCTTGTCTGCGGTGCCTACAGGTTGTTGTGGAGTCAGTATTGCCTGAGGAAGCGGCGGAAATGCGTGAAAAAAATGGCTAAATTAGCGACTTATGGCTGGTTTGTAGGGTGTTTATGAGGGCTGGATTGGGGATCTTCTTTATTCCGATGATTAGGCCTGAAGACATAATAGCGTCCGAAGCGACTCAAAATGGGGGGTCAGATTGGCGAGGAATGGGTGTTTTGGGGTTATTTTCTTATTCCGTCCCTACAGCTACTTAAATATACTTGTTTTTAATTAATTTGACAATTATTGGGACCGCCCAGAATACTTGGTCAGCGTTCATTAGCCGAAGAATATAGAAAACGACGATTTTTTGGGTCACATTATGGAGGGCAGCTGGTATAGGACAGGCTTGGGGACATGAGTCAGGGAGAAAGGGAAGGTTTCTTTAACGACTGGAATGCCTACGTATTTTCTCTGTTTTGAAATATGAAATGGTTGAAATTGACGTAGAATTGGCGGAGTGACTGACTTGTGGGCGATCAATTTATTGTACGGAAGCCATACTAGTGCTGCTGCAGCTGCTTATGCTTCAGCTGCAGTTATTTATGCTGCACCTGCTGCTATAGTTCTTGCTGCTGCTTCTACAGCTGATCTTGCTGCATATGCTGCTACAGTTGCTCTTGCTGCTGCTGCTGTTATAGCTGCTCTTGCTGCTGCTGCTAGAGTTACAGCAGTTGCTGCTGTAGTAGTAATAGTGGTGGTGGTTCTGGTGTTTATAGTGTCAGTGTTTAGGGTGGGCGGTGTGATTTATACGTGTTTCATACCTGTCTACTGGCGTTGTTGATACGTGTCTCTCTCTCTTGTGTTCATCTCACATTAGATTTGCATCATCAGCGTTGGTTGGTGGCTGGTGGTGGTGGTGGGGAGTGTTTGGTGGGGGTGATGGGTGGGTGTTTGGTGAGGGTTTGGTGAGGTTTTTAGTGGTGGTCGTGGTGGGATGGGTGGTGGTGGGGGCAGAAGGTGGTGGTGATTGGTTGGTTGGTTGGTTGTGAGGGGGTGGTGGTAGTAGTGGGTGGGTGGTGGTTGTAGGTGGATGGTGGTAGTGGAGGATTAGGAGTATTTCATTATTGTTCAATATTGATAATGTCTTATTGTGCATTATTTATCGATTAAACTTTATCATAGGTATGTATGTAAATGAAGTCTTGTATATAGGGTTCGGTACTATCCGCGGTTTCAGTATCCGTGTTAGGTATAAGAACTCCGCGGATACGGGGGACTACTGTATATACTGATCAGATTAATTATAAATAAATACCACTAATGCAGGTATCACGACTGCAAGGCAAAACACACGCTAGTGAGAAGTGCCTTTGACAACCAGTAACTAACACAATCTTGCTGTTTTATTTAATACTCATTGTGCAATGAACATTCCCTTGTATATATTATACATAGTCATTATAATTAAAAAAATACAATAAAAAGTATCGGTATCGGTCGAGCGGCAGGGCGACGGCTGATCAATTCGGACTTCATGGTCTCGTGTGTCACACATCAGAAGGGACGTATGCTAGACATTACCTGGAGTTTACCTGGAGAAAATTCCAGGGGTCAACGCCCCTGCGGCCTGGTCTGTGACCAGGCCTCCTGTTGGACCAGAGCCTGATCAACCAGGCTTTTACTGCTGGCCGCACGCAGTCCAACGTACTAACCACAGCCTGCCGAGTCTTTTGCTTTCGTAGGGAGTGATTTTTATGTGCAAGTTTGGTACTAATCCCTCGATAATTTTCCATGTGTATATAATAATGTATCTCTCCCGCCTGCGTTCTAGAGAGTACAGGTTTAGGAACTTCAAGCGTTCCCAGTAGTTGAGGTGGTTTATCGCACTTATGCGTGCGGTGAAGGTTCTCTGCACATTTTCAAGGTCAGCAATTTCACCCGCCTTGAAAGGTGCAGTTAGTGTGCAGCAATATTCCAGCCTAGATAGAACAAGCGATCTGTCAAGTGTCAACATGGGCTTAGCATCCCTGGTTTTAAAGGTTCTCATTATCCATCCTGTCATTTTTCGAGCAGATGCAATTGCTACTTTGAAGGTGAGATCCTCTGACATGATCACTCCCAGGTCTTTGACATTAGTTTTTCGCTCTATTGTGTGGTTGGAATTAGTTTTGTACTCCGATGAGATTTTAATTTCTTCACGTTTTCCGTATCTGAGTAATTGAAATTTCTCATCATTGAACTTCATATTGTTTTCTGCAGCCCATTTAAAGATTTGGTTTATGTCTGCTTGGAGTCTTGCAGTGTCTTCGACGGTGGACACTGTCATACAGATTCGGGTGTCATCTGCAAAGGAAGACACAGCACTGTGGCTTATATCCCTGTCAATGTCTGATATGAGGATGAGGAATAGGATGGGAGCAAGTACTGTGCCTTGTGGAACAGAGCTTTTCACAGTAGCTGCCTCAGACTTTACTCTGTTGACTACTACTCTTTGTGTTCTACATGTTAGGAAATTATGAAGAGGTCAACGACATCATAAAGAGAAGCCTCGCCACAGCCCGTTGCCCAGCTCAACGGGAACCCCAAGTGCAGAGGTCTGATGGAAACCATACCATGGGTGGGGTTCGAACCCGCGGGTTCGAACCCCACCCGTGGTATGGTTTATTTGTAATCGTGTCATTACGATTTCGTAAGTCATGTTGACAGCTTTGAAGAGGACTTGAACTAGAGTTCGTCACGGCCATGCTAGCAGGAGATTCGTTTGTAAAAACTTGCATTTGTGGACACAGTGGTGCCTATGCTAACCTTCCTATGGTGTATAAATATACCTAGTTGGATGAATCTTATTGAAGCTAGCTGGCCCAGTGGCTTACGCGACGGTCTGGAGTTTTGAGACTCTGACCGCGGGTTCGAACCCCACCCGTGGTATGGTTTGTTTGCAATCGTGTCATTACGATTTCGTGAGTCAAAGCTACTGTGTCTCTAAACCCAGAGACGAGCAAAGCTACTGTGTCTATATACCCAGAGATGAGCAAAGCTACTGTGTCTATACACCCAGAGACGAATAAAGCTACTGTGTCTCTACGACCAGAGTCGTAGAAGTCTCTAAACCCAGGAGAGCTTCTATACTAAGTGAAAGTATAGCATCCACTTATTCTTTCTCGAGACTGAGAGAGTTATACTAAACTCAAGAGAGTTTCTCACAGTAATGAGCAAGCAACTGAGACCACAAGACTGAGAGGTGCTGTTCTGCCTAGACCAAGCAATTCGTACCTGACGTCAGGTTCAGGTCACGTGGTTTGTACTGAGGTGAGCGACAAAACTTGGCATTACAAGTAACAATTGGTACTAATTGGTCACCACATAGTTGTGTATGTTCCATATTCTTATATATAATATAGAAACACAAATATATACACATAACAATAATAACATAAGGATGATGATGATAATGAATAGATAATATTACAAAGTTGAACTTCTGCATTTTAGCTATTAATGAAGATACTCGCAATGTAATAATAAGTAGGATAACAAATATAAATGTAATTTCTTTAAAGCCGTATTTTGCTGTAACAATATACAGTGGACCCCCGAGTAACGAGCATAATTCATTCCAGAAGCCTGCTCAAGTGCCATTACCGAACGAATTTTCTCCCTTAAGGAATAATGTCAAGTAGGTTAGTCCATTTCAGACTCCCAAAATACACTTACAAAAGCACTTACAATATTATACTTACATAATTGTACGATTTCCGAGGTGCTCGTAACTCGGGGTCCACTGTATATATATATATAAACACTGATCTCTGGCCGAAGGAGACTCGAACCTATGAACCTTGCAACAAGGTATGCAGTGCTTTACTGACCGTACCACACTGGACCAATACCTTGGTGCCAAGCTCATGCTAGACGTTTTGATCCAAGGCAGCCAGCTTTCAGGCAGGTGGCTTACAGCTTTTCATCTCATCCCTGCATGCATCGACCAACTAGAGATTTTTGCAATGCTTAGAATTTGCAAGAACAGGCGAAATATTTGTAGGTTCGAGTCTACTTCAGCCAGAGATCAGTGTTTGTGAATATTTCGCCTGTTCTTGCGAATTCTAAGCATATATATATATATATATATATATATATATATATATATATATATATATATATATATATATATGCTAGGAATTCGCAAGAGCAGGCGAAATATTCACAAACACTGATCTCTGGCCGACGGAGACTCGAACCTACGAACCTCATGACAAGGTACGCAGTGCTTTGCCGACCGTACCACACTGCCTGAAAGCTGGCTGCCTTGGAATAACGTCTAGCGAAAGCTGGATGCCAAAGTATTGGACCAGTGTGGTACGGTCGGCAAAGCACTGCGTACCTTGTCATGAGGTTCGTAGGTTCGAGTCTCCGTCGGCCAGAGATCAGTGTTTATATATATATATCACAACCAGCAAGATTCGAAGCCACGTGAGCCTCTCTCCAAGAGTGTAGCTAGCTGCCTACCTGACACCTTAAACCACTCAGCTACAGATACCCAATACCTTAAGGCAGCCTGTTTGACTGCAAGCCATGTTTCTTCTAACTCTGGGCACACCAGTGATCCTCAGGCATATTCTCCAACTATTTCATTCTCCTCCTGTATGTTCTGGCCTTACGAGCAACACTCGTGGAGAGTTGCCAACATGGGTTTGAACCCTGCTGAATTCGATGTTTTTTTGTGTATACTTTCGCTTGTTTCTGTTAGGGATATTGAATATAGTATCAATCGGGAGGTCAGAACACACAGGAGAATGAAAGAGTTGAAGATCATGCTTGAGGCTCACTGGTGTGCCGCCCGGGGCTAGGAAGAAACGTGGCTTACAGTCAAGCAGGCTGTTTAACGTTATTAGGCATCTGTAGCTGAATAGCTTAAGATATCAGATTAGGAGCTAAGACACACTCGTGGAGAGCTGCCAGCCTGGGTTCGAATTCTGCTTGTCACGATATTTCTTTGCGCATATGTGTGTATGTACTCGCCTATTTGTGGTTGCAGGGGTCGATCACAGCTTCTGGCCCCGCCTCTTCACTGATTGCTACTAGGTCCTCTCTCTCCCAGCTCCATGAGCTTTATCAAACCTCGTTTTAAAACTATGTATGTTTTCTGCCTCCACTACGTCACTTTCTAGGCTATTCCACTTCCTGACAACTCTATGACTGAAGAAATACTTCCTAACATCCCTTTGACTCATAGGAGTCTTCAACTTCCAATTGTGACCCCTTGTTTCTGTGTCCCCTCTCTGGAACATCCTGTCTCTGTCCACCTTATATATTCCTCGCAGTATTTTATATGTCGTTATCATGTAACCCCTAACCCTCCTGTCCTCTAGTGTCGTCAGGCCGATTTCCCTTAACCTTTCTTCGTAGGACAATCCCCTTAGCTCTGGGACTAGTTTTGTTGCAAACCTTTGCATTTTCTCTAATTTCTTGACGTGCTTGACCAGGTGTGGGTTCCAAACTGGTGCTGCATACTCCAGTATGGGCCTGACGTATATGGCGTACAGAGTCTTGAACGATTCCTTAGTGAGGTATTGGAACGCTATTCTTAGGTTTTCCAGACGCCCGTATGCTGCAGCAGTTATCCGATTGATGTGTGCCTCAGGAGATGTGCTCGGTATTATACTCACCCCAAGATCTTTTTCCTTGAGTGAGGTTTGCAGTCTTTGGCCACCTAGACTATACTCTGTCTGCGGTCTTCTTTGCCCTTCCCTGATCTTCATGACTTTGCATTTGGCAGGGTTAAATTCAAGGAGCCATTTACTGGACCAGGCTTGTAGCCTGTCCAGGTCTCTTTGTAGTCCTGCCTGATCCTCGACTGATTTAATTCTTCTCATTAACTTCACTTCATCTGCAAACAGGGACACTTCTGAGTCTATCCCTTCAGTTATGTCCTTCACATATACCAAAAACAGCACATGTCTTAGAACTGACCCCTGTGGAACCCCACTCGTCACAGGTGCCCACTCTAACACTTCGTCATGTACCATGACTCGTTGTTGCCTCCTTGTCAGATATTCTCTGATCCATTGCAGTGCCTTTCCTTTACGTGTGCCTGATCCTCTAGCTTTTGCCTTAATATCTTGTGAGGAACTCTGTCGAACGCCTTCTTGCAATCCAAGAAAATGCAGTTTATCCACCCCTCTCTCGCGTGTCTTACTTCTGTTACCTTGTCATAAAACTCCAGTAGGTTTATAATACAGGATTTTCCTTCCCTGAAACCGTGCTGGTTGTCGTTTATAAGCTTGTGTCTTTCTAGGTGCTCCAATACTCTCCTCCTTATGATCTTCACGATGACTTCTTAAAAATTGGGTCTATATTTGCCATCTTCCACACTTCAGGTAGTTGACCAGTTTCAATGGATGTGTTCAAAATTTTTGTTAGTGGCACACACAACTTCTCCGCTCCCTTTCTAAGGACCCACAGAGAGATGTTGTTCGGTCCCACAGCCTTTGAGGTATCGAGTTCACATAGCAGCTTCTTCACCTCCTCCTCAGTTGTGTGTATTTCATCCAGCACTTGTTGGTGTACCTCACTATTCTGAATTCCTGGAGTCCTTCCTGTCTCCTCTGTAAATACTTCTTTAAATCTCATGTTGAGCTCCTCACATACCTCTTGGTCATATCTTGTGAACTCCCCACCTTCTTTCTTCAGCCCTTGACTGTTGTTTTCCTCCTGATGTGGCTATACAACAGCTTCGGGTCAGACTTGACTTTTGATGCTATGTCATATTCGTATTGTCGCTGAGCCTCCCTTCTTACCCATGCATATTCGTTTTTGGCTCTTCGAATAATCTCTTTATTTTCCTGGGTCCTTTGTCTTCTGTACTTTTTCCATTCTCTAGTGCACTTAGTTCTGGTCTTCTCATTACTTCTGTTTTCCTTGGGAACAAACCTCTCCTCTGCCTCCTTGCATTTTCTTGACACATAGTCCATCATTTCTTTTACTGGTTCTCCTGCCCATTCTCTCTCCCACTGAACGTCTTGTAGGAAGTTCCTCATGCCTGTGTAGAGTCCCCTTTTGTAGTTTCGTTTTTCCCATCCTATTCCTGCTCCCCTCTCCACTTGTAACTCAACTATATAATCAAAACACAGAACCACATGATCACTAGCTCCAAGGGGCCTTTCATACGTGATATCCTCAATGTCCGAACTACTCAAGGTGAATACTAGGTCCAGTCTTGCTGGATCATCCTCACCTCTCTCTCTGGTAGTCTCTTAACATGTTGATGCACGAGGTTTTCCAGTACCACATCCATCATCTTGGCTCTCCATGATTCAGGACCCCCGTGGGGCTCCAGGTTTTCCCAATCAATCTCTTTGTGATTGAAATCACCCATAACTAGTAACTTTGCTCTCCCCATGTGGGCTCTTCTGGCCACCTCGGCTAGTGTGTCTACCATTGCTCTGTTGCTCTCGTCGTATTCTTCTCTTTACCTCCTGCAGTTCTGTGGCGGGTTGTACATTACAGCAATTACCACCTTATGGCCCTCAGACTGGATTGTTTCTACTATGTAGTCCCTTTCGCCCACTCCATCCATTCCTTCCACTTCCTCAAATCCCCACCGGTTCTTAATGAGCAGTGCAACTCCTCCTCCCCCTGAGGATTTGATATCCGGGTGAAAAGATTGCATCTGTTATCATCCTGGTGAGTTTCGTTTCTGTGAGTGCTATTATATCTGGGGCTGTCTCCTTTATTCTTTCATGCCACTCCTCACATTTATTTGTTATTCCATCTGCATTTGTATTCCAAACGTTCAACTTCTTTTTCTAAAACTGTAGTCTGGGGGGTACGTTGGGGTTGGGAAAGTGGGAGACCTGATGAGGAACTATGGGTGGTTGGTGTGAAGCTGGAGTTTGTAATGAGGTGGGTGGAAGCATTGGGTATGGCATGTGTTTTGGGTTAGAATGTTTGGTTGCATTGGGGTTGTCCAGGTTGGGGGACTTCTGTAGGTGATTGTGTAGATGTGTGTGTGTGTGTGTACTCACCTAATTGTACTCACCTAATTGTGGTTGCAGGGGTCGAGACTCAGCTCCTGGCCCCGCCTCTTCGCTGTCCGCTACTGGGTCTCTGCTATCCCTGCTCCATGAGCTTTATCATACCCCGTCTTAAAACTATGTATGGTTCCTGCCTCCACTATATCTTTCTCTAGACTATTCCACTTCCTGACTACTCTGTGGCTGAAGAAATGCTTCCTAACATCCCTTTGACTCATCTGAGTCTTCAGCTTCCAGTGTGTGTGTGTGTGTGTGTGTGTGTGTGTGTGTGTGTGTGTGTGTGTGTGTGTGTGTGTGTGTGTGTGTGTGTGTGTGCGTGCGTGCGTATCTACACTTAACAATTCGCAAACTAAGCTAAATTCTTTATAAGCATTATATCACACCATGGAAAGACTCGAACCAGCGCACTCTACAGCATAGGTACCCAGTAGACAATAGGCGTTGATTCCCATACCTATTCCTATATTGGAGTCTGGCTGAGTGGTAGAGTACTGCGTACCTTGATGATACATGTGCAGGTTCGAGTCCTCCCCTGGTCTAAGAACAAGTTTGTAAATAACTTAGCACATTTTGCGAATTGTGAAGCATGGTGAAATCTCTCGTGATCCAGTGCATGTGGCAGGATCAGATGAAACACTGGAACACAAGCCTAGTGCTCCAGGATATGGGAACACCTAATATCAACTAGGTAACTGAACGCCCATGCTAATGGGGGTTTGACTGAGTGGTATTATACTTCACTCTTTGATGCAGTGTTCTTCATGATGACCTAGACTTACCCCACTTCTACGACTACGACTACCACTCCATTACTACTACTATTGCTACTGCCATTACTATTGCCTCCCTTCACTCCCCTATCTATCTTTTGTGCCACTAAAATTACTCCCTACTTTCTACTACCACTACTACTTACACTACCAGCATTACCACTATCACTACTTCTTTTACTTCCTCTCTTGGTCCTGGCCCTGTCCCCTCATCTATATATACTGTGCTCCCTCGCTATTTTGTGTTAGAGTAACTTGGAAATGGTCCAAATCAAACGGAAACATCGTCGTAATCTAGCAATCATTCAACTCACCTCCAGAATTGATGTCTGTCATCCTTCAACCACTCCCTGGCTATTCCCACACCTGTTGTTACATCACTAATTGTCTATTACGAGACAAACCACAAAGAGGCGCACGAGCAGCGATTCCCACCAGGAAAACAAATTCTCTCTCTCAATCTTGGTCTCACGCGTCACTGGGAAAAGATCACGCGTGGTCACATTTGTTGACTTGTGGATCCAACACAGAAAATGTATTTACGCGCGACATCCCAGTGATTTACGACTTTGGTGCTCGGACCCGTCCATCTGTTTCTTACTCTGTTATTGTGAGCTGTTGTCATTTACTGGTAACAAATGTAGGGAATAGGCACAAATATTTGTATATTTATACTGTATGTATGTATGTTGGTGGGGTGGGGATTGCAATTTGCAGGGGCATCTGAATTGTGGTATCGGCGCAGACATCATGAGTTTAGTATATTTAAGAGCAGGGAGTAAGCAGTAACCATTTTTGGGATTTCTTTCCACCACATTGTTTCCCAACGAGGAAGCGTGACCTTAAAAAGGAAACATTTATAGAAACATATTCACTAGCTCTCCTGTCAGACGTACGCAGACATCACCGTTCAAATGACACTTTCCCTCAACTGCTACGTCTCCGTTCCTCCAGCGTGCTGAACTTAAGTCCGGTTAACGGATTTTCCCTGAATTCCTAAATAAATGTTACCTTGCTGACATTCCAACAGCACTTCAAATCTCTAAAACTACCTGTCTCCACTCACCCCTGATCTAACACACTCATACACGCCTGCTGGATGCTCAAGCCCTTTCCACTCGAAACCCCCTCCACATCCACCTTCTACCCCGACTCCTTCCTTCCACCCTGGATATATGCACCCTTTTGATTATTCTACTCTGCTCCATTGTCTCTAAATGCTTATATAATCACAACATCCACTCCTCTGCCCTCTGAATTCCTTCCATAACTTCACACAGTCTTCTTGTTTCTAGGCTTCTAATTTATTGTATAATATTCACACTACATATTGCTCTCAGATATGACATTTTCACTGCTGCCTCCGGCTTCCTTCTCGCTTCAACGTTGAGAGCTCATGATTTGCCCCAAAATAAAATGGTATAGTTCCAGTCACGGTATTGTGCCTTTTTGTTCATAAAAACGGTTAATACCACTATAGCTCTCTACATTTTTTTGTCCCTCTAAAGATAAATCTTTAAATAGACACCTCAATACTCCACCTTCCTCTATATCCACTTTTTCTAATGAATGGGTTATCTCGTCTTTTTAAGACTCATTTGAAGACAAGTGCACTTTCAAACATGTAAATATACTTCCTCCAAATTAACTCCTTACAATCTGATATCCAATTTTTTTTTTTTTTTGCTTTCAAAATCTTGCTCTTTTAAATGTTCACTTATAATTTCTTTTTGTTTTCACACTCTCCCAAACTCGTTCACCAACTTTTCTTCACAATCTTCCATAAGAACTGTTATTAGCAAAAAACAACTGTGACTAATGCCTTTCCATATCTGATTCAGTAAATCTTACTCCCACACCTCTCCTCAACACCCAAACAATCACTTTATTTACGTCCCCATATACAAATATAATAAACACCCATTGTGACATGACACTTCTAAGGCCTGATTTTACTGGAAAATTATCATACTCTAAACTGAGCTTTATTTTCATCATAAAACTCTTTACTGCTTTAATAACAAACCACACATTTCATATATCCACAATATCTGTAACACTGCTTTCCCATCTACTCCATCATGTGCCTTTTCTAAATCCATAAATGCGACTAAGAGGTCCACATCTTCATCTAAGTATTGTTCACTGATATGCTTCAATATAAACACGTACCCTAACCTTCCTAAATCCTCCTTGTTCCTCTGCAATTCAACTTTGTCTTTTCTCTAACGCTTTTAAAAATAATTTTTGCCTCACATCCCGGTATACTCAACTTTCCTATTCTTCTAGAACTCAATCATTCTTGTCCTCTTTCCTTCTTATACAAACGAATCATTCAAGCGCTCTTCCAATCCTTAGGTATGTTCCCTTCGTTCAAGTATATATTAAATATTCTTTCTTTCTTTCAACACGTCGGCCATTTCCCACCGAGGCGGGGTGGCCCAAAAGGAAAAACGAAAGTTTCTCCTTTTACATTTAGTAATATATACAGGAGAAGGGGTTACTAGCCCCTTGCTCCCGGCATTTTAGTCGCCTCTTACGACACGCATGGCTTACGGAGGAAGAATTCTATTAAATATATACACCATTAAAAATCTGTATTCAGACCTGCTTTTTAACAAATGTGTCTCAAAGCCATCTGCCCCAGCTGCTTTAACTTCTCATACACTGCCTCTATATTCATCTCAGGCTCTCCCTTACTCATTCCAGATATTATTTCTTTCTGCTCAAAGCATGTTATCACCGTCTCCCTTTCATCATCAACATTTAACAGTTCCTCAAAATATTCTCATCATCATTTCAGTGTCTCGTTATCCTTATCTAACATCTCTCTTTCATTTTCTAAATGAAAAAGTTCATTTACTCTCAATTCATTAGTCTGTCTTTAGAATTATTCTCTCATTTTCAGCAAAATGTGCTGATAAAAGCTCACTCCTTCTCTCTTTAACTCTTCTTCACTCCCTCACCACTCGTCTTACTTCACTTTTTTCCTTCTTTTACTCTGCCTTCTGTATATCATTTTTACATTGCGAAAACTTTCCATATGTAAACTTTGTTTCTCTTACCAGTTTCTTACTTATTACAACAATATTTTTTTCCTCACGAACAACGACCCTCTAATAACCACAAAATTCTCTTGTGCACTGCATTCTTAAGTCTTTCCCATACCTCTTCGACCTCCTCCTGATTACCTAGTTCCTCTCTGCCTCACCTACTAAAAGTTGCTTATATTTTATATTTTCATATCCAACTTCGAGGACATAAATCACAGTTAATGACACCAAAATCTCTCTGAAAGTGGCGTCCGACGTCGAGAAAGCGACGTAAGTCACTGGCTTACGCGACGGTCTGGAGTTTTGAGACTCTCTGACCGCGGGTTCGAACCCCACCCGTGGTATGGATTGTTTGCAATCGTGTCATTACGATTTCATGAGACATATAAATCAAGTCTTCCAGCGATGTTTAACGAGGACATGTTTCAATTACTTTGTTATGGAAGAATGGAGGAAATAAAGACTAACGGAGTACAGGACAAACTCACACCATTCAGAAGTGTTAGTCCCATATGCGAGACTGAGTAATGTCGGAAGATCTCACAGTCAAGGATCATAGCAATGTTGCCCTTGATATCGCAAGGAAAATGATTAGCTGGATAACTAGAACTTTCAAGACGAGATGCTGAGACACTTGTTCTCGCCAGGCTGGAGTACTGCTGCGTACTGACGGCTTCTTCAAGGCAGGAAAGATTGCTAAGCTTGAAACATACAGAAACTTTCACTGTTCATATACACTCAATCAAACATCTGAACTACAGAGAACACTTAAAGCCCCCTCAACTGTATTCCTTGGAATGTAGGCGGGAAAGGCACATAATTTACACCTGGAAAATCCTGAAGGGACTGGTTCCACACCTGCACACCGAAATGACTCCGTATGACAAGAAACTTTTAAGACGGTGCAAAATACGAACACCAAAAAGCAGGGGCACGACGGGTACACTAAGAGCTCAATGAGTGTCAGAGTTATCCTTCAACGTCCTCCCTCCATGCAGACCTCTGACAGTATTCAAGAGGGAATTGGACAAGTTCGTGAAATGAGTGCCTAACCAGCCGGGCTGTGGTTCGTACGATGGACTGCGTGTGACCAACACGGGAGGTCTGGTTTGGAACCGGGCCGCGCGGGGATTGGCCCCCAGAAACATCTTCAGGTACATATATATATGTAATATATCACTAACAACACTGCGACTAGCCAAGGACTCGAACCCATGTCGTTTTGGCCCGCTGCATGGTAAGCGAAAATCACATGACGCTCTAACCCACAGGACCATCCAATCCTACATGAATCACGCACCCAGCAGAGCTAGGTGTTTTACTGTGATCCGAGGACATACGATAGTGTGGGTACCTCAGAGCTATTTTCATTCTACTCCCCGTTTGGTATACTAGCCTCCACAAGCAGTATATATATTATTGTAACCACGAACGTTTGGTATTTAATAAATAACAACACTGCGACTAGCCGAGGACTCGAACCCACCCATGTCGTTTTGGTTCGAGTCCTCAGCTAGTCGCAGTGTTCATATTGATTAAATACCACTCCTCCGTGGTTACAATAATATAATTTATATATATATATATATATATATATATATATATATATATATAAAAAAAAGAGAGAGAGAGAGAGAGAGAGAGAGAGAGAGAGAGAGAGAGAGAGAGAGAGAGAGAGAGAGAGAGAGAGACAGGTTATCTTGAATTTATCGCCAGACAAAGAGTGGGACAGGATCGGTGTGAAAACACAGGATACACTACTCATCACCATAACCAAGTCCTCGCGGATGTCTTTATGCAAATGCAGAACTAAAACACACGTCTGGGGCGATGATTACTAAACTGTGCCAACAAGTCTGTACAACTATTTACATTCTAGCTTTGTTAAGGACTCACCAAGGACTTGTTACTCGGGTCTGACTGTAATTTGTCAGTGTTTTAAAACTTTTTGGAGGAACTGGAGTAAACTTAGCCTTGGAGCCTTTGAAACGACGGTTAGTATAAGGTAAGCAACTGGTTGTAAACTCTTAGTCCCTCAAGGAGTGTCTTAATACTGGTGAAAGGCTCTTGATGCAAGGAATTTGAGCTATTATCATCATTAGATCAAGTCTGATTACCTCCCATTCCCCAGACGCTGCATTACCCTTATGGTATTGTGTATTGTGCGTCCCATGCTCATCCCGCCAGCGGTAGCGCAAACAAAAAAAGGATTACAGAGGTCACAATGGGCTTTTGTCAAATCCCACCGGGAATAGTTGCATAAAAGTTATTTCATATATTACAATTTCAGATAGCTAATGTATTCAATATGAATATACAATATGAATATACAATATAAAAAACAGTAAGTGAAAACAGTGGTCATTATCGGGTTACAGTCTCATAAGTATTCAGTTCATTTATTTAACCGACGCAAAATCCGGATACAGTTTCAAGATTTCAGATATCTTATGATTAATTATGAAGTGATTTGTCAGGACTGGCCTGAAGGTGTCTCTGAAAGATTGGATGTTTGGACACTAAATTTCAGGGTTCCCCAGAGTGATCAATATCAACCCCTAAGGGTCGATGAGACTATCCAAGGGGTTGATAAACAGCTGGGGGTCAAAAGGGATAAATTTGGTTTGGGATCCACAAACTAATAAAGCCTAGACAACTTCATCGAAGGTATAGTGTACAGAAATACACCTAGTTGGATGAATCTTTTGTAGCCAATAATATATATATACTGCTTGTGGAGACTAGTACACCAAACGGGGATAAGAATGAAATTAGCTTAAAGGCACCCACACCACCGTATGTCCTCGGACCAAGAGTAAAACACCTAGCGTGGCTGGGTGCTTGGTTCTTTGTAGGATTGTGTGGTTCAGTGGTTTAAGGCGTCATGTGATTTTCGCTCACCACGAGGCAGGGCCAAAACTACATGGGTTCGAATCCTCGGCTAGTCGCAGTGTTGTTATTGATATATATATATATATATATATACCAGAACTTTTGCTGATACCGATACCTAATTCTTGGCCGATACCGATACTTTTACTATATTTTTTTTTTAATTATAATGACTATGTTTAATACGAGAATATTTACTGTACAATGAGCATTAAAATAACACAGGAAGAGAGAGAGAGAGAGAGAGAGAGAGAGAGAGAGAGAGAGAGAGAGAGAGAGAGAGAGAGAGAGAGAGAGAGTGTGTGTGTGTGTGTGTGTGTGTGTGTGTGTGTGTGTGTGTGTGTGTGTGTGTGTGTGTGTGTGTGTTGTGCCTTTCAGTCGTGATTTCGGTATTAGTGGCTATTTATATATAATCAGCCTAGTCAAGATATACTCTAATGCAAACTGGAGGGTCAGCAGAGGCCTAGATAGGCCAATAAATTGTTTATTGGTGGGTAAACCCCAAAGATAAGCCAAAAACCGCCAATCTTCACGCCTATGCTTCAGACTCTTCTCTACTACGATACCCTTCAACAGTTCCAAGGCTGAGGGACTGATTACCTGGAGTATACCTGGAGAGTATATCTGGAGAGTATATTTGGAGAGTATAACTGGAGAGAGTTCCAGGGGTCAACGCCCCTGCGGCCCGGTCTGTGACCAGGCCTCATATATTGTATATAGTTCTACTGTCTTCCAGTTATGTCCTTGAATTTGTATTGATAACGCCACTGGAGGGCGAAACGTCTAACATTAAAGATACACAGATATTCCACTTTTGTCTAATATTCACCTAACAGTAACTTACTGTAATCTACAGACACTGTTACTTTCCCCATAGATATGTTAAACTTTATACATTCCATTATGATGGACAGTTTCTCCGCTAGTTCTTTACTGTTCTGTTTTGTTCATACTAGTTTGCTAGTGTTTTCTGACGATTTATTTTTAATTAAATTTATGTTTGAGAAACCAAAATTATACTCGACAGTATCTTTATTAAATACTAGTTTAGATAATTCATCAACTTATGCTCAGGGAGGAAGATGTTTGCATCTGTGCCTAGCTTCATGCACAGGTATGATACTTTCCGATCTCAGCTATTTAGAACAGATAATAATATAATAATAATAATAATATCCTTATTTCTGCAAGTACATGTACAAGGTATACAGTCTAGCTGACATCAATGACATACTACTATATAGAAAGCCCCTTGTTATGCTGACCATTTGGGACAAATTAGGTCAGTTGTGTCCCAGGATGCGACCCACACCAGTCGACTAACACCTAGGTACACATTTTACTGATGGGTGAACAACCGGTGCAAGGAAACACGTCCAATGTTTCAAACCCCTTCCCCAGGAATCGAACCCGGACCCTCACCGTGTGAAGCGAGAGCTTTTGCCACCAGGCCACGGGGCACCTACTGAGGAGAGAAAAAAAGGCACAATACCGTGACTGGAACAATACACAAATAACCCACACATAGAAAAGAGGAGCTTTGTGTACTGAGGAGAGGGAGTCGATTATACTTAAACCATCTGAAGTCTTACTTGCCAAAACGCCTGAGAGAACCCAGCCTGGCTAACAGTTCAATTTGTAAGGTGGGAGCACAATTATTAATACTTATACACCTTTGTATTATAGTGTTATCAATCTTGTTTACGATAACAAAACTTCCCGCCCTCCCGCTATTAGTTAAGAGAGCCGCCATCAATGTAGATAATCTGTGTAATTTTTGTTTTGTCTGCTGCCCGTGTATTTAGATAGTAGTCGAAGATGAGGATTGAGCATGAGTAGTTACTCAGGGAGGGTAGGTGGACATGTCAAAATTTATCTGGCCGAATGGTGGGAAATGCTATTGTTTCCTAGCTTGATACAGATAATGCAGTCCAAATATGTTTTGTGTGTGTGCGTGTGTGTGTGTATCTGCTATTTAAAATCCACATTGATTAAATTCTCATGACAGTGTCACTGATAGACTACATGACTCTTATTGGTTTGCATTTCCCCCTTGATTATAATAATAATACAGATCATTGGCATTGTCCCCTTGATTATAGTACAGTAGTGCGCAAATTAATAGGGACAGGAGTAAATTTTTTGGTGGGTTATTTTCTTTTCATAAGAGTTTGTTACGGACTTCTGGCGACCATCTAGCTGTACTGTTACTCCTGTATTACAACATCAGGTTCTAAGGCCTGTTATCCTGAGTGTAAAATGGAGCTTGGAGCAAATAAACACAGAAAATGCTTTGAATTGTATTTTCCTTCACCAAGTATTTACAGCTTTGAACAACTATGTACACTATATACATGTATAGTAGTATTAGTGCACGCCACGGTAGTCAAGGCAAAACAACAGCCAAAATACAAGAGACGACCGTGCAACAACCAGCTCAGGGTGGAAATGACAATGGTAAACATGTGAGTGGAATCCACGTCACCTTTATCATTGCCAGATCCGCATTATGATTGGCTGAACCAAGGTGTTGATCTGGTGATGGGGCCCCGATCACTAAATCCTTAACAAGATGGTTCGCTGGTTGGTGAGGCAGCCTATGTGGGTGTACACACACAACCCGCACATATATCTATGTGGGTGTGTTTAACATGCTCCGAATAAGGTGATGTACTCTTTGCATGCAACATCCTGTAACTCTCGCCAGTGCTACAACAGCTGTTGTTCTGTTCTGTAAGGCTATTCCTGTGGTTTCGCCAAATTCTTTCCTTCAATTCATGATTACTGCTGAAACTCATGATAAATGTTACACCCAGGAAGTGTGCAAGTTTTGTAGCTCTTAGAAAACAAGCTGATTTGAGTACCAGACAGATTGCCGAAAATCTGAGCCTAGCAAAGTCAACTGTTGGTCGGATTCTGAAGAGAATTGACGACACTGGTGATTGTGGAGCGCTACATCGAGCAAGATGTGGAAGAAAACGCAAGATAACACCTCACGATGACAAGGTTATCATAGTGTGAAGGATCAAAAGAAAACCAGCAAAGACCTACAGAGAGATTAGACTTCTACTGGCGTAACTGTTGATTCTTCAACTGTTCGACGATGGCTCCTTTAAGTTGGCAGAACTGCCGAAAAAAACCAGGTAAAGAAACAATTATTGACTGATGTTATGAAAAAAAAAACCGGCTGCGATGGGCACTCGATCATAAGGAATAGACGAAAGATAAATGGAGAAATTTTCTATTTCAGATGAGGCTCATTCTGAAGTACATGGATACATATCAGTGGTATCGAGACGGAGCAAAGGCGAACCTCTTCGTAAAGGACACATTCAACCAGCGCCAATATAAACCTAAGATGTTTTAGGGTAGCTTCATTGCTGAAGGTCCTGGACGGCTTGTTATTGTTGAGCGAACGATATACAAGGCAATCCTGGAAAATAATTGGCTTCCCATTGTGGATAGAGACTTTCCTGATGAAGAAGGCATTTTCAAGAAGTATCTTGCTCCATGCCACACTTCCAGAAAAATGGTAACATTCTTCGAAGAGAGTGAGCTAAGCATTCAAAACTGTCCTGGAAACTCTTCTGAACTCAACCTAGTTGAGAATCTATGGGCAATAACCTAACGCAGGTTAATGAAGCGGAACTGTTCAACTGTGGATAAGGTAATTGCTGCTGTTATTAGGACTTGGTACCACTACGAAGAACTTGCCAAAATGTGTTGAACATTGGTCGATTTTATGCCAAAGTGTGTAGCAATGCTTATTAAAGCAAATGTTATATAATTATCTGTTATATAATTGCCGTGTATATTTCAAATAAACATTTATTTTCCAAATAAATGTCTTATTTCATCACTGTCCCAATTAATATGCACACTATTGTGATAATGTAGATCTTTGTAGTGGTTGCTAATGATGCAAGTGCTAAGGGTTACTCTCCCTTAGTTTATAGCTTTGTCAGTATGTTTAATCTTTCCCTTTCTATGGTATCTCCTTCTGAGTCTAGTAACATGTGATAAACATATCCTGTGGATTGTGTCCTGAGCAACGTGTAAAAACACTCAACCTTTCCTCATTTTAGATTACGTATTTTTTTTTTTACTTAACGTCGGTTGTTTTAACGTTTCCAGATTTTAAAATAGTGTTTTCCTATTTTAAGTGGTGCCTATGCTAACCTTCCTATGGTGTAGAAATATACCTAGTTGGATAAATCATTGAAGCTAGCTGGCCCAGTGGCTAACGCGACCGTCTGGAGTTTTGAGACTGATCGTGGGTTCTAACCCCACCCGTAATATGGTTTCAAAGCTAATATGTACACTATGTAATGTAGAATGGTGCTATGCAGATGTTCTGGCCACAGTTTAGAATGGTGGTTTGAAACACCGAGCCGTTGTTGATGGGGAGGGGTCACAGGTGGATGTGACTTGTAGACACAGTAGATCCTCTGACCACCACAATACTGTTAAAGCAATTAAGTAGCCAGTCAAGAACCACCATGGACGCTGGTGTAGTTACAACTGGGAGAGGCTGCTTGAATGGTGTGTAGCTGACTGGGTGGCTACATGTGGAACCAGGGGGAGGGGGGTAGATCAGTGTAGGTAGAGAGGTCCATTTGACGTCTCCGATCTTGGCCAGATCACTGCTGCCCTTATCTTAATTTCGCATGAGTCGGATGACCCGAGCCGACAATCAAGGCTAAAAGGAAGTAAACATATAGGTACACAGATAAATCACTCACACAATAGGCGTACGGCCTTTAAAAGAAATGGTGAGGATTAAAAAGGTGACATAATTACATAGCTTTAAGACAAGGCAGGAATAAATTTAAGTCTAAAACCCTAAATAAGAGTGAAGCTCTTAAGACCAACTTAATTTCTAAAATATTATATATTAGACAGGAGCAGAACGAATACTTATAGATTTGATGGGAGACGCAAGTCAAGTGACTAACCACAGGTCGGAGACGCACTCGTCACCTCCCACTGGGTGCAGAAGGGGGGAAGGGGTAGAGGGAACTATGCACCCACCCTAACTGAACAAGCATACCACCATACATTTATACTTTCACTACTCCTATCTAATGAACTTTTCCCTCACAACCCCCTTCACCGTCCTTCTCACTCCACTATACTCACTTGTCCATTCTCACCCCCCTCTAACAATCTCTCTCTCCCCTCCCCTCTCTCCCTTCCCACTCCTCGGGTTGCGTGCGGCCAATAGTAACAGCCTGGTTGATCATGCCCTGATCCATCATGAGGCCTGGTCACAGACTGGGCTGTGGGGGCGTTGACCCCCAAAACCCTCTCTCCATCTCTCCACACCACTATCTCTCCCTCCACTCTCTTTTCCCATCTCCCTCATTTCCTCTGTCCCCCCACACACACACTCACACACACCACATACACACTTACACACACACACACACACACACACACATGTACACACATATATATGTACACACATATATAAATAGAAAATGAGGCAAGAGTGGATTTAGGAACTACAGAAAAAATGGACCAAGTGTGGGGAAAGCAAACTAGACAAGCTTACTGTGAGAATAGAGAAGAGGATGAAGGCAGAGAAGAAGTGGGACTCATGAGCTGAAGCTGCAGAAGCCAAGATACAAGCCCTAGAAGGCAAAGTAAAAATGCTGAAGCAAGATATATTGCCAACAACCAGAGGGAGCATGACATCTGGAGCAGGTACCCAATATTAAACAAGGGGTTCAAAGGAAAGAAAGGAGACAAAACTTACATTGAGGCCCTAACAGGTCACCAGGAAAGGTCGAGGAATGAAGGGGGGCATGCTGTTGGGCACAGGGACAGCAGTATGTGAGAGGGGGGCCACAGGTGGAGGAGACAGGCCCCATGTTGAGGTGTCATATGTACCATATACACTATACTTGTGTAGTATATGTATGTAGTACCAGCTGTTATAGTTATGATCAATGTTCAAGTTAGGATCCCTTTTGAACCTGTGACGTCACGCGCCCCTCATGTGGGACACTATCTCCGGGCATTCTGCCTCACTTCCTTGGACCGCGGACTACGAGCAGGTAGATTGGCACTGGCGCTCACCCCCACATTTAGTTAATATCACTGTAACCAACCACCAGTGTGTTTCACTTCAGACCATTATTCTCCCCGAACCTGTACAACAGAGGCACGACCAGGCCACTAGCAGATACAGGAACTAATAAAGGAGGCGATGGCTATGTATAAACAGGACCCAGAGATGTGGAAGGAAAAGCAATGGGAGGAGGAGAGGGAGAGGTCAATCTTCATCTACAGGCTACAGGAGAGTGAAGAGAAGATGTATGATGAAAGACAGCAGAAAGAAAAACAAGAGATTAAAACTATCATCAAACAAACAGTTGAGGAGGACATGTATGAGCTAATAAATTTTCATAGAATAGAGGGGTACTTGAAGAGAGAAATTGGCCACTCAAACTGATTTTCAAGACAGAAATGGTGCGGGACAGGATCCTGCAGGAGAAACCATGGCTAAAGGAATCAACAACATACTGGTGGGAGTTCCTAGACAGTGAAAGAATGAGGATAGAACGACAACAGCTGAGAGAGAGACACAGAGATGAAAGGGGCAAGAGAGACGAGGCTAGAGTCAGTAGAGTCAAGTGGAGCAGTGTGTGCAAACACCCACAGGACCACCCTCAGAACCCCACAGCCAAACACACACTGCACACTCACAATCCCCACCCTACAATATGCAGTAGAATCCCATAGCACCCTGCCGTGAAAACCACACCCCATCCCCCACAACCCCCCAGAATACAGTGTTGGAGAGGAAAGTTAAGGTATGGTACACCAACGCTGATGGCATAATGAATAAGTGGGACGAGTGGCATGAAAGAATCACAGAGGTGTCACCAGACATCATAGCCCTCACAGAAACCAAACTCTCAGGAATGATAGCAAATGCCCTCTTTCCAACTGGATATCAAATCCTGAGGAAAGACAGAGGGAACAGGGGGTAGAGGAGTGGCACTGCTCCTGGTGCCTACTCTATTTCTTGTTCCTCCTGTCCTCTTCAGTACTTTGGAGAAACTGGCCGATCTCTTTCTGACAGACTTAGGGAGCACAAAAATAGTGTTAGGCTTGCCGACACCACAATGCTCTTTTCTGTCATGTCAGAGATCACAGTCATACTATTGTTTGGTCTTCTGCTAAAAGTGTTCACCCTACGTCCAACTTTCACAGTCGCCGTCTGGTTGAATCCTCCCTTATACACAACTTTCCTTGGATGAATCTTAGTCGTGGCTTTGTCTCTGTTGATGCTTTCCTTTCCCATTACATTGTTAAATGCTCCAAACTTCAGAACACCCATGACTTAACCTGATTCCTTTTCCCCTTCTCCCTCTTCCCCCTTTCCTCTTTCTTCTTTCTCCTCTGGGTTTTCTTTCTTTTGCCTTGCATTTGTCCTTCTTTATTTTTTACCCCCTCTGTGTTCTTGCCCCTACCCTATGTGGGCCGCTATCTCCCTTGCAGTGCTCCTTTTCCTATAATATGACTGACTCCACTACTACTAATTCGACTACCACTACTACTTCCACCATTACTCCTCCACCACTTTCTTGTTCCCGTCCCTGTCTGCTTGCCTCTATATATACTCCCACCTTCCTTTCTTTGTGTTAGTGTGATTTGTAAATGGTCCAAGTCGGACCGAAACGTCGTCATAAGCTCCTCTCTTCTATGTGCGGGTTATTTGTGTATTGTTCCAGTCACGGTATTGTGCCTTTTTTTGTTATTCGAATATATAGTAGAGTTACAAGTGGAGAGGAAAGCAGGAAGGGCAGAAAGAATGAAGCCACGCTACAAGAAGGGACTACACAAGCATGTGAAATTTCCTTCATGAGGTCCAGTGGGACAGAAAACTGGCAGGAAAACAGTAAATGAGATGATGGAATATGTGACAATATGCAAGGAAGCAGAGGAGAAGTTTGTACCCAAGGGCAACAAACATAATGAGAAGGCCAGGACGAGCCATTGGTTCACCCAAAGGTGCAAGAGGCTGAAACCAAGTGTGCTAGAGAATGGAAGAAGCATAAAAGGCAAAAGACCCAGGAGAACAAGGAGAATAGTAGAAGAGCAAGAAAGAATATGAACAGGTTATGATGGAGGGCCAACGACAATACAAAAAAGACATAGCAGCAAAAGCCAAGTTTGATCCGAAGCTGTTGTACAGTCACATCACGAAGAAAACAACAGTTAAAGACCAGGTAATCAGGCTGAGGAAGGAGGAGGGGAGTTTACAAGAAACGACCTTGAAGTTTGTGAGAAGCTCAACATGAGATTCAAAGAAATATTCACGGTGGAGACAAAGGACTCCAGAAAGACGGAGAGGTGGGATACACCAACAAGTGCTTGACACGATACATACGACGGAGGAGGAGGCAAAGAGGCTGCTAAGCGAACTAGATATCTCAAAAGCGATGGGGCCAGATAACATCTCTACTTGGGTCCTGAGAGAGGGAGCAGAGGCGCTACGTGTACCACTAACAACAATCTTCAACACATCTATCCAAACAGGCGACTACCTGAGGTATGGAAGACAGCAAATGTAGGTCCAATTTTTAAAAAAAGGGACAGATACACAGCATTAAACTACAGACCAGTATTACGGACATGTATTGCATGCAAAGTCATGGAGAAGATTGTCAGGAGAAGAGTGGTGGGCCACCTAGAAAGGATTGAGCTTATAAACAACAACCAGCACGGATTTGGAGATGGAAAATCCTGTGTCACAAACCCACTAGAGTTCTATGACAAGGGGACAGCAATAAGACAAGAGAGAGAGAGAGGGATAGGGAGATTGTGTTTTCTTGGACTGTAAGAAGGCTTTTGACACAAGAGACTAGTGCAAGGCTGGAAGACCAGGCAGGTATAATTAGGAAGGCACTGCAATGGATCAGAGAATATCTGACGGGAAGGCAGCAGTGAGTCATGGAACATGATGAGGTGTTAGAGTGGGTGCCTGTGGTGAGCAGGGTGCCACAGGGGTCAGTCCTAGGACCTGTGCTGTTCCTGGTATATGCGAATGACATAATGGAGGGAAAAGACTCAGAAGTGTCCCTGTTTGCAGACGATGTGAAGTTAATGAGGAGAATTCATTTGGATGATATTACAATATTACATTCTGGCAATCAAGCTTATTACCATATTTAGGGGAATCAAGGCTTATAACAAATACACAGCCTTTTTTTAGTATATTTCTAACGTAGAGAATTAAGGTATCATTTATTATCATTTAACAATTAGCCTATTACCAGAATCGTAATAAGAATATCATTCGGGAGTACAAAACACATACTAACTTTTAAAATCTTTACTAGTAAAGTGTTTAGCGTAAATGTTTAGCATAAAATAAGAGTATATACTTCTCTTTGGTACATAATATTAACTACAAAGAAACATTCATTATCACCCGACACTATTCTCAGTGTCACACGACACTACTTCTCTGTGTCACACGACACTACCTTCTCTCAGTGTCACACGACACTACCTTCTCTCAGTGTCACACGACACTAACTTCTCTCAGTGTCACACGACACTACCTTCTCTCAGTGTCACACGACACTACCTTCTCTCAGTGTCACACGACACTACCTTCTCTCAGTGTCACACCACACTACCTTCTCTCAGTGTCACACCACACTAACTTCTCTCAGTGTCACACCACACTAACTTCTCTCAGTGTCACACCACACTAACTTCTCTCAGTGTCACACGACACTACCTTCTCTCAGTGTCACACGACACTACCTTCTCTCAGTGTCACACGACACTACCTTCTCTCAGTGTCACACGACACTACCTTCTCTCAGTGTCACACGACACTACCTTCTCTCAGTGTCACACGACACTACCTTCTCTCAGTGTCACACGACACTACCTTCTCTCAGTGTCACACGACACTACCTTCTCTCAGTGTCACACGACACTACCTTCTCTCAGTGTCACACGACACTACCTTCTCTCAGTGTCACACGACACTACCTTCTCTCAGTAAGGTAGTTGAGGCAGGTACCATACATAGCTTTAAGAAGAGGTATGATAAAGCTCATGGAGCAAAGAGAGAGTGGACCTAGTGTCGACCAGTGAAGAGTTGGGGCCAGGAGCTATAACTCTACCCCTGCAACCACAATTGAGTACACTTCCATACACACAATCCTGCACACATATACACACCCATACATACATACACACACACACACACACACACACACACACACACACACAGGGGTGAATATAATACCGATCACGTCTCCGGAAGCACACATTAACCAGATAACTGCTGCGTTATATAGGCGCCTGGCTAACCTGAGAATAGCGTTCCGATACCTCAGTAAGGAATCGTTCAAGACTCTGTACACTGTATACGTCAGGCCCATACTGGAGTACGCAGCACCAGTTTGGAACCCACACCTGGTCAAGCACGTCAAGAAATTAGAGAAAGTGCAAAAGTTTGCAACAAGGCTAGTTCCAGAGCTAAGGGGAATGTCCTACGAAGAAAGGTTAATGGAAATCGGCCTGACGACACTGGAGGACAGGAGGGTCAGGGGAGACATGATAACGACATACAAAATACTACGTGGAATAGATAAGGTGGACAGAGACAGGATGTTCCAGAGATGGGACACAGAAACAAGGGGTCATAATTGGAAGTTGAAGACTCAGATGAGTCAAAGGGATGTTAGGAAGTATTTCTTCAGCCACAGAGTTGTTAGGAAGTGGAATAGTCTGGCAAGTGAAGTAGTGGAGGCATGAACCATACACAGTTTTAAGACGAGGTATGATAAAGCTCATGGAGCAGGTAGATGGAGGACCCAGTAGCGGTCAGTGAAGAGGCGGGGGCAGGAGTGGAGTCTCGACCCCTGCAACCACAAATAGATGAGTACAAATGAGTACACACACACACACACACACACACACACACACACACACATGCACACTCATACACAAGTTTTACATTTCGTATTAACTAGAGTAAAAATGGGATCCCAAAGAGCAGGAAGTGGAAGCAGTGGGTGAAGAGAGCAAGAAGTGGGAGCTATAAGCCACAGCTGCAGAAGGTAGGACACGGAGCCTACAAGAGGAACTGAAAATGCTGAAATGGGATATAGAGTCAAAGAGCAAAATGGGCATGGCATCAGGAACATGAATATCAGCAACCAGTGAAGGGACCAAAGAAAGGGAAGGAGATAAGCTCTATACCGAGGCCCTATCAGACCACAAGGAGGCCCAGGAAAAGGCGAGGAGTGAAAGTGGTATCCCACTGGGTACAGGGACAGCAGACAGAGAGGGGACTAAAGGAAGGGAAGGAGACAAGTCCCCTGCACAGGTGCTATCAGGCCATTAAAAGATCCAGGAAATGTTAAGAAAAGCAGCAATAATAATGCTTAAATTGGAACTTGAAATGCAAAGGATGAAAGGAAGAGGTCAATCTTTGTTTACGGGTTTCGGGAGGCTTAAGTGACAACATACAAAGAAAGACGACAGGAGAAAAAATGAAAACATCATGAAAAAGACAGGAGAGGAAGACAAGACCTAGCTGACAAATTTTCAGAAGAAAGGGAGATACTATTTAAGGGGAAGAAATCGTCCAGTCAGATTGATTTTCAAGTCAGAAATGGTGCAAAACAGTATTCTGCAACAGAAACTACAACTAAGTGGCTCATATAATTACTAGGTGTACCTCAACCCCGACAGAATATGAGAAGAATGACAGACACAGAGAGAGAGGATACAAAGATGCAAGGGGCAGGAAAGAGAGTCAATGATAGAGATGAGCAGCAAACACAACTTCCCTCAAAACCACTCACAGAACACCATCAACACTGACATCCACACCACAACCAAAAAAAATTAACCCAAAACAACCCACACTCGACACCCACATCCCCCTTCCTCATCACATATACCATCTTCACAGCAGCCTCCCATATCCCGCCAGGTCTCCCACTCTCCCAGCCTCCACAAACCACCCCAGAAGACAGTGATGGAGAAGCTGAATTTTTGGTACACCAAAGCAGTTTGAATATCAAATAAATTTGAGGAGTGGCAAGAAAGAATCATGGAACAAAGCTCATGGGGATGAGAGGTAATAATAATAATAATAATTTTTCTACAAGTTCATGTACAAGGTATACAGTCCTAGCTGACATCAATGACATACTACTATATAGAAAGCCCCTTGTTATGCAGAGCATTTCGGGCAAATTAGGTCAATTTTGTCTCAGGATGCGACCCACACCAGTCGACTGTCACCCAGGTACCCATTTTGCTGATGGGTGAACAGGGGCAACTGATGTAAGGAAACACACCCAATGTTTTCACCCATGCCGGGAATCGAACCCAGACCCTCAGCGTGTGAAGTGGGAGATTTGCCTACCAGGCCACAGGCCACCCAATCTTTCTATCTGGATATCAGATCCTGAGAAAAGATAGAAGGAAGAGAGGATGAGGAGGAATTGCACTGCTCATCAAAAACCAGAGGAGTTTTGAAGAGATGGAAGGAATGGACAGAAGAGAAGCAAGGGACTACACAGTAGGAACACTTCAGACTGTGGGTCTCAAGGTGGTGATTATAGTGATGCACAACCCAGCACAAAATAGCAGGAGGCCACGACAAGATTATGAGGAGCTCTATTCACAGATGCTTACCCTCTGCCACGTTTGGATGACGTAGTGGACTTTGTAAGGCTACTTTTGTTTCCAAACAAGAGCTCCTTAAAGGTTAATATCAGGTACCTTTGACAGATAAGGCTAAGGAAATCTCTGCCTTCCTAATTCCAGGTCACTATCAATATACAGTGACCCCATTCAGAATGTGGAACTCGCCGGTAACGTTCCAGAAGCTGATCCATCAGGCTATTAAAGGACTTGAAGGCACGGCAACTTATCTGTAGTAGTTTCCGATACGTGGTACCAACATATTTCCCAACTTAAAGTTTAAGAGTTTCCAGTTAACTATTAATTTGTGTAAGTCATCATTTGGATAGTTTACTATTACTTTTTTGGGCCATGAAGTAGGTAATGGTAAAGTAGCCCCTAAATTTTCTAAAATTTTTGTCATTAAAAATTACACAGTATCTAGTAATAGGAAATCTCTCCAGCATTTCTTAGGGATGGTAGGTTTCTACAGACAATTCTTTAAGGACTTTGCAGACATAGTATCCCCCCTAACCTCACTTACAAGTCAGAAACAAACGTTTCAGTGGACCCCAGAGTGTCAACAATCATTTCATAGCCAAACGACTACTTTGTACTGCACCCATTCTCCTGTCTCCCGATTTTTCAAAACCTTTTGTATTACAGGTTGATGAATGTGAGTCAGGGGTAGGGGCAGTACTCATACAAAAATCTGGGAAAGAGTGGTTGCAGCCTGTCGCCTATGTCACCATTGAGAAAGGAGTCCTAGCTCTGATACTTGCATTGGAACATTTCAAGTACTACGTGGGGCAGTCATCCCAAGTTGTCACAGTCTTTACCGTGTTAAATTTAGGTTAGGATGTGTTAGGGACCATATGGATAGCTTACCTCTTTTCTCCCCCTTTATAAAATGTTTTATAATGATGTTAGTGTTTTTTTTTTTTAGTGAGGGGACATTCTGCTGCCGTCTGCAGGTGTCTTGAACCAACATTAGTCTTACTGTCTGCTGTCTCGCTCTAGGATAGAGTGACTGAGTCTCGAGGAAAGTTGAGCTCTATCTAATGAGTTGGAAGGTTGAGAGGAAAGGTGGGTCCATTATTGTTCGGTGTCATGGCAGAACGCTACCTATGGAGGTGGAGGCCTAGTCCTGGCCATTAGAGCCTTTTTGGGGTGGAGGTGTGGCATGCAAAGAGTATGTTACAATTTATTTGGCGTATGTCAAACTCCCATATAGGCTGCCTCCCAACTAGTGAACCGGGTGCTAAGGATTTAACCATCGATAGGGTACCCATCGTTAAATCAGTAACTTCGTTCATTGTCCAATCACAGGCAAGCTCGAAAAAAGCTGAAGAAACGTGATTCACTTGCAGTAAGCATTGGCAGACTTGCCTACCAGCTGGTTGAGTACGGTGCTCTCTCTCTGGCTTCTGCTTTGCCATCTGTCACCGTGGTGTACATTTATTATTATTCTATCTGTACATATTGTACATATCTGTATACAGTGAGTGAAGGCAAATATAGTCTACTGCTGAGTTTGTGTTTCAATTCCCATTACGAAAAGGTCTCACAGGCCAGAGGAAGAGAAGGGGAAGGTGAAGAAAGAGAAAATGAAAAAAATAAAAAAGGAAAAAGAAGAGAAAAGAGGAAAAGAAGACGAAGAAGAATAATCCCCACTCCAGGGATACCTAATAATTAGATTAATAAATAGCAAAAGAAACAATTAGAAAAGTTCTGGAGAGAAGGGAAGAAGAGAACTGGCAATTACATAAATGAATGTGAGGGGAGGAAGACATAACGAAGAAGAACAAGAAGCAAGTGAGAGAAGACATAACGAAGAAGAACAAGAAGCAAGTGAGGGAAGACATAACAAAGAAAAACAAGAAGAAAGTGAGGGGAGGAAGACATAACGAAGAAGAACAAGAAGCAAGTGAGGGAAGACATAACAAAGAAAAACAAGAAGAAAGTGAGGGGAGGAAGACATAACGAAGAAGAACAAGATTATTATTATAATCAAAAGACGCGCTAAACCAAAGAAGAACAAGAGACAAGAGGAAAAATGTGTGGGAAATGCGGCCAGCTTAATTGATCTGTGGCAGTGAGTGGACCATGGTGGTCCCTGACCTGGTGTGTGGCAGTGTGTGGACCATGGTGGTCCCTGACCTGGTGTGAGGCTGTGTGTGGACCATGGTGGTCTCTGACCTGGTGTGTGGCAGTGTGTGGACCATGGTGGTCCCTGACCTGGTGTGAGGCAGTGTGTGGACCATGGTGACCCCTGACCTGGTGTGTGGCAGTGTGTGGACCATGGTGGTCCCTAACCTGGTGTATGGCAGTGTGTGGACCATGGTGGCCTCTGACCTGGTGTGTGGCAGTGTGTGGACCATGGTGGCCCCTGACCTGGTGTGTGGCAGTGTGTGGACCATGGTGGTCCCTGACCTGGTGTGTGGCAGTGTGTGTGCCATGGTGGTCCCTGACCTGGTGTGTGGCAGTGTGTGTGCCATGGTGGTCCCTGACCTGGTGTATAGCAGTGTGTGGAACATGGTGGCCCCTGACCTGGTGTGTGGCAGTGTGTGGACCATGGTGGCCCCTGACCTGGTGTGTGGCAGTGTGTGGACCATGGTGGTCCCTAACCTGGTGTATGGCAGTGTATGGACCATGGTGACCTCTGACCTGGTGTGTGGCAGTGTGTGGACCATGGTGGCCCCTGACCTGGTGTGTGGCAGTGTGTGGACCATGGTGGTCCCTAACCTGGTGTATGGCAGTGTGTGGACCATGGTGGCCTCTGACCTGGTGTGTGGCAGTGTGTGGACCATGGTGGCCCCTGACCTGGACCTGGTGTGTGGCAGTGTGTGGACCATGGTGGCCCCTGACCTGGTGTGTGGCAGTGTGTGGACCATGGTGGTCCCATGACCTGGTGTGTGGCAGTGTGTGGACCATGGTGGTCCTTGACCTGGTGTATGGCAGTGTGTGGACCATGGTGACCCCTGACCTGGTGTGTGGCAGTGAGTGGACCATGGTGGTCCTTGACCTGGTGTGTGGCAGTGTGTGGACCATGGTGGCCCCTGACCTGGCGTGTGGCAGTGTGTGGACCATGGTGGTCCCTGACCTGGTGTGTGGCAGTGTGTGTGCCATGGTGGTCCCTGACCTGGTGTATAGCAGTGTGTGGAACATGGTGGCCCCTGACCTGATGTGTGGCAGTGTGTGGACCATGGTGGCCCCTGACCTGGTGTGTGGCAGTGTGTGGACCATGGTTGTCCCTAACCTGGTGTATGGCAGTGTGGACCATGGTGGCCTCTGACCTGGTGTGTGGCAGTGTGTGGACCATGGTGGCCCCTGACCTGGTGTGTAGCAGTGTGTGGACCATGGTGGCCCCTGACCTGGTGTGTGGACCATGACCTGGTGTGTTGCAGTGTGTGGACCATGGTGGTCCCTGACTTGGTATGTGGCAGTGAGTGGACTATGGTGGTCCCTGACCTTGTGTGTGGCAGTGTATGGACCATGGTTACCCCTGACCTGGTGTGTGGCAGTGTGGACCATGGTGGTCCCTGACCTGGTGTGTAGCAGTGAGTGGTCCATGGTGGTCCCTGACCTGGTGTGTAGCAGTGAGTGGTCCATGGTGGTCTCTGACCTGGTGTGTAGCAGTGAGTGGTCCATGGTGGTCTCTGACCTGGTGTGTAGCAGTGAGTGGTCCATGGTGGTCCCTGACCTGGTGTGTAGCAGTGAGTGGTCCATGGTGGTCTCTGACCTGGTGTGTAGCAGTGAGTGGTCCTTGGTGGTCTCTGACCTGGTGTGTAGCAGTGAGTGGTCCATGGTGGTCCTTGACCTGGTGTGTAGCAGTGAGTAGTCCATGGTGGTCCCTGACCTGGTGTCCAGAAAGGGATTGGAGTGGGGCGTGATTTTGTAGGAAGGCGAAGTAAGATGGAGTGGGGAAGAGGGAGAAGCACTTAAATGGAGTGAGAATGGGGCAGGGAGAGGGAAGGAGGATGGAGTGGTGAGGAGAGGGGAGTGGGGAGGAGGGTGTAGAAAGGAGTGTGGGGAGAGGGTGAGAGGGGAAGAGAAGGTGAGTGGTGCTGGTGTGATGTGGGACATTAAAGGTGTGAGAGAAGTAGGTGACGGAGATGTTAGGAGAGTGCCAGTGAGAACCAGAGTGCCAGTTAGTGCCAATGAGTGTGCCAGAGTGTCAGTGAGAGCCAGAGTGCGAGTGAGTGCCAGAGTGCCTGTGAGTGCCAATGAGAGTGAGAGTGCCAGTGAGTGCGCTTAAGAATGCCAGAGTGCCAGAGAGTGTCAGAGAGCGACAATGTAAGAGAGGGCCGGCGAGAGTGTCAATGAGAGTGCCAGAGAATGCCAGATAGTGCGGGTGAGAGTGCAAGATTGCAAGAGTGCCTTGAGAGTGCCAGTGAGAGTGCCAGTGAGAGTGCCACTGAAAGTGCCAGAGTGCCAGTGAGAGACCAAGACAAGGGAACGAAAGATAGAAGTAGTGTGAGAGGAAAATAGTGTAAGAAGCAGCCAGAGCACAGGTGAGGAAGGTAAGACATCACTCCCCATGGAAGGTAAGACATCACTCCCCATGGAAGGTAAGACATCACTCCCCATGGAAGGTAAGACATCACTCCCCGTGGAAGGTAAGACATCACTCCCCATGGAAGGTAATACATCACTCCCAATGGAATGTGACAGTTCAAACCCACCCGTTGCGTGGTTTGTCTCCTGCATTGTTTCCTTTCAGTGTTCTTCTTAAGAACATACCGTCACAAAGTTGTCTATGTTCCCCATCATTTAGATGGGTACCTGGGTGTTAGTAGACTGGTGTGGGTCGCATCCTGGGACAAAACTGACCTAATTTGCCCGAAATGCTCTGAATAACAAGTGGCTTTCTATATAGTAGTATGTCATTGATGTCAGCTATGGCCTGTATACCTTGTACATGTACTGGTAGAAATAAAGATATTATTATATTATTATTATTATTAAAACAGCGGCTGGAACAATTCTGTACTAATAGACAATCTAGAGAAGAAACGTCAAAGGATAAATCAGGTGGAGAGATTAGAAGCCAAGGTCAGCTCAAGTCAAGTGTGCTCTAATGATCATAGCATTTAGCAAGATTCATATTACTGTCCAAGTGTTGCATATAAAGGTCGAGCAACAAAATGGCATGTAAAGAAGCCTGTGAAGAGGGACGTCACGATGCTTAACAGAATAACAAACTTTAGTAAACAGCGAAATAAAGCAAGGATAAAAATATATATCTACTTGATAATTTCACAATCAGTGAATATTCCCATTGGTATAGTACGATTATAATTGGTTATTGTAGGTTTTACATAAAACCAGATACCTGATCCTCACATAACTTAGGAAGCCTAAAACTCAAATCGAAATATTCAGTTAAATTTTCTTATATTTTTTTTCCTAAGAGTGAGTTCATAGACACAATCTTGAGAGACTCGAGTTCCGAGACATGACTATAAACTGTCATGACATTGTCAGCTTAATAAAATATAAATTAGAGGGAACCACATTAAATGTAATGATTGATGGGATAGACACATGTCCATCAATTTGGTATCTTTATACACATTAGGCTTCTTCAGTCAAATACAGAGGCAGTAGGTGTAGTAACGAAGTTAAAATTATGTAATCAGTCCATCAACCTTGGAGAAATAGTATTTGAGGTGGTCAGTCCCTCAGTCTGGAGAAGAGTTTAACTCCATGGTCAACTTGGTAATAGTATCAGGAAACAGTAACTTATAGTCAAAAAAAAGAGAGCACTGAAAATACAGTGACACACAGTAATAAACAAAGCGGCAACATAACAAATATTAAACAATATAAGTCTATATAAGCAGTCTAGCAAACTTTAATATCAGAACACAAATAACGTCGAGAGTTTGCTCATATAACTCATTACTAAACAGATTGTGGAAGAAATAATGAGATATAATTAAAAATGTTTATAAATTCAGAATTTTTTTTTTTTTTGATAAAAAGTAATTAGAAGTGCATTAGTTAATCTTAATTACGAAGCTGGAGAGAGAGAGAGAGAGAGAGAGAGGAGAGAGAGAAGAGAAGGAGCAGAGAGAAGAAGAGAGGAGCAGAGACAGAGAGCAGAGACAGACAGAGAGAGAGAGAGACAGACAGACAGAGAGAGAGAGACAGACAGACAGACAGACAGACAGAGAGAGAGACAGACAGACAGACAGACAGAGAGAGAGAGAGAGAGAGAGAGAGAGAGAGAGAGAGAGAGAGACTGGATGGCATTTGTTCTTGGAATAGAAAAGCAATTTTATTTAAGGGAAATGATTTAATAAAGTGTCTAAGTATATTGCAACATATTTAAAAATCACGTCGAGTAATGGTGGTCATATTGCAGTCACTACTGGAGCCCCAGTGAGTCACTACTGGAGCCCCAGTGAGTCACTACTGGAGCCCCAGTGAGTCACTACTGGAGCCCCAGTGAGTCACTACTGGAGCCCCAGTGAGTCACTACTGGAGTCTCAGTGAGTCAGTACTGGTGACAGTGATGAGTCACTACTGGAGCCCCAGTGAGTCACTACTGGAGCCCCAGTGAGTCACTACTGGAGCCCCAGTGAGTCACTACTGGAGCCCCAGTGAGTCACTACTGGAGCCCCAGTGAGTCACTACTGGAGCCCCAGTGAGTCACTACTGGAGCCCCAGTGAGTCACTACTGGAGCCCCAGTGAGTCACTACTGGAGCCCCAATGAGTCACTACTGGAGCCCCAGTGAGTCACTACTGGAGCCCCAGTGAGTCACTACTGGAGCCCCAGTGAGTCACTACTGGAGCCCCAGTGAGTCACTACTGGAGCCCCAGTGAGTCACTACTGGAGCCCCAGTGAGTCACTACTGGAGCCCCAGTGAGTCACTACTGGAGCCCCAGTGAGTCACTACTGGAGCCCCAGTGAGTCACTACTGGAGCCCCAGTGAGTCACTACTGGAGCCCCAGTGAGTCACTACTGGAGCCCCAGTGAGTCACTACTGGAGCCCCAGTGAGTCACTACTGGAGCCCCAGTGAGTCACTACTGGAGCCCCAGTGAGTCACTACTGGAGCCCCAGTGAGTCACTACTGGAGCCCCAGTGAGTCACTACTGGAGCCCCAGTGAGTCACTACTGGAGCCCCAGTGAGTCACTACTGGCAGTGGTCTACTGCCAGTGAGTCACTACTGGAGCCCCAGTGAGTCACTACTGGAGCCCCAGTGAGTCACTACTGGAGCCCCAGTGAGTCACTACTGGAGCCCCAGTGAGTCACTACTGGAGCCCCAGTGAGTCACTACTGGAGCCCCAGTGAGTCACTACTGGAGCCCCAGTGAGTCACTACTGGAGCCCCAGTGAGTCACTACTGGAGCCCCAGTGATGAGTCACTACTGGAACCCCAGTGAGTCAGTACTGGTGACAGTGATGAGTCACTACTGGAGCCCCAGTGAGTCAGTACTGGTGACAGTGATGAGTCACTACTGGACCCCAGTGAGTCAGTACTGGTGACAGTGATAAGTCACTACTGGACCCCAGTGAGTCAGTACTGGTGACAGTGATGACTCACTACTGGAGCCCCAGTGAGTCAGTTCTATGAAATCGAACCAGCGGAAGTCAGGTATACTGACTTGGTTATGGTAATTCCATGATATATTAAAACTGAGTAATTTGTGATCACTTTCCCTAAGCTCATCATTAACCTTGAGATTATTAATTAGTTATTCCTTGTTAGCAAGAACCAAGTCAAGCAGGTTATTTCATCTAGTTTGCTCACTCACAAATTGTCTTATAAATTAATCCTGGATTGTATCAAGAAATTCGCTAGACTCAAGATTTCCTGTCAAATTACTCCAATCAATTTGTCTAAAGTATACAAATAATTAGCACAATGAAGAATGAAACTCATTTTCCTACGTGGGTGTTATATGTATATTGTTCCAGTCACGGAATTGTTGCTTTTTATTTTTCAAAAAAATTTCAATAGTAATAATCTCCCATTAGCATAGTATTTTTTTTATTTAGATGCCTTACGAATATCCTCCCTAGAAGTTTACCCTAGAAGTTTACCCTAGAAGTTTACTCACAGGTGACTGTGAAACAGAAACCTGAAACTGTTTTACATGATGGTAGGATTGCTGGTGTCTTTTTTCTGTCTCACAAACACGCTGGATAACAGGTATATCTTGATACTTCTACTTACACTTTAAGTCACACTACACAGGCATGCACATGCATATATATACATACACACATCTAGGTTTTTCTTCTTTTTCTTAATAGCTCTTGTTCTTTTTATTTTCTCTATTGTCCATGGGGAAGTGGAAAAGAATCTTTCCTCCGTAAGCCATGTGTGTCGTATGAGGCGACTAAAATGAAGGGAGCAATGGGCAAGTAACCCCTTCTACGTATTGGTAGATAAAAGACTGTTGAGTAGACTTCAGGATATACATGTTTATAGAGGGGCCACAGATATATCAGATCACTTTTTAGTTGTAGCTACAGTGGGAGTAAAAGGTAGATGTGATACAAGGAAAATAGAAGCAGTAAGTAAGAGAGAGGTGAAGGTTTATAAACTAAAAGAGGAGGCAGTTAGGGTAAGATATGAACAACTATTGGAGGATAGATGGGTTAGTGAGAGTGTAGGCAATGGGGTTGAGGATGTATGGGGTAGATTTAAAAATGTAGTGTTAGAGTGTTCAGCAGAAGTTTGTGGTTACAGGCGAGTGGGTGCGGGAGGAAAGAAGAGCGATTGGTGGAATGATGATGTAAGGAGAGTAGTAAGGGAGAAAAAGTTTGCATATGAGAGGTTTTTACAAAGTAGAAGTGATGCAACGAGGGAAGAGTATATGGAGAGAAAAAGAGAGGTTAAGAGAGTGGTGAAGCAATGTAAAAAGAGAGCAAATGAGAGAGTGGGTGAGATGTTATCAACAAATTTTGTTGAAAATAAGAAAAAGTTTTGGAGTGAGATTAATAAGTTGAGGAAGCCTAGAGAACAAATGGATTTGACAGTTAAAAATAGGAGAGGAGAGTTATTAAATGGAGAGTTAGAGGTATCGGGAAGATGGAGGGAATATTTTGAGGAGTTGTTAAATGTTGATGAAGACAGGGGAAACTGTGATTTCGTGTGTAGGGCAAAGGGGGAATAACATCTTGTAGGAGTGTGGAAGAGCCAGTTGTGAGTGTGGGGGAAGTTCGTGAGGCAGTGGGTAGAATGAAAGGGGGTAAGGCAGCTGGGATTGATGGGATAAAGATAGAAATGTTAAAAGCAGGTGGGGATATAGTTTTGGAGTGGTTGATGCTATTATTTAATAAATGTATGGAAGAGGGTAAGGTACCTAGGGATTGGCAGAGAGCGTGTATTGTTCCTTTGTATAAAGGCAAAGGGGACAAAAGAGAGTGCAAAAATTATAGGGGAATAAGTCTGTTGAGTGTACCTGGTAAAGTGTATGGTAGAGTTATTATTGAAAGAATTAAGAGTAAGACAGAAAGCAGGATAGCAGATGAACAAGGGGGCTTTAGGAAAGGTAGGGGGTGTGTAGACCAAGTGTTTACAGTGAAACATATAGGTGAACAGTATTTGGATAAGGGTAAAGAGGTTTTTGTGGCATTTATGGATTTGTAAAAGGCATATGATAGGGTGGATAGGGGGGCAATGTGGCAGATGTTGCAGGTGTATGGAATAGGAGGTAGGTTACTGAAAGCAGTGAAGAGTTTTTATGAGGATAGTGAGGATAGTGAGAATTGATGAGGGAAAAAGGGTGAGTGGAGCACTTCGGAGTCTTTGGAGACAAAGAACTTTGTCCATGGAAGTAAAGAGGGGAATGTATGAGAGTATAGTTATACCAACACTCTTATATGGGTGTGAAGCATGGGTGATGAATGTTGCAACGAGGAGAAGGCTGGAGGCAGTGGAGATGTCATGTCTGAGGTCAATGTGTGGTGTGAATATAATGCAGAGAATTCGGAGTTTGGAAATTAGGAGGAGGTGCGGGATTACCAAAACTATTATCCAGAGAGCTGAGGAGGGGTTGCTGAGGTGGTTCGGACATGTAGAGAGAATGGAACGAGACAGAATGACTTTGAGAGTGTATAAATCTGTAGTGGAGGGAAGGCGGGGTAGGGGTCGGCCTAGGAAAGGCTGGAGGGAGGGGGTAAAGGAGGTTTTGTGTGCGAGGCGCTTGGACTTCCAGCAAGCATGTGTGAGCGTATTTGATAGGAGTGAATGGAGACAAATGGTTTTTAATACTTGACGTGCTGTTGGAGTGTGAGCAAAGTAACATTTATGAAGGGATTCAGGGAAACCGGCAGGCCGGATTTGAGTCCTGGAGATGGGAAGTACAGTGTCTGCACTCTGAAGGAGGGGTGTTAATGTTGCAGTTTTATAACTGTAGTGTAAAACACCCCTCTGGCAAGACAGTGATGGAGTGAATGATGATGAAAGTTTTTCTTTTTCGGGCCACCCTGCCTTGGTGGGAATCGGTCGATGTGTTAATAAAAAAAATAAAAGTTTACCATGTTCCGTATCAAAGTTTGGAAGCTGTAAATCTCACCCAAGATTAGTTTTTCACGTCCATCAGAAATCGTCGCTTCTAATTTTATTTCTTGTCTAATGCAACAGTTTAAATTATCCCTGAGAACACATCGCCACTCCACCACCTTTACTCTTGACCTTATTGGTATAGAATAATTTAGAGCCTTGTATGTGACGTCCAGAAGGCCTTTTTCTATCATTCAGGTTGAACCAGGTCTCTGTTATAGCAATAATATCTATGCTTACACTCATACTATTAGTATAGTGAACGTTAAGGGAGTTAGTCACTTGCTGCCCTCTACTGTCTCTCTCTCTGTTGACTAGTGCTATTGCATTTATTAGTAACTTTATGATGAATAATGTGTTTTGAATATATGCTTGAGGTATCCTGGCAATTTTTGCCGCTTTCTTCCCTCGTGCTGCAATCTATTTGTTTCCTACACACACTGATACATCTGTCAGTTTAAAATCCTAGACAACTCAGAAACGGCTAATGCTACTACCCCTGCCCCAGAGAGGATGGTGTATACATATAATGCTTGACATAAATTGTCCCAATTGTCATTGAATGGGAGTGCAAATTCTTTACAGTGCCTGTCTAGCCAGCAGTATGCACCAACTACCCTAGACATCCATTCATTGCCCGAAGTACATTCCGATGGTGCACTCTCTCTTATCGTTCTTGGAGAAGCTGGGCAATAGCAATTTTTTGCTCTTTACCTGTTCCACTGGCAAGCTTTGGAGCTCCAGTGGTGGTTCTAAAATTGATTGCAAGTCGGCCCACATGATTGACTGAATTCAGTAGTGAACAATGAATGGAACCTCAACATCGTCCTTCATTGCTATTCCTAAGATGTTGCGGTGATACTCTCGTTGTCGTTTGATGGAGTAACGACTGATGTTGAGTTCTTCTAGTTTGGGTCAAGGTTCTTTGCCATTTCTATGACGACATACGTTGCCATTCGATCACTCAGTTTTAAACAGTCAAGAGCTGAAGCAACATCGGCGAAGATCACAGTCTCCATTTTGATCGTCGCTCTCTCTCGTGGATTATCGTTAATTTTACTGTTAATGAAGATGAAGCCTCACTTGCCATCTTTTGCCTTCTGTTTTTTTTCTGCAGCTCCTGCTTTGTCTGCAGCTCCTGCTTTGCAGTCATCTCTTCCTTCCTTTGTTTTCCTGTCGACTGATCCCAAGGCACCTCGCCTTCCTGATTCCTGCTTAGCCAGGAAGAAAGTATAATCCTGATTCCTCATGATAGAAAGAACGCTCGTATGGGCAATGTTAATACGAGCGTCTCCATTCTCTGCGCCTGGCTCTTCTTGTTCCTAGTTTTCTTCAAAAGGTTCCAGTCCTTGGGGAGAGCTACGATCATGTTGATGACATGGTCCTTTCTCCTGGTCGAAATTTTGGCTTTCGTCCAAACACCCTCAATATTTTCCCAGACCAGCACAACACCTCCCTTCAATTCCTCTAAATCAACGAGAAGGTGTAAAAAAACACGAAGGACTTGTCCAGAAGAAGGCAGATTCGACCTGAGAATCTTTTCAAATTTGTCAAGGAGATAAATATAATTGATTTTTCTCCATAGTCTGTGTTTTACGACTGTAGATACTAGGACTATACAGAATAAAAATATTCTCTGAAAAAAATAGGAAACACGATCTGGTCAGTTGCCACTTCAATAAAAGGTTGTCGAAAGGAAATGATGAATTAATTAGACATCTGTCAGCTAGGTCGACAACTAAAAAAAATAAAAAATAATTATCCCCTCTTTCTGTCGCTACATTCATTAGGTACCTTTTGGCTCTCTTCTTGAACTGGCTCATGCTATGACTGGCTTTGACATGTGCAGGCAGTCTGTTCCATTCCTTTATTGCTGTACAATAAAAGGTGTTTGAAGCCTGGCCACTGACTGTGGTTACTACAAAGTTGTGCTCTCTCCCCCTAGTACTATGACTGCTTTGGTTCCCAGCCTTGACAAAATTGGCAGCAAGATATTCTGGACACTGTTTGTGAGCAATTTTATAAACTTGATTTAACTTAAGTTGTTTTACTCTGTCTTCAATATTCAGCATATCTAATTGTTGTAATTCATCCTGGCCTACATGTTCTCTTCGACCCAGGTCCAGGATGAATCTTACCATTTTGTTCTGGGTGATTTGCAGTCTATCTTTCAGTTTTTTTTTGTCAAGGCAGAGTACCATGAAGAGCAAGCGTAGTCAATATGACATTGTATAAGGGCTAGACATAGGGTCCTGCGAGCCTCAGTAGGTAGACACTGTGCTTGTCTGTAGAGGAACTTCAGTCTGGCATTCGCTTTCTTTACTACACTGTTCCCTATCAGTTCTCCTGACATGCATGGGTCAAAGGGGATTCCCAGATATTTTACTGAGGAAACTGAAGTGATGGATTCCCCATTACACCGGACATTAAAATTATTTACCCTTCTCAGTTTATATTTCGTGCCAAAGAGTATGGCTTCTGTTTTCCCGAGGTGTAACGATAGTTTGTTGTCTACTAACCATTTGCTGCAGGACTCCAGTTCCAGTGTTAATACATTATCTATATCTTGTGGGTCTTTACCTGACACTAACAGAGCACTGTCATCTGCATATAGTAGGAGTTTGCACTTGACACTGATGGGCATGTTGTTTACATAACACAGGAATAATAAGGGACCCAGAATACTACCTTGGGAAACTCCACATGCTATCGGCAGTGGTTCTGATTCTGTTTTGTTGATTTTGACAATTTGTGTCCTGCTTCTAAGGAACTTCTATGGAACCTATGCCGATAGCTTGAAGTTTATTACATAATATATTGTGGTTGACAGTATCGAAGGCCTTTTGCAAGTCTAAAGTTACCATTCCTATGAGGTTCTCTATAGACATTTCAGTTCTCATGTAATCCATCAGATTAATTATGGAGGTGTCGGTTGAGTAAGATCTCCTAAAGCCTGATTGGTAACTATGAAGAATGTTGTTGTCACTAAGATACTTAACTACTTGACAGTACACCGCCCTCTCTAGAATTTGGGATATTACACTGAGTATACTAACAGGCCTATAGTTGCTGACATCAGACCAACTATTTTTCTTGAAGATAGGAGTAACTCTGGCCTCCTTGAACCCCTCTGATACTGTATTAGTGGTGATGGACAAATTTATTATGTGAGCAATGGGGAATGGCAATTCAGAGACACCATCCTTTATGAACTTAGACGGGATGTTATCTGGGCCGGTGCTCTTAGTTGGGTTTAACCTGCTTAGTTTTTGCACGAAGTCATGAGATACACTTACTAGTTGACAACTGTTTGGGGTTACCCCTTTATTGGTACCTTTACCTTTGATATACCTTTGAAGAGTTTCGAGAGCTTTACTACTCTCGGAACCCGGCCATGGGCCAGGCTCGTCTTGTGCTTGCCTAGTCAACCAGGCTGTTGCTGCTGGAGGCCTGTTGCCCCATATATCCATCACAGCCTGGTTGATCTGGCACCTGTTGAAGATACTTGTCCAGTTTCCTCTTGAAGGCTTCTACACTTGTTCCAGCCGTGTTTCTGATATCTTCTGGTAAGATGTTGAATAGTCTGGGACCCCATAAGTTGATACAGTGTTCCCTTATTGTCCCCATCGCACCCCTACTCCTCACTGGGTTTATTTTACACTTCCTCCCATATCTCTCACTCCAGTATGTTGTTATGGCAGTGTTAAGATTTGGGACAAGACCCTCTAGTACTTTCCAGGTATATATTATCATGTATCTCTCCTCCGCGTTCCCAATAATTTAGGTGCTTTACTGGCTCAATGTGAGCTGTAAACGATCTCTGTATTTGTTCCAGCTCTGATATTTCTCCTGCTTTGAACGGGGCCGTCAGCACTGAGCAATATTATAAGTGAGGGAGCACTAGTGATTTGAATAGTGTCACCATCGGCATTATTTCCCTTGTTTTGAAAGTTCTCAATACCCACCCCGTCATCTTCCTGGCTGTTGTGATCTTTGTCTTGTTATGGTCTTTAAACGACAGATCAGCAGACATAATTATTCCCAAGTCCTTTACGTGTTCCTTTCGTTCTATGTGGTGACCCTCTTGCGTTTTGTATATAGTGTTCCTTTTGAGTTCTTCATTTTTTCCATACCTAAGCAGCTGAAACTTATCACCATTGAACGTCATGTTGTTCTCCACTGCCCATTGGAAGACCCTGCTTATGTCCTCCTGTAATTTTTCAGTGTCCTCTACCGTAGTGACTTTCATGCTTATTTTAGTGTCATCTGCAAATGATGATAAAAAAGTGTGCCGGGTGTTTTTATCTATGTCTGCTATGAGGATGAGAAACAGCAGAGGTGCCAGGACAGTGCCTTGGGGCACTGAGCTTTTTTCCTCGTTGATGCTGGATCTTGCTCTGTTTACTACTACTTTTTGTGTTCTGTGTGTTAGGAACCCGAAAATCCATCTGCCTACCTTCCCCATAATGCCCATGACCCTCATTTTGTGCGCTATCACTCCATGATCGCATTTGTCAAACGCCTTTGCAAAATATGTGTAAATCAGATCAATGCCTCCGTAATTCTGTCATAATGGTTCAGCAGCTGTGACAGGCATGATCGTCCCGCTCTAAAGCCATGCTGGTTCGGGTTATGTTGGTCCATGAAATTTGTAATCTGCCGTTTTAAACTTATCAGAATCTGTCAAATTATTTGATGCAACTGGTAGTTTCCTTACTAGTGTTGATGCGGCAATTGTGTAGTATGAATTAAAACAATTTGCCACTTGTCAGACACAGCAACATCTTGGGATCTTAATACAGGGAATTCTTCACTTGCCTAACCTTTAGGCAAGATCTACTTTCACATTTTAATTTGTCAAGTGTGATACCATCTACGACTGCTTCTCACCTGTCTACCGTATATAAGCCACTTCGCACATATGCTGTATTCTTCTCAAGACTGATTACAAGACTGATGTAATCAGTCTGATGATTACATCGACTCCAGGCTGAGGGAATGATTACCTCAAACTTCTCCTGTTCTTCACCCTTCTCCTTTGTATGGACTGATGAAGCCACTGTGTGGCGAAACGTTTCCTCAGTAAAGATACCCAAGTGTTACATATGTGTCTAATTTATCAACTTGTCGGTTCTCTGAACCATCCATCTACAGTGTATACATACGTCTGGTGGTGTCTGAGATAAGAATGGTTCTATTGTCTCACATTGACCTATGTATGCATTACATATACAGTTAAGGTTATCATTCCTAGCTACTAGACCGTCATTATCAACGTCACCGTCTGTTTTGCACCTGTACCATAGTTTGAGGTCCTGGATTAGTTTGGATATCACTACTTAACAGCGCCACTATAAGAGCTGTGTCACTGTTTTTGTTTGGGTATGCGGTGTTGACATACCTTGCTGCTATAGTGACATTTACGTTTCTGGTAGGATGGCAACTGTTGGGCTTTCCCTGTCGCCTTTTCCAGTCCCCATGACCGATTTCCTCCTTCAGCGAATTGCAGGAGAAAGATAAATATAATTATGGCAGCCTGTACCCCTCTAACGCCAGGCATGTTCACTCTTCCAGATAACCAAGTTAGCTCTATTTTAACTCCAGTAGACTTGGCAGCATATAATCTGTCTAAATGGTTAGTTAAACTTCTTACTCCCGTGGATGAGAGGATTTCAAATGCGCATATTAAAAATAATGTTGAACTTACAGAGAGGCTTCAGAAATTAAATGTTTAACATGACTTCACTCCTGTGAGTTTTGATGTCACAGCATTGTTTACCAGAGTCCCTGTCCCTGATTTGCTTACGTACCTTGAATAGGAACTAGTAAACTACTCCATGCTCTACCCCACTAACATAATTATTGAACTTATTAAACTTAGTGTTACGGACTACAAGTTTGCTTTTGAAGGTAATTACTATTCTCAAAAACAAAACATGACCATGGGAAATCCCCTCAGTTCCCTACTTAGCAATTTTTTATATGGAATCGTATGAGACTAGACTCCTTGAAGATATTCTCCCAAATAAAGCTAGACGATATTGATGAGTTCCTACCTAGACTCAGTGGTCTAGTAACTTCTATTAAGTTCACAACAGAGCGTGAAATAGACATTCACTATTATTCCAATCACGAATCGAGGGTTAAAAGGAAAGTTTTCTTTACAGTTGTCTTGAAAACTTTCCGTATCCGCAGCCCAGAGTATTTAGAAAATGATATAAGATATTTAACATAGCCACAAAACTGAGATATCACAGGGATTATGTTGAGAAAGCCCCATTGATAGTTAAGAAGACTTTGTACAGGACTCAACCTAAAAATATGCCTGCCATGAAAAATGCACTGGTTTTACCCTACAATGAGAATTTAGTCAGCCTACGTGAGACACTAAAAAAGCTCAACATAAATATTGTCAAAAACATTGGGCCAGTGAAACAGAGGCTGATTTCATAGGACTGAAAAATTACCTGGGTAGGTTGAACTGGAATGACCTGACAGTGGGTTAGGTAGGTGGTGATTGCCAATATGACGTTTTCCAGAGAATAGTTCTAGCTGCTCAGACAACTTATGTTCCTAATAGGGAAATCAGATCAAACAAAAATGATCCTAAATGGATGAACAATAGATTAAAACATCTCATTGGTCAAAAGAGAGGCATATATAGGCAAATCAAAAGAGGAGAGGGGCAATTAAGTAATAAATATATTCAGTTAAAGAGAGAAATAAAAAAGGGAATAAGAAAAGCAAAAAGAGACTATGAGGTTAAAGTTGCAAGAGAATCGAAGACTAACCCAAAAGGATTTTTCAGGTATACAGAAGTAAGATTAGGGACAAGATAGGCCCACTCAAAAGTTACTCAGGTCAGCTCACCGTCAGTGATAAGGAAATGTGTAGAATTTTTAACACTTACTTCCTCTCAGTTTTTACACAGGAAGATACTAGCGATATTCCAGAAATAATAAATTATGTAGAACAGGACGATAGTAAACTATGCATGATTAGGGTCACAAGTGACATGGTCCTTAGATAAATAGATAAATTAAAACCTAACAAATCCCCAGGCCCTGATGAACTGTATGCAAGGGTTCTAAAGGAATGTAAAGAGGAGCTTAGCAAACCGTTGGCTAATCTTTTCAACATATCACTGCAAATTGGCAGGTGACAGGTCCTTAGCTTCGAACTATAGACCAATAAGCCTAACCTCCATAGTGGGAAAATTTATGGAATCAATAATTGCCGAGGCAATTCGCAGCCATCTTGAAAAGCATAAATTAATCAACGAATCTCAGCACGGTTTTACAAAAGGGCGTTCCTGCCTTACAAATTTAATAACTTTTTTCACTAAGGTGTTTGAGGAGGTAGATCATGGTAATGAATATGATATTGTGTATATGGACTTCAGTAAGGCTTTCGATAAAGTTCCACATCAGAGACTATTGAGGAAAATTAAGGCACACGGAATAGGAGGAGAAATTTTTTCCTGGATAGAGGCATGGTTGACAAATAGGCAGCAGAGAGTTTGCATAAATGGAGAGAAATCAGAGTGGGGAAGCGTCACAAGCGGTGTTCCACAGGGGTCGGTATTGGGCCCCTTGTTGTTCACAATCTACATAAACGACATAGATGAGGGAATAAATAGCGACATAAGCAAGTTTGCCGATGACACCAAAATAGGCCGTCCAATTCATTCAAATGAGGACATTAGAGCACTCCAGGAAGATTTGAATAGACTGATGCAGTGGTCGGAGAAGTGGCAGATGCAGTTTAATATAGATAAATGCAAAGTTCTAAATATTGGACAAGACAATAACCATGCCACATATAAACTAAATAATGTAGATCTTAATACTACTGATTGCGAAAAGGATTTAGGAGTTCTGGTTAGCAGTAATCTAAAACCAAGACAGCAGTGCATAAGTGTTCGCAATAAAGCGAACAGAATCCTTGGCTTCATATCAAGAAGCATAAATAATAGGAGTCCTCAGGTTGTTCTTCAACTCTTTATATCCTTGGTTAGGCCTCATCTAGATTATGCTGCACAGTTTTGGTCACCGTATTACAGAATGGATATAAATGCTCTGGAAAACGTACAAAGGAGGATGACTAAGTTGATTCCATGTATCAGAAATCTTGCCTATGAGGATAGACTGAGGGCCCTGAATCTGCACTCTCTAGAAAGGCGTAGAATTAGGGGGGATATGATTGAGGTGTATAAATGGAAAACAGGAATAAATAAAGGGGATGTAAATGGCGTGCTAAAGGTATCTAGTATTGACAGGACTCGCAGCAATGGCTTTAAGTTGGATAAATTCAGATTCAGGAAGGATATAGGAAAGCATTGGTTTGGTAATAGAGTTGTCGATGAGTGGAACAAACTCCCGAGTACAGTTATAGAGGCTAAAACGTTGTGTAGTTTTAAAAATAGGCTAGATAAATATATGAGTGGGTGCGGGTGGGTGTGAGTTGGTCCTGACTAGCTTGTGCTACTAGGTCAGATGCCGTGCTCCTTCCTTAAGTGAATGTAACCTGACCTGGATGGGTCGGGGCATTGGCTTAAGCCGGTGGGAGACTTGGACATGCCTCGCATGGGCCAGTAGGCCTGCTGCAGTGTTCCTTCTTTCTTATGTTCTTAAGAGCGCACTGTTCAACACAGCTGGTAATGTTTACAACATCCCATGCACTCTCTCATACAATAGACCCATGCACTCTCTCATACAATAGACCCATGCACTCTCTCATACAATAGACCCATGCACTCTCATACAATAGACCCATGCACTCTCATACAATAGACCCATGCACTCTCTCATACAATAGACCCATGCACTCTCTCATACAATAGACCCATGCACTCTCTCATACAATAGACCCAATAGACAAACTGGTAAACCACTGGAAACCAGATTAGCGCAATATCAGTGCTCAATCAGGACGGCCAGGAGTCGAATGGTATCTTCAACCACGTCAGTTCTTGCAATCACCCACCAGGGTGGGCTGCTGCTCAGATCATTATATATCTGTACCCAACAGATCCGTCATGCCAAGAAACATAATTGAATCCTTGCTCGTGAAACATCATAAGAATGCCTTGTATAATTTAAATCAAAGGTCGAACTCTCTTAAAAACTGGACTTCCCCATTTTTTTTACAGATTGATAGATAATTTTTTCATTGACAATGATGCAAAAAATTAAAATTTTGTTGTAAACTTGCCTTAGAAACCTCACCTCGCTTGAATTGTATCGATAAAGCCACTGGATTGTGAAACGTTTACGAATAAAGATACCCAGAAACCATACCACGGGTGGGGTTCAAACCCACGGTCAGAGAGTCTCAAAACTCCAGACCGTCGCGTAAGCCACTGGGCCAGCTAGCTTCAATAAGATTCATTAAAAAGGTATATTTCTACACCATAGGAAGGTTAGCTAACCTTCCTATGGTGTAGAAATATACCTAGTTGATAAATCTTATTGAAGCTAGCTACCAGTGCTACGCGACGGTCTGGAGTTTGAGACTCTCTGACCGGGTTGAACCCCACCCGTGGTATATTTGTTTCAATCGTGTCATTACGATTTCGTGAGTCAAAGATACCCAGAAGTTGCACATGTATCTAATTCTTCACACACACACACACAATATATATATATATATATATATATATATATATATATATATATATATATATATATATATATATATATATATATATATATATATATATATATATATATATATATAATATATATATATATATATATATGCAAGACAACCACTATGAAAAAATAGAGGAATTCCAAGCGCTTTCGTGACTACTCACATTATCAAGGAACTATAAAGGAAACGTGAGAAGAAGGCTTATAAAGGGGCAGAATACACCTCACATCACACTAACAAAGACAACACCTCACAGTAGCGTAACATCGCACGACTCTGTGAAGAGGAACATAAGAAAGGACCTGAAACTCTTCCCAAGAATTAAGATTAGTCCAATTTATCATTAAATTCTTCCCAAATTTTATTAATTATAAAAGAATCCAATTTATATAAACCAAAAGAAATATTCATATTATTTTCAAAACTGCTTTTAATGAAACATGATTCTATTATATTCCTCTCAACCATGGACTTGCTTGATACAACCTTCTCAGCATTTTGAAAATCAATTTGTGAGAGATTTTAACCATCCAATTGATTTTCAAAATGCTGAGAAGGTTGTATCAAGCAAGTCCATGGTTGAGATTAAATTAAATTAAATTACATTCATTACCCTTAAATTACATTCACTTGTAAGACGAAGAATGAGGGGAGACATGATCGAGGTATATAAGTGGAAGATGGGTATTAATAAGGGGGATATAAATAAGGTCTTGAGGATATCTCTCCAAGAGAGAACCCGCAATAATGGATTCAAATTGGATAAGTTTAGATTTAGAAAGGATATAGGAAAATATTGGTTTGGAAATAGGGTAGTTGATGAGTGGAACAGTCTGCCTAGTAGGGTCATTGAAGCTATGACCTTGGGTAGTTTCAAATTTAGGTTGGATAAATACATGAGTGAGAGGGGTTGGATTTGAGTGGGACTCGCACTTGAGTTAATAGAATCATTAAAGCATATTTCTTGGATAGAATTGAAAATTAGGTTGGGCAATTATTCTGTTAGTGGGATGGATTGTGAAGGACCTGCCTAGTATGGGCCAACAGGCCTGCTGCAGTGTTCCTCCTTTCTTATGTTCTTATGTTCTTATGTTCATTAAAAGCAGTTTTGAAAATAATATGAATATTTCTTTTGGTTTATATAAATTGGATTCTTTTATAATTAATAAAATTTGGGAAGAATTTAATGATAAATTGGACTAATCTTAATTCTTGGGAAGAGTTTCAGGTCCTTTCTTATGTTCCTCTTCACAGAGTCGTGCGATGTTACGCTACTGTGAGGTGTGACTGAGGTGTAGTCTTGCCCCTTATATAAGTCCTCTTGTCATGTTTCCTTTTATAGTTCCTTGATAATGTGAGTAGTCACGAAAGCGCTTGGAATTCCTCTATTTTTCATAGTGGTTGTCTTGCATTATATATATATATATATATATATATATATATATATATATATATATATATATATATATATATATATATATATATATACATATACGTATATAATATATATATATATATATATATATATATATATATATATATATATATATATATATATATATATATATATATATATACGTATATAATATTATATATATATATATATATATATATATATATATATATATATATACGTATATATATATATATATATATATATATATATATATATCGTATATAATATATATATATATACGTATATATACCGAATAAGTAAAACTGGTCAATTAGCAAGAACTTATTTAAAATTAAGTCCTTTCTAAAAATTTCTCTTATACGTTTAAATATATATATTTTTTTCATTTATGTTAATGTAAAAATTAATAATTTTGTACCAAAAGAACCTTAGAAAACTTGACTGAGGAAAACAAGAGGATTCGTAGTAATCCTCCTGTTGAGAATCCTCAAGCCAGGAAAGGAACCTGGACAGTGGCTAAAACGCATGGGACAAAGTTAAGGCTCAAGAGGACGGGTGGAGAGGTAGAAACAACGAAGACCCAGGAGAATGTTGTGGAAACATCGAACCCATTCTCCGTGCTACCCGATGAATGTGAGTCGACTTCTGGGAGCGTCACGACGAAAGACACAAAGGAAGGTAAAAACATTGTTGTTGTTGGGGACAGTCAGGTTAGGTACATGGATAGGGCTTTCTGTTTGATTGATAGTAGGAGACAGAGGGTTTGCTTTCCTGGGGCTGGGATGGAGGATATTGTTAGTCGTCTGGACGACATCATGAGAGGCAATGGGAGCAATCCTATTATCTGTCTCAGTGCTGGAGGCAACGATGTTGGCAGACGTAGGAGTGAGGACCTGACTAGCAGGTTTAGGTCAGCAATAGACATAATTAGGAAGAAGGGTGGAAACCCTGTCATATGTGGTATTTTGCCAAGGAGAGGAGTTGGAAATGAATGGCTGTCCAGGGCAATTGGTGTCAATTGCTGGCTGGACAAATACTGTAAGGAAAATTCAGTAACATTCATTGACAACTGGGACCTCTTCTATGGCAGAAATGACATGTATGCCAGGGATGGGGTTCACTTATCCAGGTCTGGGGTGGGGGCACTGGCAACTGCAGTGGAGGGAGCTGTTAGGGCTTTAAACTAGAAATAGTTAGTGGTATGGGTTTTGGGGGGAAAACAGAGAAGTCCCAGTGTAGTAATATTATAAGTTGTAGGAGAACTAGTAATAGGCAGATTAAGGTGGATAGTGGAAAGCTAGTGCACTAGATGACAGGACGTATAGTATAGTGGAAACAGAGATGAGCAGGAAGTAAAGAAAGGAGGTCTCTAAATATATTCACAAAGTCGTGTGCTGAATAAGATGGACAGTTGAGATTAGTTGCAGAGGTAATATTAGTTTTGCAATAACTGAGACATGGTTTAATATGAAAATCATTGCCTGCGAATGTCACATTCAGGGTTTTAAATTGTTCCAAGTGAAGAATATCGGAAAGGTGGGGTGGCCTCTATTCGTGATCATTTAAATTGTTGCATAAACGGTATAAGTCTGAATTACATACAGAGTCTGTCTGGATAGAATTTTCAGAGGGTGTGAAAAATTGATTTTAGGCGTGATTTACCGTCCTCCAAACTTAGATAGGGAACAAGGAGACTACTTTGGGAGGAAATTGTTAAGGCCACAAGACACGATAACGTAGTAATTCTAGGGGACTTTAACTTTAGTCAGATTGATTGGAATTTCATGACAGGGAATTTAGAATCTAACGACTTTTAGAAGTAGTTCACGATTGCTTTTGAAGCAGTTTGTAACAGAACCTACAAGGGAAATAACCTACTTGACTTGGTTCTGGCAAGCAAGAAACCCTTGTTAATAATTTAGAAATTACAGAGGAACTCGGCTCAAGCGACCACAAGTCAAATTACCTTTAGCATTGAATGGATGTATGATAGTAGGGATAATTCAGTAATGGTCCCAGATTTTCGTAGCAGATTATAATGGACTTAGAGAACACTTATCAACTGTGGACTGGGGTGAAGAAGAGAGGTATCAATATGACAGTTTTCTTAACACTATACAGGCTGCCCAAAGAACATTTATCCTGTATAAAGAAATTAGATCAAGTAGAAATGACCCAAAATGGATGAATAATAGGCTCAAATATCTTTTAGGGCAGAAGAAGGAATTTATAGGCATAAAAGAGTGAGGGTCATTTTATAAATCAGTATACTGACATTAAGAGGGACGTTAAAAGGAATAAGAAAAGCTAAACGGACTATGAAATTAAAGTTGCTAGGGATTCAAAAACTAACCCAAAAGTTTTCCAGGTTTATAGAACAGGAGAATATGTGCTCTATTTTTAATAATTATTTTCTCTCGGTTTCACACAGGAAGACATTAATAATATCCCAGTAATTAATTTTACAGAGGCCCAGAAGAAGATAAATTATGTAATATCACAGTCACTAGCGAAATGATTATGAAACAGCTGGACCGACTGAAACAAAATAAATCGCAGGGTCTGATGAGCTTTTGCAAGGGTTCTTAAAGAATGCAAAATGGAACTCTGTGAACCAATATCTAACATTTTTAATTTATCTCTTCAAACAGGTGTAGTGTCTGATATGTGGAAGATGGCTAATGTAATTCCTATTTTTAAAGCAGAGGGACAAGTCACTACCGTCAAACTACCGCCCAATAAGCCTGACCTCAATTGTAGGCAAATTACTAGAGTCAATTATAGCTGATATTATTAGAAGCCATCTAGATAACCATAATTTGATTAATGATACCCAGCATGGATTCACGAGGGCCGTTTCTCCCTATCTAATTTATTAACCTTCTTCAGTAAAGCTTTTGAGGCTGTGATCACGATAAAGAATTCGATATTGTTTATTTAAACTTTAGTAAGGCTTTTGATAGAGTACCGCACCAGAGACTGTTAAAGAAAGTGGCAGCTCATGGCATTGGGGAAAAAGTGCTGTCATGGATCAGTCATGGCTCACCAATAGGAAGCAGAGAGTGTGCATAAATGGGGTTAAATCGAATGGGGACTTGTAACAAGTGGTGTTCCACAGGGATCAGTCTTAGGCCCATTGTTATTTATAATATATATCAATGACCTTGATGAGGAATTACTAGTGATATGAGCAAATTCGCCGACGACACGAAGATGGTAGGATAATTGATTCAAACATAGATGTCATAGAACTTCAGGAAGATTTAGACAAACTTAATTCGTGGTCAGAAAAGTGGCAGATGCAGTTCAATGTAGATAAATGCAAGGTTCTGAAGCTCGGGAGTGTCCATAACCAAGCACTTATAAGTTAAATAACGTAGAACTTAGCCATACAGATTGCAGAAGGACTTGGGGGTGATGGTAAACAGCAACCTAAACCAAAACAGCAATGCCTAAGCGTACGTAATAAGGCAAATGAATTACTGAGGTTATATCAAGAAAGTGTTGCAACAGAAGTCCAGAGGTTATATTACAGCTTTATACATCATTAGTAAGGCCTCACCCAGATTACGCAGCTCAGTTCTGGTCTCCATATTACAAATGGACATAAATTCGTTAGAAAACATTCAGCGTAGAATGACTAAATTAATACATAGCATTAGAAATCTTCCTTACGAAGAAAGATTGAAGACCTAAATTACATTCACTTGTAAGACATAAGAACATAAGAACATGAAAGGAGGCACTGCAGCAGGCCTGTTTTGCCCATACTAGGCAAGTCCTTCACAATCCGTCCCCCTAACAGAATATTTGCTCAACCCAATTTTCAATGCCCAGAAATAGCTTTGACAATTCTACCCACTCATGCGAGTCCTCAAATCAACCCCTCTCATCATGATTTATCCAACCTAAATTTGAAACTACCCAAAGGGCCTAGCTTCAATAACCCTACTAGGCAGACTGTTCCACTCATCAACTACCCTATTTCCAAACCCAAAACTTTCCTATATCCTTTCTAAATCTAAACTATCTACTTGAATCCATTATTGCGGTTCTCTCTTGGAGAGATATCCTCAAGACCTTATTTATACCCCTTTTTTACCCCTTTTCCCTTGTATACCTCGATCATGTCTCCCCCCATTCTAAATCTTAAAATGAATGTAATTTTTGGGGTCTTTTCTTTCTTCGTGGGAAAATTTCTAATGCTATGTATTAATTTTTGTCATTCACTGAATGTTTTCTAACAAATTTTTGTCCATTCTGTAAAATAGGGCCCGAACTGATTTAAACTGGGGAAAGGGCCACTAATGATGTAAAAGCTGTAATATCCTCTTTGGGCTTCTGTTGCTCACTTCTTGATATAAATCCCCGTAATCTATTTTCCTTATTGCGGCAGGAGCGTTTGGTTTGGTTGCTGCTTAAACACCAAGTCCTTCTCGCAATCTGTTGGCTGGGGGCCGTTTTTCTTTTAAAAATGCGGGTTATGGGAAATCCCCGGGTTCCCGCCTTCTTTTTCCGAAACCCTTTTTTCTACTCGAATTTAAATTTGTTAAATCTTTCCAATTCTAACCCTTTATTTGGGAAACAATTTTCCACCCATCTTTTCGTCCAATTTTTTAAAAACACTAGTAATTCCTTCAAAATTGTTTTATAAATAACTGGGCCCAAACTGATCCCCGTGAGCACCACGCAAGGGCCCCCCCGGCCCCCCCTTTTTCCATCCTGCTTTCCCATTGGTGAGCCCAGGCTGATCCATGACGGGATTTCCCCAAAGCCCTGAGCTGCCCCCCAGTTCTGGTGGGTTTCTCTATCAAGCCCCACTATTTAAAAAAACGTTCTTTTTCGTGATCAACTTTTAGCTTTCTGGGAAAGGTTTAAAAAATTAATGGGGAGGACGGCCCCCTTAAAATTTCTGGGATATTAATCTTATGGTTTCCGTGGCTTCTAATAATTCAGCCTTTTACCAAACTCATTGCCCGGGGGGAGTTTTAGGTAGTGAGCCCTCAAAAAGGTTTTGTCTAATGAGGGGAAAACCCCCTGTTTGAAGAGATAAATTAAAAAAAATTGGGTTAAATTCCTTTTGCATTCCTTAAAACCCTTTAAAAAACTCATCAGGGGCATTTTTTTTTTTCAAATCTGTCCCTTTTTTTCATAATCATTTGTATTGTTAATTCCCCCAATTTTTCCCTTTTTCTGGGCCCCTGTAAAAAAATTTTCTGGGGAATTTTTAATGTCTTCCTGTGGAACCGAGAAAATAATTTTTAAAAATAAATATCATTCTCCTTTGTCAGTAAAATGCCAAGTTATTTTAAGGGGACCTATCTTATCCCCAACTTTTTTTCTTAAAAATGGAAAAAACTTGGGTTGTTTGAAACTAAACAATTTTTTCAATGTTTAATTTTTTTATTCCCTTTTTAACGTCCTCTTAAAATCTGATTTATAAATGACCCTCACCTCTTTTTTTCGCCTTTTCCTTTTTTTTTGCCCCGAACCAATTTTTATCCATTTTTGGGGCATTTTTACGTCCCAACCCCTTTTGAGGGGTAAAAATTTTTTTGGGCAGCCCTTTTATGTGTTAAAAAACTGTCTATTATCCTCTCCTTCCCCAGTCCCCAGTTGATAAGTGTTCTCTAAGTCCTTTAATCTGCTAAACGGAAAAACAGGGACCGCTGGTTTTCCCCACCTTTCTCAATGCTATGACTTTGGTCGCAGGCCGGGAACAAATTTGGCAAAGGGCCCCGCCCTTTCCGAAACCCGGGCAAACAGTTACCCCGTGGGGTTTTGTTACAAACCTTCAAAAACAATCTGAAATACTTCAAAAAATCGTTGAATTTTAAACCCTAAATCAATCAATTTAAAATTAAAGTCCCCTAAATTTCAGTTATCGTGTCTTTTGGCCTTTATTTCCTCCCAGCTCCCCTTTTTCCCCATCCCGGGGGGGTAAAAAAGCCTAAAATAACCACCCCCTAAATTCTTCCGGCAAATCTGTTTTGTTAATTCGAAACCCTTTTGTTTTGCCGGGAAATGATCACCACCCCTTTCCCATCTCTGTCTCTTGGGGAAAAATTTTAAAAAACCCCAAATTTTACATTCGGCGGCAATCCCATTTTCATATTAAACCATTTTCAGTTTTTAAAAACAATTTCCCGCTTTCAACCCTTCCAATCTCCCTCCTTTTTCCCAACACTAAAATATTTGGGGTAAATTATTTGAGACCCCCCCCCTTCCTGCTCATCTCTGTTTTCCCATACCCATTCTGTCCTTGTCATTGGGGCCTAACTTTCCCCTGTCCACCTTATTCTGCCTTTACTAGTTCTCCTACAAAATTCTACACTGGGACTTCTCCCTTTTTCCCCCCAAACCCCCCCTTTTCTTTTTCTGTTTAAAGCCTAACTGGATAAAATGGATGTCCCCGGCAACCCTGTCTTTCTCCTAGAAGGGGTCCCAGTTGTCAATGAATGTTACTGAATTTTTCCCTTGGGATTTGCCAGCCAGAATTTTTTAAAAAGCCCCGGACACCATTCATTTCCCCTCTTGGAAAAAACCACTATGACGGGTTCCCACTAAAAATTATGTCTTTCCTGGCCTAAACCTGCTAGTCGGGTCCTCCTCCCAAATCCCGCCCCATCTTGCCTCCAGCACTGGCCCCCATTTCCTCTCATGATGTCGTCCCGGCGGGTCAATATCCCCATCCCGGCCCGGGCAAACCCCCTGCCCCCCTTCAAAACAGAAAACCTATCCCTGTACCCAACCCGACCTTTCCCCCCAACCCAAAAAGCGTGTTTTTCACCCCCCGAATGTCCATTTATGGGTGCCCCGGGGAAAAGGGTTCGATGTTTCCAAATTTTCCCGGGGGTTTTGTTTTTTACCTCTCCACCCTCCCCTTTTACCAACTTTGCCCGCTTTTGGCCCCTGTCCAGGTTCCTTTTCTTATTCTCCCGGGGGTTCTACAAATCCTCTTGGCCCCCCGTCAGTGCTTATCTCCAAAAACAGCTCCCCCAGTTCTTTTCCCTTTGGGTGCTGGTAGAGTGGGTCGAGAGGGCATCTTCTTCAAATTGGCCCAAAAGCGACACGTCTTGCCCGAGTTAAATCAGGTCCCCAAGTTAAAATCGGGGCCCCAGAGGTTGGGCAGGGACCACTAAGTTAAGTCGGTCCACCCTCCGGTTTAAAAAAGGGGCCACCCTCAGTTAAATTAGGTCCACCACTAAAAATTGATCAGGGGCCCCCAGGGGGCATGATCGAGGGTTTTAAAATGGTGGGAAAAGGATATAAAAAGGTCTTGAGGGTATCTCTCCAAGAGAGAACCCCCCAAAGGCGTTAGATAAGTTTAGATTTGAAGGGTATAGGAAAGTATTGGTTTGGAAATAGGAGTTTGTTGATGAGTGGAACAGTCTGCCCGGGAGGGAAAATTTAAGCTGGGGGCCTTGGGGGGTTTTTAAATTTAGGTTGGATAAAATTCCCTGAGTGAGAGGGGGTTTGGTTTGAGTGGGACTCGGGATGGTGGGTGAATTTTAAACATTTCTTGGGTAAATTTAAAATTGGGTTGAGCAAATATTCTGGTTTGTGGGGCAGATTGTGAAGGACGGGGCTAGTATGGGCCAACAGGCCTGCTGCAGTGTTCCTCCTTTCTTTTGTTTCTTATAACAAGCACAATATATTGTAGCCTAATCCAACTAAATACATTTTAGATAAGTTTACAATAATTTAATAATAAACAAACACAACGAAATATGTATGTATATGTTTTATCGTTAGGTTCAGAATTATTTTTGCAAAATTATTCCATACACAAATTTTCGCTTGCCTTATTCGGCAGGAAGAGCGTTGTTATCTATGTTGTTCTACTAATTATTGTATTTTTGTCAATGTATTTTGTCTTTAAATAAAGTATCCACAGAAAATAAATTATAGGGAGTAGTAAGGAAAAACACTATTGAAACAGCTTCAAGGAGAACCTCGAGTTTTTCCTGAAGCAAGTTTATTCTTTCTCTGAGGACGAGGGTCTCCAACTCAGTTCCAGAGGTGGTACCTCCTATATATATACATATGTTCACCCATCAGTAAAATGGGTACCTAGGAGTTAGTGGACTGGTGTGGGTCGTAATTTGCTCGAAATGCTCTGAGAGCATAGCAAGTGGCTATCTATATAGTAGTATGTCATTGATGTCAGCTAGGCCTGTATACCTTGTACATGTACTTGTAGTAATTAAAGATGGTATTATTCTTATTAATATAATATAATATATATATATATATATATATATATATATATATATATATATATATATATATATATATATATATTATATATATATATATATATATATGTCGTGCCGATTAGGTAAAACTGGTCAATTAACAAGAACTCATTTAAAATTAAGTCCTTTCTAAAATTTTCTCTTATACGTTTTAAGATATATTTTTTTCATTTATGTTAATGTAAAATTTTATAATTTTGTACCAAGAGAAACTTTGAAAACCTACCTAACCTTATTACAACAATCACAATTTAATTTAGCCTAACCCAACTAAATATATTTTAGATACGTTAACAATAATTTAATAATAAACAAACACAATGAAATATATTTTTTCGTTAGGTTCAGAATGATTTTTGCGAAATTATTGCATACACAAATTTTCACTTGTCTTATATGGCAAGGTGAGCGTTGCTATTTAAGCCAAAATCGCAAGTTTTACCTAATCGGCACGACATATATATATATATATATATATATATATATATATATATATATATATATATATATATATATATATATATATATATCGTGGTTTCATTACTGTATATACATATGTATGTATGAATGTATACATATATGTATGTGTGTGTGTGTGTGTGTTTATTCATTTATTTTTGTGAGTGGCTAAACTCGTGTGGGTCATTGAGCGCAGGCCGAGGGGAAAGCTTGATCCTACATCCTCTAGTCATGAACCTGACACACTGCTCTGACAGGCAGTCAGGCTAAGGCTGGCTGGCCAGGTGATGGAAATAAGTGAGAGCAGAAATAAAACTCACGTGGTACATAGACTGTAGTAGAGGGCAGATCCTTGTTTATCTTTGTCTGCATGATTACCCATTCTGGCTACCCCTGCATGAATCCTTTTTACGTGCTCCTGTACAACTAATTCAGTTCCATTATTTTTTTTAGCTATATTTGTGAGGTCTCCATGTGAAGTCATCTCTAAGAAGTTGATCTTGACTTCTCAGTGGATGCACACTCTTTCGTTTCCCCATCTTCCCTCCACAACCCCCTATTTTTTTTCCTATTCCCTAGACACCACCACCATCCACCTTTCCCATCCATCAAAGGGATGCGGGACTCCTATCAAGGGAGCTTCCCAAAGGAGGTTTCTTGGCGCTAGTGAAGGGCTTTTGATGCATGGAATTAGATCTGCCCTCCCATTATTTTTATCTCACCTGTATGACTACTGTATATTTAATGTTCTTCAGTGAATGTAACAATGCAGAATACTGCAAGATATTGCATTGTTGTAGTAATTTTTAGGTCATGTTGATTTTCTGTCGTGTGGTGAAAAAGGCTCCATAAAAATAGTGTCGGTGCTTAAGTGGCCGTGAATTGAACAGTAGATGGACGCGTATGAAACGGGTGAGACGTGTGTTCAGTGACTAAGAGTCCAGAAGTGGCTGGGAAGATGTGCTGGAGCCAAGAAGTGTGTGGTGTTTTTTGGTAATGTTCAGGCCATAGGTTGTTTTTGGTGAAAATTTTGTACTGTTGGCCCTAGCATTGGACCTGGCGCTGGTACTTATGTGGGTCCTATGTGGGTCATGGAGACCCACTGCTGTGGATATGTATTTCATATAGTATAACTTTTAATAAACTAGTAGCAGTGTACTAGTGAGCTATTTTGTAATATGTGAAATGTGTTGAAGGCAGGTTTGTGTTGTATAAATATTGTTTGTATATATTTATTTTTATAAAGGTGAGTTTACCTGCCCTTCCTGGTAATCTTACCTAAGGTATTGACTACTTCTATAACATTTTATGTAGTTTACGGAACAGAGGGACTTAGGGTAGCATATTTTTTATAACTTTATACATACCCCTAGACAAGGCATTTTTACCCCCCTCCCCTCCATGTTAATTTCGTAAGAACACTGGTAATCTGACACAGGTGCAGATGAAGGGGAGCATAGGGGATGTTAGTGAGGTGATGTCCAGCTCCTGGGTCCTTCCATACGAAACTGTTATTATAGTCCTTCATTATCCTTATTTTAAAGGTTATGCCTCTGTCATTTCATTCAAATGTTTTTATAATAAGCATTAATCTTAATAGACATTTCACCTGCACTTCGTCAGGGTACCAGCACGTCTGTCAAGCATTATACGCCTCTCGTCAGGGTACCAGCACGTCTGTCAAGCATTATACGCCTCTCGTCAGGGTACCAGCACGTCTGTCAAGCATTATACGCCTCTCGTCAGGGTACCAGCACATCTGTCAAGCATTATACGCCTCTCGTCAGGGTACCAGCACATCTGTCAAGCATTATACGCCTCTCGTCAGGGTACCAGCACATCTGTCAAGCATTATACGCCTCTGCCAACCAAGGCTTTTCCTTATCCACCCTGTCAAGAGTCCTCTCTTCCCTCTACCGGGCGATGGGGTTGGAGAAAGGCGAACGGTGGCAGAGGAGGAGGGATGATAAAGGGGATGAATAGGCACAGAGGTCAAAAGTGACCTTTTAGAGTTACCTTTACAGGAGGAACCCTACAAGGGAGATCCTACTGGGGTGATCTCACAGGTGTAGTGGAAAAAGTCAGCTGTACAGAGGTAGTCAATCAAAGGTAGCTGGAAATGGTAGCTGTACAGGGAGTGCCGGTAAGGAAGTTTTACAGGGTAGTCATAAAGGGGTAGCTGAAATGTGAAATTGCATAGGTAGTCATGTAAACTGAAAAAAAAACGGTAGTGGTAGAGCCGATTTATCCCCTCTAGTCTGTGATAAAATATAAGCCATTTGAAGAAAAAAAGAAAGAAATTTGGGTGTAATAAATGTCAGTTGACCTTTCTTTCAATGAGCACAATAAGGCAAATATCACGAAAGCCAGGAAAATGACAGGGGTAGATAATAAGAACTTTCAAAACAATGAAAATAGCGCCAATGGTGACATTTGTCAAAGAATGTTCTGTTGCTTAAGTTAGTCTTTAATGTTGACGGCTTCTTTCAGGACGTGAGAGATATTAGAGCTGGAACAGATACAGAGATCCTTTATGGCTCACAGAGAGCCAATAAAGAATATTAATTACTAGGAATGCCTCAAGGTCCTAAAAATGTACTCGGTGGAGCGAATAGATACATGACAATATATAAGTGGATGGTACTGGAGGGTCTGATCTCAAATCTGCTCACTGCCATAACATACTGGAGTAAGAGGTATGGGAGAATGTGTAAAATAAACTCAATGAAAAATAGGGGCACCGTTGACACAGAAAAAGAACATTCATCCCATTGGTCCCAGACTGTTTAACACTACCATAATATATCAGAAACATTGCTGGAACAAGTTTTCAAGAGAAAATTCGTCATGTGCCTATGCCAATTGCCAAATCAACCAGTCTGTGATGGATATGCGGGCCACCAGCAGTAACAGTCTGGATGAACAGGCAAGCACCAGACACGCCTGGCCCAGGGCTGGAATGCGAAAATATAACTCTCGAAAACCTTCAAAGGTATATTAGACTCTTCAAGGAAGGGCAAGTAGCATTCAACCTGGAGGTTATTCCGGGGGTCAACGCTCCCGCGGCCCGGTCTTCTAGGCCTCCTGGTGGGTCAGGGCCTAATAAACTAGGCTGTTACTGTTGGTCGCACGCAATCCAGCGTACGAACATAACAACAACAATAATTATAATAATAATAACAATAATTATAATAATAACAATAATTATAATAATAATAACAATAATTATAATAGTAACAATAATAACGAAAACGATAATAATAATAATAATAATAATAATAATAATAATAATAATAATAATAATAATAATATACTCATGAATATATCAATACATTTCCACTTGTTGTTACAGCCACAGACCTAACAAACAGCGGCAAATATTTACCATATCGACTGGGCTTGTCTGAAAGCCATGAATACTCTCTGGTAATATTAAAAATAAGTCTAGTTTAATACCCAATATTGGAAGCGTATCACCGCCTTTCCTCTCTTCTCATTTCCTCCACAAGCAGCTGCCTTTTAATTAAGAAAATGCAAGCTGCTATTATTCTGGCGAAGATAGCGGAAATTGCTAATATCTCGTTTGCATTCTTGATCAGTTATTAGCAAACTCCGCTAAATTTTATGGGAAAAATTCCTTAATTAACAGCGTGTAGGCTTTATGTTGTATAGTGTAGCTTTATGGTGCTGTTATTCTCTTATGGTGTTGTGGTGCTCGGATGTTATGGTTGTGGGGTTTTGATAGTGTGTTAGTGTTTCTATTATGGTGTATTGTTATTGTAACCTCGTGAAGGTGAGGTGTTGACCTGTTTATATGACTTTATGGTGTCCTTACGGTGTTATGGTGATGGTATGGGGCTACGTTGCTATGCTGCTGCTGTGTTATGGTTGTGCTCTGGTGTTATGGTGGTGTTGTCGTGTTATGGTGTTGATGTGTTATGGTGTTGCTGTGTTATGGTGTTGATGTGTTATAGTGTTGCTGTGTTATGATGTTGATGTGTTATGGTGTTGATGTGTTATGGTGTTGATGTGTTATGGTGTTGATATGTTATGGTGTTGCTGTGTTATGGTGCTGCTGCTGTTGTGTTATGGTGGTGCTGTTGCGTTATGGTGGTGTCCATGTGTTATGGTGGAGCTGTTGTGTTATATTGTCCAGCTGTTATGGTGTTGCTGTTGTGATATGGTGCTGCCGTTATGTTATAGTGTTGCTGTTGTGTTATGGTGCTGCTGTTGTGTTATGGTGTCCAGGTGTTATGGTGGTGCTGTTGTGTTATGGTGTCCAGGTGTTATGGTGGTGCTGTTGTGTTATGGTGTCCAGGTGTTATGGTGGTGATGTTGTGTTATGGTGTTATGTCCAGGTGTTATGGTGGTGCTGTTGTGTTATGGTGTTATGTCCAGGTGTTATGGTGGTGCTGTTGTGTTATGGTGTTATGTCCAGGTGTTATGGTGGTGCTGTTGTGTTATGGTGTTATGTCCAGGTGTTATGGTGTTGTCCAGGTGTTATGGTGTTGTCCAGGTGTTATGGTGGTGTCCAGGTCTTATGGTGTTATGTTGGCGCTGTTGTGTTATGGTGTTATGTCCAGGTGTTATGTTGGCGCTGTTGTGTTATGGTATTATGTCCAGGTGTTATGGTGGTGCTGTTGTGTTATGGTGTTATGTCCAAGTGTTATGGTGGTGCTGTGTTACGGTGGTGTCCAGGTGTTATGTTTGCGCTGTTGTGTTATGGTGTTATGTCCAGGTGTTATGGTGTTGTCCAGGTGTTATGGTGGTGTCCAGGTGTTATGGTGTTGTCCAGGTGTTATGGTGGTGTCCAGGTGTTATGGTGGTACTGTTGTGTTATGGTGGTGCTGTTGTGTTATGGTGTTATGTCCAGGTGTTATGGTGGTGCTGTGTTACGGTGGTGTCCAGGTGTTATGTTGGCGCTGTTGTGTTATGGTGTTATGTCCAGGTGTTATGGTGGTGTCCAGGTGTTATGGTGTTGTCTAAGTGTTATAGTGGTGCTGTTGTGTTATGGTGTTATGTCCAGGTGTTATGGTGGTGCTGTTGTGTTATGGTGTTATGTCCAGGTGTTATAGTGGTGCTGTTGTGTTATGGTGTTATGTCCAGGTGTTATGGTGTTGTCCAGGTGTTATGGTGTTGTCCAGGTGTTATGGTGTTGTCCAGGTGGTGCTGTTGTGTTATGGTGTTATGTCCAGGTGTTGCTGTTGTGTTATGGTGTTATGTCCAGGTGTTATGGTGTTGTCCAGGTGTTATGGTGGTGTCCAGGTGTTATGGTGGCTCTGTTGTGTTATGGTGTTATGTCCAGGTGTTATGGTGGCGTCCAGGTGTTATGGTGGTGTCCAGGTGTTATGGTGGTGTCCAGGTGTTATGGTGGTGTCCAGGTGTTATAGTGGTGCTGTTGTGTTATGGTGTTATGTCCAGGTGTTATGGTGTTGTCCAGGTGTTATGGTGTTTTCCAGGTGTTATGGTGGTGTCCAGGTGTTATGGTGGTGTCCAGGTGTTATGGTGGTGTCCAGGTGTTATGGTGGTGTCCAGGTGTTATGGTGGTGTCCAGGTGTTATGGAGGTGCTGTTGTGTTATGGTGTTATGTCCAGGTGTTATGGTGTTATGTCCAGGTGTTATGGTATTGTCCAGGTGTTATGGTGTTGTCCAGGTGTTATGATGTTGTCCAGGTGTTATGGTGTTGTCCAGGTGTTATGTTGGTGTCCAGGTGTTATGGTGGTGTCCAGGTGTTATGTTGGTGTCCAGGTGTTATGGTGGTGTGCTGGTGTTATGGTGGTGTCCAGGTGTTATGGTGGTGTGCAGGTGTTATGGTGGTGTCCAGGTGTTATGGTGGTGTCCAGGTGTTATGTTGGTGTCCAGATGTTGTAGTATTGCCCTTGTGTTGATGTTGTGTTATGGTGGTGTCCAGATGTTGTAGTGTTGCCCTTGTGTTATGGTGGTGTCCAGATGTTGTAGTGTTGCCCTTGTGTTGATGTTGTGTTATGGTGGTGTCCAGATGTTGTAGTGTTGCCCTTGTGTTGATGTTGTGTTATGGTGGTGTCCAGATGTTGTAGTGTTGCCCTTGTGTTGATGTTGTGTTATGGTGGTGTCCAGATGTTGTAGTGTTGACCTTGTGTTGATGTTGTGTTATGGTGGTGTCCAGATGTTGTAGTGTTGACCTTGTGTTGATGTTGTGTTATGGTGGTGTCCAGATGTTGTTGTGTTGCCCTTGTGTTGATGTTGTGTTATGGTGGTGTCCAGATGTTGTAGTGTTGCCCTTGTGTTGATGTTGTGTTATGGTGGTGTCCAGATGTTGTAGTGTTGCCCTTGTGTTGATGTTGTGTTATGGTGGTGTCCAGATGTTGTAGTGTTGCCCTTGTGTTGGTGTTGCTGTTGTGTCGTAGCATTACGGTGTTATTATTGTTATACCACTCTGGAGTACTATAACAAAAATGTGAGACTTTCTTATAATTTCGTGCTAATGAGCTCTTGTTTACAATAAGCTCTTGTTTACAATAAGCTCTTGTTTACAATAAGCTCTTGTTTACAATAAGCTCTTGTTCACAATAAGCTCTTGTTTACAATAAGCTCTTGTTTACAATAATATCTTTGTTTACAATAAGCTCTTGTTTACAATAAGCTCTTGTTTACAATAAGCTCTTGTTTACAATAAGCTCTTGTTTACAATAAGCTCTTGTTTACAATAAGCTCTTGTTTACAATAAGCTCTTGTTTACAATAAGCTCTTGTTTACAATAAGCTCTTACAATAAAATCTAACAATGGGCGCGTACACTTGGGTTATATTAAATGAGACATAATTAAGAACGAAAAGGTGAAAATGGAAAAGTACACAGCGGTGGAGCCAAAATTCGTTTTGGCGACGAGCGTATGTTAAGAGGTTGGTTTAAGAGAAGATTTAGGTAGGAAAATCTACAAATATTTTACAGACAGTAGTCAAAATTTGCATAATGGCTCTGAGGGCAGATACACTACATTATGTAGATTTAACACAGGGAGACTCCATATAGAAAAAAACATTGATTTTTTCATTGGGGTCCTTAAGAGGAATGTCAGTGTAAGTGTGTGGGGAGGATAATAGTTACGCTTTCCGCCAATTAAGGTTAGGTAGCGTATTGCATAAAAAAGTGCAGGATTTCCTGAAATTATGTAATGGGAGTGATATATGTAGATAAACAGGATACGTTGTATGTCTTTCAGTGTATATACGCTGAGAGAGTTTGTTTCAACCACTGATTTAGGGATTAAAATATTCTTGAGAAGGTGACATGCGTCCTTATTGATCATTGTGTAGTTGATAGGTTTCAAACCATTATGAAACGAAAAGCAGCCAAGTGAAAAGCTGATATTTTCAATGATATGTCAATTATATCTGGGTTGTGTTGTGTTTATGGCAGTACGTTCACTCATATAATAATTTGAGTTGCGCAATACTCTCCCTCAGGCTGATATCTAAAGCGAAGTCCTAATTAAACGTTTCATTTGCCATGTTAATAAGTCTTAATTAAATGCTTCCTTTTATCATGTTAAATAAGCCCTAATTAAATATTTCCTATTAATAGACAGCAGTAGGCAGGTTTGTCCATAATATAATTTGAAAGAGAAATTGCTACGCTCCCTCTGTATATACACATTTTATGCCGTTAATGTATTATAAGTTGTGTTGTCAGTCAGCCACGGGTGCCATGACGCTGACACACTCAGTCAGCCACGGGTGCCATGACGACGCTGACACTCCTGTAATGTCATCCAGAGTCCCGGGTTTTCCCGAACATTATAGAACATCCTATTATTTCTTTCTACATGTTAGGTTTCTTGGACATTACCCAACGTTGATTTGTATATATTTTTTTTATTTTCCTGAGTAATGAACTCAGTTAAATTGTAACGAATGAAGAAATAGAAAGATGAAAGGGGCGCTAACTGCGGCCTATGAATTCATGAAAATGAAAAGTTTACTGCGGCAACGTTTCGCTCTCCAGGAGCTTTATCAAGTCGTTAGTTTGAAAATGTTTATTTTCTTGCAAAGCTTACAATGTGTGGTTTACATATTGTAAAATATTAATTACAAAGAAAGCCACTAGCATGCCTAGGTGTGGAGAAATTTTATCCAGGGGGGGATAGTATTGGCCCCTCTTCAGCCCTTTTCAGCTCTTAGGAACGACCCTCTCAGAAAGGGCAGATGTCATTTAGCTTCTAATTAACAAGGTTAATTTGTAACACATGTTTGTATCCTGGCGCCAAGTAACACATGTCACGGCTGACCAGTGTTGCATCTAGGGTGGGTTAATGAGAGGAAATTAATCTCTTACCATAGCAGGAAAAGTAAGGAAAACCCTTCACCCACTATTTGCAATTTGAGGCTAGCATAAACTATCCTCTATGCCCAGACAACAAGATATCAAGCATATTGTATTGCTTTCTGCTGAAGTTTGGCAAGGAAGTAAAAACTACTGGAATCAGCAGATCTTATGTATTGAGGGGCAAGGGAAGGCAGCGAGAGGCGCCGCAGGGCAGATTGCATGAAGCAACGGTGCGAGGAGCGTGTTATGCATGCATTAACCTTAACAAAGGAACTATAACAGTGCGTCCTCGAACCTATGGACAATCTCACCAATCACAGTAGAAAGATTACAGAGAAGTGTGCTCAGCTTCTTGTAATAACATTACTGTGAAAAGGACAAGATTGAAATACAGTGTGTTGTGCAATGTTGCGAACATTCGTCAAACAAACAGTGCACAGTAGAATACGGATTCTTCAATCAATACAGCGGATAATGGGTTGCATCTCTGCTACAAGCCAGGGAACTTACGGCTTCGATACAATACCCGGGTAAGTCCAGTAAGTTATGTCACTAGTTTCAGTCAGCTGTGCAACGGATAGCTTATTGGTCTTTACCATATTAACCCGAAATGGGCGGGCCATCGAGCCCAAAATAGTAAGTAAATAAGGCACTGTTCAGTATTCAATTACTGAATGTATATTGCCATATGCTCCTTTGGGGCAATCATATACTTACCCTTATTTCTTATCAGCTCCAGGGTTGTAGAACAACTGTTTCATGTCGGAGGAGTCTACTGGCTGCATCTACGGGTAGGCTGAATCAGCAACAAAGCTAAGTATCCTCATTATTGATACATAGCTTATGTTTTTGTTCTACATTACAAATTACCCACACTAGGCATTTCAGGCAGACATAGTCCGAACCATATATATAATTTATATATACATATGACGAGTTTGGGAGGGTGTGTAAAGGTAGAAAGTTGAAAGTGAACATAGATAAGAGTAAGGTGATGAGGGTATCAAACGATTTAAATAAAGAAAAATTGGATATCACATTGGAGAGAGGGATTATGGAAGAAGTAAATGTTTTCAGATATTTGGAAGTTGACGTGTCAGCGGATGGGTTTATGAAGGATGAGGTTAACCATAGAATTGATGAAGGAAAAAAGGTGAATGGTGCGTTGAGGTATCTGTGGAGACAAAAAAGTTATCCATGGAGGCAAAGAAGGGTATGTACGAAAGTATAGTGGTACCAACACTCTTATATGGGTGTGAAGCATGGGTTGCAAATGCTGCAGCGAGGAGGAGGCTGGAGGCAGTGGAGATGTCCTGTCTAAGGGCAATGTGTGGTGTAAATATTATGGAGAAAATTCGGAGTGTGGAAATTAGGAGGTGTGAAGTTACTAAAAGTATTTGTCAGCGGGCTGAAGTGGGGTTGTTGAGGTGGTTTGGTCATTTAGAGAGAATGGATCAAAGTAGAATGACTTGGAGAGCGTATAAATCTGTAGGGGAAGGAAGGTGGGGTAGGGGTCGTCCTCGAAAAGGTTGGAGGGAGGGGGTAAAGGAAGTTTTGTGGGCGAGTGGCATAGACTTCCAGCAAGCATGTGTGAGCGTGTTAGATAGGAGTGAATGGAGATGGATGGTTTTTGGGAGCTGACGAGCTGTTGGAGTGTGAGCAGGGTAACATTTTGTGAAGGGATTCAGGGAAACCAGTTAATGGATTTAGTTCTAATTGAGTCCTGGAAATGGGAAGCACAATGCCTGCACTTTAAAGGAGGGGTCTGGGATAGTGACAGCTGGGAGGGACTATTCTCAGCTGTCGTATCTGAGCGCCTCTGCAAAGACAGTGATTATGTATGAGTGAGGTGAAAGTGTTGAATGATGATGAAAGTATTTTCTTTTTGTGGATTTTCTTTCTTTTTGGGTCACCCTGCCTCGGTGGGAGACGGCCGATTTGTCGGAAAAATATATATATATATATATATATATATATATATATATATATATATATATATATATATATATATATATATATATATATATATATAATGTGTATATATATATATAATTTATATATATGCCTAACAATTCGCAAACAGGCGAAATTGTTTACAAACATTGTCTCTACGTCCACAGCAGGACTCGAACCTGAAAACTCTGTATTAGAGCCAGAGGATGCCAAACGATGTTTCCCAATACCCAGGGCACCAAGCTCGTCCAATCTTGCCACATGCAGTGGACAACGAAAGAGATTTGAAATGCTTAACAATTCGCAAACAGGCGAAATTATTTACACTGTCTCTAATTTGTCCTGTTCTGACAGGAACAGGTATGGTATATATATTTGGTATGAGAAAGTATATTCTCATACCAAAGAAAAACATACTCAGTTCCACTGAGTTCCTGGTGTTCGAGAATTAATGGTCAAGTGGATGGAGAGATGTGTACTTTGTCCTGTTCTCACAGGGCTGGGTATTGTGATGCAGGATTGAATCCTGGCTAGCCACAGTTCTGTTATATTTATATACTGGATATATATATATATATATATATATATATATATATATATATATATATATATATACCTGGAGTATATCTGAAGGAGGTTTGGGGGGTCCACTCCCCCGCGGCTCGGTCTGAGACCAGGCCTCATAGTGGATCAGGGTCTGATCAACCAGGTTGTTACTGCTGGCTGCACGCAAACTGACGTACGAACAACAGCCTGGCTGGTCAGGTACTGACTTCAGGTGCCTGTCCAGTGCCTTCTTGAAGACAGCCAGGGGTCTATTGGTAATCCCCATTATGTATGCTGGGAGGCAGTTGAACAGTTTTGAGCCCCAGACACGGGGTAGTAGGGTGATAGCTTACAAAGTTGCAGGAAAAAAGGAGGATGTCCAAGCCAAGACGATCCCATAGGATGTATTCACTGGAGAAAGGGAGAGGGAGAGAGAGAGAGAGAGAGAGAGAGAGAGAGAGAGAGAGAGAGAGAGAGAGAGAGAGAGAGAGAGAGAGAAGAGAGAGAGAGAGAGAGAGAGAGAGAGAGAGAGAGAAGAGAGAGAGAGAGACAGAAGAGAGAGAGAGAGGAGAGAGAAGAGAGAAAGAGAGAAGATGGACAGAATGACGATATTGTACATATAGCCTGAAAGGTTGAAAGTATACATAGAAATCCAAAATGCTGATATTGTAATAGTAGCCTAAACAAAAGTAACGTGGCAATTATCATAGAGGAGTCTGATGTAATTTTTGATAATTGCCACGTCACGTTACAATATCAGCGTTTGTGGGATTTTTCTATTGCTATAATATTCAACCTTTCAGGCTATGGGTACTGGTATGCCTGGGGGCATTTCCTGTTCTCTTCTCTCTCTCTCTCTCCCTCCCTCCAGTGAATACATCCTCTGGGATCATGTTGGCTCGGACATCCTCCTTTTCTGCAACTTTGCAAGCTCTTGATAACATGTTGATTGCAAGACGAAAGGCCTAGAGCTATCATTCTACTCCCCCCGTGGTTGTTTTGCATATATATATATGCATGTAGGGAGTTGGGAAGTAGTGCTGCTCTTGAGGGGATCCTGCCAGGGGGTGTGTGGAGGTTTATTTACCCTGTTCGGCAGGGGTTCGGGGGGAAGGGGAGTTGTCGCTCAGGACTCCCTATCACTGGATACTGAACAGAAGAACACCTCAGTTAATAGTGAGAACATGATGACTAGTGTGCCAAATGGCAAGAATTTTTCTAAATAGAATAATATGAGTATAACAATCATCAAAAGTTAGTCAGTGATGAGCATCTTTAGTGAACAGATAGGGCCACTCTCCTCTCCACCCATCCCTGGTCCTCTCCACCCATCCCTGGTCCTCTCCACCCATCCCTGGTCCTCTCCACCCATCCCTGGTCCTCATCCTCTCCACCCATCCCTGGTCCTCTCCACCCATCCCTGGTCCTCTCCACCCATCCCTGGTCCTCTCCACCCATCCCTGGTCCTCTCCACCCATCCCTGGTCCTCTCCACCCATCCCTGGTCCTCTCCACCCATCCCTGGTCCTCGCCACCCATCCCTGGTCCTCTCCACCCATCCCTGGTCCTCTCCACACATCCCTGGTCCTCTCCACACATCCCTGGTCCTCTCCACCCATCCCTGGTCCTCTCCACACATCCCTGGTCCTCTCCACCCATCCCTGGTCCTCTCCACCCATCCCTGGTCCTCTCCACACATCCCTGGTCCTCTCCACCCATCCCTGGTCCTCTCCACCCATCCCTGGTCCTCTCCACCCATCCCTGGTCCTCTCCACCCATCCCTGGTCCTCTCCACCCATCCCTGGTCCTCTCCACCCATCCCTGGTCCTCGCCACCCATCCCTGGTCCTCTCCACCCATCCCTGGTCCTCTCCACACATCCCTGGTCCTCTCCACACATCCCTGGTCCTCTCCACCCATCCCTGGTCCTCTCCACACATCCCTGGTCCTCTCCACCCATCCCTGGTCCTCTCCACCCATCCCTGGTCCTCTCCACCCATCCCTGGTCCTCTCCACACATCCCTGGTCCTCTCCACCCATCCCTGGTCCTCTCCACACATCCCTGGTCCTCGCCACCCATCCCTGGTCCTCTCCACCCATCCCGGTCTAGGCCTTCTGCCTGCCCCACCAATTACTCTTCCACTCCCTATTCCCCCAACCCTCATCCCCCATGCTGTCCTTTACCCGTCATCCCACAGCTGGCGACCTCCCACGCCTACGATGTCAGCAATGTTACAAGATGTGCCAGTGTTATGCAGAAAGCGGTAGCTCCTGGGGCTTAAGTCCTTGTCTAAGGGCATCTGCCAGGTGTGCTACAGAGATTGTGCACTCAATCAAATGACAACATCCATGCACATAATGGATGTCTAAGCTCTAGGAGGGCTCCAAATGAGAATAACCAACAGCTCTTCCCAGCAAACAGAGCTGACAGCTACTGTGACTTTACCACTACAGGGACATAAAATCTGAAATCAAATTAACCTCAACCAGGAAGCTGATACATCCCCAAAGCAGCTCGCCCTCAAGCTGCTAGCAAATTCGCTGACCTCTTGAAGAAAGTCAACGATGCCCCTGCAAACAACAAATCCTGGTACAACCTACTGCTATTTGGCAATGCCTGTTTGGCTGTCCCACCAAGTATGGATAAGTTCCTATCAATATCTGTTATTAGGGCAATAAATGCATTCACTAGAGATGACAACCACATCCATCTCCCTTCTAGGGCGACAAACACTCGCCGGAGAAATGCAAACAACAGAACACCTGGTGCCTCAAAAATCAGGGCCCAAATTAGCAAAAAATAGGAGGGTAATACTACTGGAGCACTGAGGCTTATAACCAGTGAGGATACCATCGCCCCTAAGGACGTCGTTACAGCACAAGCCCTGAAGGACAAACATCCACCCAGGGCTCCCAGTACCAACATTGACCTCCCTGACATTGCAGCAGGTGAAGAACATTTAACCCTACAGAGCTCAGCTAGGGGTTTCACCGGTTTAAGGTCACAACACTTAAAACAAATGCTCAATCCAGCACTTGGTGATGTTTCAGAGAGGATGTTGTCTGAACTCATAAAATTTTTAAATGTGTGCCTGGCTGGCAGTATCCTGGAGGCCATTAGACCCTTCTTCTTTGGTGCCTCACTATGTGCCCTCTGGAAAAAGGATAGAGGAATCAGGCCCATTGCAGTGGGCAACACCCTTCGGCGCCTTGTGCCAAGTTCGCAGTAGGATGGTGAGTCAAGATGCTGCCGCAGTGTTGAAACCAACTCAGCTCGGTTTTGGTGTTCAACAAGGCTGTGAAGCAGCTGCCCATGCAGCACAAGTATACATCAACAACTTGTCAGATGAAAAAGCCTTGATCAAGTTGGACTTTGCCAATGCTTTCAACTTAGACAGAAGGGATGCTGCTCTACAAGCAGTTTCTAGACACTTCCCTTCCCTCTATCCCTTCATACAATCGTGTTATAGTGTGACCTCTAAACAATTGTTTGGGGACCATGAAATAGACTCATGTGAGGGTGTGCAACAGGGTGACCCTCTCGCTCCCTATCTTTTTCTGTCTGGTCATCAAAGAAGTCACAGAAGTGCTCTCCAGTGAGCTCAATATCTGGTTCTTGGATGATGGTACCCTAGCTGGCATTACAGAATCTCTCATAGAGGACATCAGAAAAATTAAAACAGGGGAGAGAGCCTGGGCCTATCTTTAAACCCCTCCAAATGCAAAATAGTTTCTACCAATCGACAGATCATTCAGAATATTAGTACTATTTTACCAGGATCTGATCCTAGAAAAGAAAATCTCAGACCTCAGGACGATGGAAGGCAGGATGAAAGACACTGATACACATGATGCCTTCTACCTACTCACCAGGTGCCTGTCAATCCCAAAATTAACCTGCTTTCTGAGATGCTCCCCAACCTTCAGCAGTCTGAAATTCAAGGAATATGACTACATCCTTAAGACCATGCTAGAGAGTGTATTGAATCTTTCCTTTGAAGATGGACAGAGGTTACAAGCCTCACTTCCAGCCAGGCTTCGGGGGCTGGGAGTACGCAAATCCTCCCAGATTGCCCTACCAGCTTTCCTATAATCTTCCATAGCATCAAAGAGTAAATAAAACAAGTTTTTCCGGACAACCTCAGTGACTCAGCAGTAATACAGGACCCTAGCTATGCCAGTGCAGTCACCAAATGGGAGACTATTGCTGCTCCAGCATCAAAACCTATTGCAGCACTGGCCTACAAACAGTCAAGTTGGGATGGCCCTATCGCTGAAACGGTGCTTGCCAACATGTTTAGGGCTGTAACATCAGAAAGAGAGACTGCCTGTCTCCAAGCTGTGAGTGCACCTCACTCTCGGGACTTCCTCAAAACAGTTCCCATTTCGGCAATGAGAACACGCCTCGACACTAAAACTCTCCATATTGCAATGTCTCTCCGCCTTGCTGCCCCAATTCACATGGAATATATGTGTATTTGCAGTGATGCGCAAGCCAACCAATGTGGTCTTAACTGTGCCGAAACTAAGGGCTGGCATGCAAGACACAATGAAGTCAACGACATCATAAAGATAAGCCTTGCTACAGCTGGATGCCCAGCCGAGAGAGAGCCTCGATCACTAGCAGCCAACGATACCCACAACCCAGCAAACCTCCATGACTGGATCACCATCTATTCTTGGAAGAATGGTAAGCTCTTAGCATGGAAGTATACCTGTGTGTCGATGCTGGCTGACACCTACATCCATCACAGTGTTGGGCAACAGGGAGGAGCTGCTGACCACAGGGAGGAGTACAAGATCGGCAAGTATAGAGACATAATCCATCAGTATCAATTTGTCCCAGTGGAATCATGGGGAAAAAAATGCCACACGTTTCCTTAAAAAACTGGGTTCCAGATTCATCAACACCACCAAGGATCCAAGGGCAGCCACTTTCATGTTCCAGCGCCTCAGTTTGGCCATCCAGAGGGAAAATTCTTGCTGCATACTGGGCTCGCATCTGGCTTCGGAGGAGCTGGAGGAGATTCATAATCTTTGATATATTGTACCAATATATTCATGTTTGTGTTTTCTGTCAATGTATTCTGTCTATTAATAAAGTTCACATAGAATAAGGAATATAGGGGGTGGTAGGAGAAGAAAATATTTAAACAGCTCCGGGGAGAACCTTGAGCTTTCCCTGAAGTATGTTTATTCTCTTCTCTGAGGATGAGGGTCCCCACCCAGTTCTAGAGATGGTACATATATATATATAGGATGGGGTCCACCTCTGGTGTAAATTGTGGGACCCATAGCCTTGGAGAAGTGGATAAAAAGGCTTCAAGGAAGAATATTTGGGTTTCTTCCTGAATTCTCCTACCACCCCTATATTCCATATTCTATGTAGACTTTATTTAAAGACAAAATACATTGACAATAATACAATAGGAGTAGAACAACACTGATAACATCTCAGAGCTACATTTCGAATACTTTGTCCAGGTCCCCGGCGGTGGGCCGTGTGCCCAGAATGCTGCAGGCATTTTCCCTCTGGATCGCAACACTGAGTCTCTGAAAGAGGAAGTTGGCCGCCCTGTGGTTATTGGTTTCTATGATGAGTTTTTCACCCATGCTCCAAGGGCCTCTGACCCTATTGGGATGAAGTTACAGCAAGGACGAAAGCCTTCATATTTGCAGGTCTTCTGGGTCTCCCTGTGGCTGGCAGCTCCACCCTCTTCAGCTACGGAGTATGACAAGTAGGTGTCTGCCAGTGTGGCAGCACAGGTGTAGTCCCAGGCAATCTACTTACCATCCTTCCAGGGTAGCATAGTGACTCCATCAGGACGCTTTTGACTTCTGTCAGACCTCTGTACTTTTGGTTCCCATTGAGCTGGGCAACAGGCTGTGGTGAGCTTCTCTTTATGATGTCACTGACCTCCTCATGTCTAGCATACTTCCCTTATGATGTGTGACACCATGAAGTGAATTGATCAGCCATCGCCCTGCTGCAAATACACCTATGTTCGGTGAGTATGGGGGCGGCTAGGCGAAGAGCAACAGCAATCCGAATGGCCTGTGGGTCGAGTCGAGTGCCCAGTGAGGAATTAGGAACAGCTAGAAAAACATCTGAATGTGGTGCCTTCACCGCTAGGAGATGAGCATTGGTTTGTTCCAGTGGAACAGTTTGTGCTCTCTGGGAGGAGCTGGTCTATTGGAGGAGTCTGCAAGGATGTCCCACTACACGGCTGCTTCAATGAACCTGGGGCCTTGAGCTCCTACCGCGTCTCTTAAGCGTTCGGGGACAATTTTCTTGACTAATCAACTGGAAGCCAAACACGAAGAGAGAAATGCAGGTAAACTACCTGCATTGCTTTGCGCACCCGAATACTTCCCAGTCGTACTGGGAGGGTTGCCTGATCCCATTGCTGATCTTCCAGTGACAGATTCAGTACCTTCTTAAAGATTGATCTCAGGAGTGAGTCATATTCGTTGAGTGTTGGGTTGTCAAAAGAGGGTACGCACCTCAGGAAGTGAGTCTTGGCAGTGATACAGGGCATCATGAGCATTCTCTTCAGGTCATTCAGTTTGTCCTTGAGGACTGTGTTGATGGCCTGGTGACCCAGCAGTGCTCCCAAGAGGGTACTGTTGGACGGAGTGGTAGTAGAGACTTCAGGGAGGATTGTTCGCACAGTTATGATTATTTCCCGGTTCGCTGTGATTTCACACATGGAGGGATTGAGGATGAGTCTCAAGGCTTCTCCCTGTGTCATCACCAGTTGTAGGTACTCTAAGAGGGACTCTTCAGTACCTGCCAGAGTGCCCTTAGGTAAAACTGGTCAATTAGTAAGAACTCATTTAAAATTAAGTCCTTTCTAAATTTTTCTCTTATACGTTTAAAAATATTTTTATTTTCATTTATATTAATGTAAAAATTATTAATTTTGTACCAAAAGTACCTTAGAAAACTTACCTAACCTTATTATAACAAGCGCAATTTAATTTAGCCCTATCCAGGTAAATATATTTTAGACAAGTTCCTCTTTCAAGTTCAGTAAGTGTAAGAATCTAATATTCTAGGTTCAAAAGAATTAAGAGCATTTATTTAAAATTTTAAAGTCGGGAATTTAAGGATTGATTATGGGTACTTGATCGCTCTCAGATTTCAGAATGAGAGGGATGAGGCACATGTGCATATAACAAAAAATAAGCAAATTAAAATAAAATGAACGGTGCACATCTGGCAGCTCGATGTCATTAGGTACAATATGTATCCGGTAACATAAGCAGGTTTTCCAAGCGTAGTGCAAAACTGGACTGGTTATGCGATAGATCTTCACAGCCTCATGTGTAGGCAGCGCCACGTCTCACCTCATTTAATAGTCACATGGAACATGTGGGTTCTAACTATTTAAACGACTCTTACGATGCTCTTCCTTTATGCAACGGGAAGGTATTGACAAGATTTTGTAGCCAGAAGTGTAGATGTTGGAGGGAATCGCAGACTTCCCACCTACACTGCATAAATGTATATTGATTAAGTATTAGTATTATAATAAAAAGGAAGCACTAAGTTTTGTATTGGTAATATACCATAGTTCTGTGTCATAGATTTTTAATGCCAGTAGATGTATTTAGATTGTTATATGATTCTAGAGGAGATATCCCCCGTCTCTGATAACCTCAAAAATGGTTATAATTATTTTTATAATCAAAACAAAGTGCTAAACTTCCCAGGGTCATACAGCGCTGCAGGGCAGGGGGTTTGCTGGATTAAGGAGCAGCTAGGATGGAAAGGAGAACAGACGTAGAAATATGAAGGGGATATGAGGAGTGTTAAAGGAAGTATCATCAAAATTTGTGTAGTAAATCAGTTGCTGTCAAAAAGTCAACAAGGAAGTCTGAGTCAAAGGTGAGTCCATCAACAAGGAGGGAAGATAAAGTAAGGGCGTTAGAGCGGTGATGATGTTGGAGGTAAATTCTGCGTGCTCACTGATAGACCGGACAGTCCAGTAGAATATGGCTAACCGAAATTGGAACTTGACAATTCTCACAGAGTGGAACCCATGCGAAGACGGGAGAGCATAGTCTCCCAACCTCAACATCGATGGCAAGATGATGGCCAGGAACCTAAACTTGTTTTGAAAGAATGTAATTTGTTATGTGTCATATTATCAGACAAACGTTATTGCCAACAGTTGTGGAAGTGGCTAGAGATTACAGCAAAACAGAGGTCATGGTGGGAGGTCATGCTGACTGCTCAGGAGTGTCTGCCTGTTCATTGCCCTGAATGTCAACATGACCGGGGACCCAACAGAAAATATTTTTGTTTTGTCAGAAATGCGGCATAACCAAAGTTATATATGAAGAACCAGGGGATGAGATGAATCAAATTTTTTAATAGCTTGCAAAGCCCTAAGAAAGTCTGAGACTACTACAAATGGCGAGACAGGCATAGATGCAATGCGGATAATTGCTATGAAAATTGTATACAATTCATCTGTAAAAATGCTAGCCGAGTCTAATAAATGCTCCCCCACTATTCTGTATAGAAACAATGCTGCAAACAGGACACTGTCAGGGGATTTAGAACCATCAGTGTACAATGTGATGGCATGAGAATGAGACCGGAAGTGATTAAGAAAAAGAAAGCAAGAAGCAAATGTAGTTATTTGGGCTTTTGTGCATGGCAGTGGGGACGAACAGACACGAACTGTTGGAACCTCCCAAGGGGTAAGGGAAAAGTTGGATGCTAGATGAACATATAAAGGGGGCAACTGAAGAGAAGAGAATAGAAGAGCGAATGTAGATGAAGAGAAAACGGATGGAGTACACAGGGGCGACAAACAAACAATGAACCTCTACTAACGTTCATTACTTACCTGTATATGGAAGGATTGCGAAGGTCATGAGAGCGGACAAAACAACACAACGGAGGTAATGAGAATCACGGCACTCGTTCAAGGATGGAATATTCGCTTCTGCATATAAGTTCTCAACAGATGAGGAGCGAAAAGTATCTAGACATAAATGTAATCCCTCGTGATGCATGGGATCAAGTTTAGAAAGAGGGTTGCAGGAGAGGCCGCTGAATGCATCTGGTCTCCATAATCTAGTTTCGATAAAATTAGGGCTGAATGCAGTCGAAGGAGAGTTCAACAATTAGCTCCCCTTCCATGAAAGATGAGCGAGGGTTTTAAGGGGGTTCAGCCGGCTATGACAAGTTGCCTTCAGGGAGGTAATGTGAGGTTTCCAGGATAACCGACGGTCAAACAGAAGGCTGAGAAACCTGACTGTATCACATTCAGGGATGCTTGAGCCATACAGGTACAATGGAGTATCAGGGTCGATAGAACGTCTGGTGAAAGTAATTTGGTGTGTTTTAGTAACAGAAAATTTAAACCCATGAGTAGTGGCCCAGTTAGAAACACAGTCGACAGCATTCTGGAGAGAAACAGCAATGAGGCGACAGTCAGCGCCTGCACAAGCTATACCGAAGTAGTCATCAACATAGAATAATGACCAAATAGATAGAAGAACAGATGCTAGATCATTTGTAGCAAGGAGAAAAAGTGTGGTGCTAAGCACACATCCCTGGGGGACACCTTCAGCTTAGACAAATTCTGGGAAAAGCAGATTATCAACCCAAACACAGAAATGTCTCTCAGATTAGAAGTTGTTAAGGAAAAATGGCAGATTGCCTTGGAGGCCTGAGTGAGCTTGGGCCAAAATGATATATCTCCAAGTATATCTCAAGATAAAAAAAGATGGCTATAACTGAGTGATTATTGGCAAAGACATTATGAACACATGAATCTAAATGGAGTAAGGAGTCAATAGCAGAACGGCTCTTAAGAAAGCCATGTTGACTAGTGGAGAGACTATTGTCTCTAAATGCAACATCAAGTGTCTATTTACCAGATGTTCCATCACCTTGCAAACTGCACTGGGAAGAGCAATGGCACGATAGTGGGATGCGAAAAGGTACAACAATGGCAGATTTCCACAGCTGAGAAAGAACTCCTTGGGACCAAATAAGATTAAATAGACATAAGAGGACAGCAAGGGCTGACAGATGTAACTGATGGAGCATACGAATATAAGAATATAAAATATAAATACCGTCAGGCCCAGCTGCCGATGATCGGCAGGCGGAAAGTGTTCACTAGTTCCAGAAGTGTAAAAGGCACATTATAAGACTCTTCTCTGCTGGAAGAAAAGTCTAACTCTCTGGCAGACTTGGAGGAAAGAAACGAGGGGCATAGATGGAGCCCCTAAGAGATATGGACAAAATGATTATCAATTTCAGTGGCAACTTCAATAGGCTTTGCTATTGTGACACCAGCAACGCGAAGAATGGGAGCCGGGTCTGGAGAGTATTTGCAACTCAGTTTCCATACTTTTTTCCAGGCTGCACTCATAGAGGAAGCCGAAGTGATGGTAGAAACATAATCCCACCAACAAGTGCTTTTAGCTTCATGGATGACACAGCGGGCGACCTCTCTTGTCTACTTAAAATCAAGAAATCGCTCTGTGGTCCTCTTGTAATGATATCTACCCCATACAGCGCATATCAAATGTACCGCACGAGCATAAGCAGGAGACCACTAAGGCATGCATTTCTAAGAATGCCTGCCTGAAGTTTGGGGTATAGAATGTGATGCCATGGTTAAAAACTGAGGTCAAAAATAGGTGTAACAGATCATCAATAGAGAATGACGTGAGTTTGACGTAAATCTGGGAGTACAGACCAGATAAAGTCTAGTGCAGTTGATGAAGAGCAAACCGAGAGAAGTGAGAAGTGAGGAGAGCCTTTAACTGCGAGAGTCACAGTGAAACCTTCCCCAGAGGAAATGGTGAGCATTAAATCGCCCCTAATAACAGAAGTGTTGGTGGTAATGAGAAAACTAGAAACTCAACATCTGTGATAGATAATGCCTGAGAAGGAAAGATACAAAGAACAGAACGTATACCACTTATTCAAGCAGATGCATGATGCAGTGTAATGCAGTGAAATATGAGCAAAGATCTAATGGTATGTTATACCGGAGCATACAAGAAATTCACTTTCATTAAAGGTTCCATCGGGAAAAGGATCCGATGAATGTAATAAAACATAGCCTGAGACAGGATGGATACCAGTGGTTCGTAATTTGGGTTCTTTGTAAGCAAACCCAAACAGGGGAAAACTGGGAGAGCAATACCTGAAGCTCACCCTGATTACCTCTGAGGCCTCGGATATTCCACTGTAAATAAGCCATGATTTGCGAAGAGAAGGATACAAGAAATATGAAGCAATAAGTATCTATGGACTAGAAGGGTTAGTAAAGTCCACATACGGAAGCAGCGGAAAATGAGTAAGCAGCAAAGGATTGGAACGTTGCGAAGAAAAGTTGTACAGATGGAGTAGAAGATTGAAGAGGAGCGATGGAAGGTGGATTAGTGTCCATCAATGGCTTAGTCCTCTCAGTATATTCGGAGAAAGCTTCAAGTGTTTTGGAGGTTAGGGGAGTTGTGTGTGAGAGGACATCGGAGATAGAAGGGGGAGGGCGAGTAAAGATTGGACCGACGATGGAAGTTACCAAAGAAGGGGAGGACGAGAGGTTAGAGTTAGCTTGGAAAGAAGCTTGGGAGAGGACAGGAGAGAAAGAAACTTGGGAGGGAACAGGAGAGGAGGGGACTATACAAGGGGGAGGATGAACCTCCACACTCATAACAGAGCTAGTAAGAGGTAAAGAACTAGGTACAACGACTGGAAAGGAAAAATATCCGGGAAGGATTAATGAAGGAGAGGTTAAAGAAGATTTATACTTTGGGGATATTTTGGACTTTGGAGAAGTAGAGGAGCGAAGGGGAGGTGCTGTTGTGCGAGGCCTTGTAGTGAGAAGATGAAGATTTGAGTCCAGGACTCCGAGGTTCGTACCTCGGAGTCCAGGTAACTTTGGAAGGTTTGACCACAGGGAAGACTGCGGAAGTTGGGACCCCAGAGGTTGGAGGCCTCTCTTTAAGACATCGGATTTCTTTTTCATTTAAGTAAATTTGGCAGCAAAGGGAATAAGATGATGTATTGGTATGGTCGGCGGCACCACAGACTGGGCATTCTGTCATGGACCTGCAATATTTCGCTGGATGGCCAAAACGCCAGCAGTTTCTACAATATTATCTCCACCTGCAGGCAGGTAGTACATATGTGTCCACTTTGAGAATTGGGAGGTCTTGGAGCTCAAGTTGCTCCAGAATGTCATCACTACATATCTGGAAATCACTCTGAACAATGGTATGAGTTAGAACGACAGTGCTACTACAGGAATTGATGTGGAGAGAAGCCCGGAGAATGTTCAAAGCTGTGCGGAGGTCAGATGTGTCAAACGAGTCAGGCTGAGCCTCGATATGAGGAGTGCGCGACAAAATGTCCCCTCGCAGAAGATACAGGGGCATTAAAAAGGTTCGAAGGATGGTCCTATAACAAGGCAGGATCGTAAGAGGGTGCTGCTGCAGAAAGGGGCCCAGGAGGAGCAGTTTCATGGATTTAGAACTCCATGGTTAGGTCACTCTTTTCTTTTGTTTTTAGAAAAAAAGAAAAAAAAGGAATAAATCCCCCTCCACGCCCAAGAGGACCTCACACAGCCAGTAGTGCAGATGCTGCATGGAACCCATGACATACCCTACTCTTCATGCCAGTAAACCAGCAATCTGGGATAGCAACCTCACATCTACCGAGCCACCTCGGCAGACAAAAGAGAGGGTGGTCGGAAACCCACCTGAAATCTGACTGGCAGCCTCCAGAGATATACCCGTCACCTGAAAGACAAGCGAAGCCTCTTCCCGGCAGACCAGAGAAGGATCGAGGTCTCCAGACGATCCAGACAATGACATACTACACTACCACCAAGGACCTCAATGGAATGGGATGGACCACGGTACCCTTCTTCCAACCTAGGAACTAGAATGCCTGAGGGAAGGACCCCAAAGGCTGAAAACAGGAAAGGGAAAGGGAAGGGATGGGAAGAGGACGAGGAATAGAAAAGGAGGGATGTGGAGGATGGGACAGGGAAGGGAAGGATTGGGGGTAATTAGGTTCGGTCGGAGGAAGAAGACTGAAGGGTCCAATTTCTCAGACCAATAGCCTCTTCGCCTTGAAGTGAGGTTATAATTATAACCATAATTTTTAAATGGGTGGACCGGTAAGCCTCGGTCAGATGACCAAAAGTAAAGTTCCAGCTGCGGATCATCATATGACTAAAACCCGCGTCAGGAAACTCTTGTCCTGTTTCCTGACAAACCTTACCTAACCTAACCTAACCTCAGTCCCAGGTACCTGATCACAAATAAGCAGAGGCGCTACAGCTCACTTCCTCGTGAGACTTATAACCTGAAATGACCACCACCTAAGTTCCAGAAGCTGGAGGTCAACTCCCTCAAAATGCCCAGAAGCTTCAACTTCTGAGCCATTTTGATAATATGAAGAAAAGTTTATTCGTGTTTAATCCCGAAGTGTTAGCAATCCAGCATAACCCAGCAAAACCAATCAACATGGCTTATTTCTGTTGAGGGTCATCTTAAGGTCTTTGAGGATGCTGTCCATAGCAGTTGACTATCTCTCAAGTATCATTTTTTAGGGGTAGTAAATAGATACCTGGGAGAAGGTGTTGAGAGACCTGCTCACACGTCTCCCTCGTAGTGAGGTTCGACCCTGTGTCATCTTTGGTTTGAACCAAGCGCACCAACCTCTGCTACAATGTACATACCCATCCCACACTATTCCCAACGTTTAGAATCTAACATATTCTAAAACAATATAACATGTTAGCTAATTTAACGTTTTGACTCATTAGTCAAGCTATATTTTATTAATTTAAGGAGATTCATTCTGATAATTAAAAGTATAAATAAAAACTTGTCAGACATTTTGTTGTAGGCCTAACTAATTGTGCTTCTTCTTTCAGATGTAAATAACAAAACTATCTTTCACCGCACTATGGATTGGGGTGAAAATGTTCTGACTGAAGTGGTATGAGAGGACTGTAATGCGTACATAAACTAACGTCATACTTTCAGACTAGGATTATTCTTCCCGCTACGAGCTTATTTTCTGCAATTTGCATACATATGTTTAAATATATATAGCAGACTGACTCAAGCTTGTAGGGAAGACATTAAAGTATAAATTAAAATTCTCAACATGGGAGAATGGTCAGATTTCAACGTCGCCTGTGTCAAAGTTTTTACTAAACACAAACTCTTGAATATTTTTTCGTACTTCGAATAATTCAGAAGCAATATATGCTTAGACGTTGTTGTATAACAATACCAAAGAGTAGCAACACTCAGCACTTTTTGTTTCAATGCGGTACCCCAGTAGGCCTAGTCCACAACTTTGGCTCAATTAGACTATATCTTTGAAGACTTGTTTTCATGGCTGACGTCTCTGCGTCAGGGGTATGATGTCGATGTCTCTCTACAACCAAAATTACTGAAGATGTTCTTCCTTCTTAGTAACATGACTGGAAGTTTTAGATCAGAGCAAAAGTCCTCTTAACGTTACTTGACGTAATAACCAGCTATTTGTGAATAAACGGTTTACAAAACCGAAACGTTGACAAAAGACACTTTTGGAACATCTGGGTATCTTTATTCTGGACAAAATTGATGGACTGAACACATCGACTCAAGGCTGAGGGACTGATTGCCTCAAACTCCTCCTCTGATTCCACCTTTTTCTACATTGGACTGAAGAAATTACTCTAGCGAAACGTTTCCAGAATAAAGATACCCAAAATGATGCAAGTGTGTCTCATTTATCAACCAGCTATTTGTTAACTGTCTCTACTTCTCCATTCCCCGGCACCAACTTAAAAAAAAATGCTGACGGCAGTGACAAATAACAATAATAATAATCTTTATTTCAGCAAGTACATGTACAAGGTATACAGACCATAGCTGACATCAATGACATACTACTATATAGAAAATCCCCTTGTTATGCAGAGCATTTCGGGCAAATTAGGTCAGTTTTGTCCCAGGATGCGACCCATGCCAGTCGACTAACACCCAGGTACCTACTTTACTTTTAGGTGAACATGGACAGCAGGTGTTTTAAGGAAACACATCGTAATGTTTCCACCCGTACTGGGAATCGACCCCCAGCTGAGTGCGCTAGTATTCGAGCTACGGGACATGAATATCGATAAGTGTTTGATCAAGGTTTATCCGATTCGGTAAATTTTCAGAACTTTTTTGCTTAAAGTGACGACACAATGTTTGCAGTTACTGAGAATTCTTCATATGCATTGAGCTTAAGTGTTTTAAGAAACTTAAATAAATTCTAGGATCTGAATTTATAAAAGAAGCCACGAGCCAGGAAGGCTTCTAGTGAAGAATAATAAGACACAATAATGACTGGAACAATGTACAAATAACCCGCATATAGAAGAATGTAACGTTTCTGTCCAAGTAGGACCGAAACGTCCTCACAAGTTTCATTCTCAGATGTGCGGGTTATTTGTCTAAGGCTTGCAGTGGCGTGTAGGTTTATAAAGTATATATCACTGAGTGGAACATCGCCTAAGTAAATTACTGTCAGCTCAAGAAACTCCTTATAATTTGCTCATGAATGAGTTTTGTCAAGGTGTTACTTGAAAATAAAAACGGTGAAGACTTCTTATTTATCACCCCAGGATTTCCTGTAGCTCTTTAATAGACGAATGTCAGGTGACGTGTTGGCACTGCTGTACCTATAGGTGCCTGATACTGCATGGAGTTGTCTTTCCAGCTTGTTTTCAATGACTGTATAAGCTCCTTGTTTACTGTCAGTATCACAGTGTTATCATGACACACTGCCAGCACACGATCGTGCAGATTCCGTTAATCCCAACAGCCTATTACAGCTGCAATTTGTTCATCCCTTCCTGATACAACTTTGGGCACTGTAAGAAACTTGGACACTCTTTTCCAGGAAACAAATATATAACCCATCTGTAGTCTAAGTACCTGTAACATCTGAAACTGAGTTGCCATCTCACTGACTACAAACACGAATATCAACATCAGAGGTTTGCTTAATGTCATCAGCAATCTTTTAACGACTATCCTTCCTTTTTTCTCTGCAATGTGTTTCTATTATGAAGTGCATTTGAGAATGTCCATAAGAGGTAGCAGGATCTGCCAGTACAGCATTGCGATCACTCGTTCTCGCCTGGTGTCATAACCAGGACAGGCGACGCTAAGAATTTAAGCCTATTAAACAATATTAGGGTGATGTTTGAGGGGCATTGGCGTATCCAGCTGTTGACTGCTGCTGCTACAACTGTTGCTGTTGCTTATAAAAGCATCTGTTCTAACATTCGTTCAGATTGTCTCCGCATCATTTAACGTTTTGCTTGTAGATGATTGGTTCAGAGAACCAACGAGATGATAAATTAGACACATATGCAACACTTGGGTATCTTTATTGAGGAAACGTTTCGCCACACAGTGACTTCATCAGTCCAATACAAATGAGAATCAAAGAACAGGAGGAGTTCGAGGTATCGTCCTCACTTGAGTCGATGTTGTCAGTCCATCAAGATTGATGGACTGACAACATCGACTCAAGGTTGAGGGACTGATTACCTCGAACTCCTCCTGTTCTTCATGATTCTCATTTGTATGGACTGATGAAGCCACTGTGGGGCGAAACGTTTCCTCAATAAAGATACCCAAGTGTTGCATATGTGTCTAATTTATCAACGTTTCGCTTGTTTTTTCTCTCTTCTGTTTCCTCAGTTTTTGACCATGAAGCCTATCTTTCCTTTTTCTCACCCCTCATTTTTCTCACCCCTCATTTTTCTCACCCCTCATTTTTCTCACCCCTCATTTTTCTCACCCCTCATTTTTCTCACCCCACATTTTTCTCACCCCTCATTTTTCTCATCCCTCATTTTTCTCATCCCTCATTTTTCTCATCCCTCATTTTTCTCATCCCTCATTTTTCTCATCCCTCATTTTTCTCATCCCTCATTTTTCTCATCTCTCATTTTTCTCATCTCTCATTTTTCTCATCTCTCATTTTTCTCATCTCCCATTTTTCTCATCTCTCATTTTTCTCATCTCTCATTTTTCTCATCTTTCATTTTTATCATCTTTCATTTTTATCATCTTTCGTTTTTCTTATCTTTCATTTTTCTCATCTTTCATTTTTCTTGCTGAATATTGAAAAATAAATAATTTGTCTATCTGAAATGCATTGCATAATTAATGGCTTTCTTTAGTGCCTACTTTTGTACTAATTCATGTAATCTACCGCATTTTTATACTGCTAAGATAAATAAATTATTATTATTACTACTATTAGCGCTTCCTTTTGATTATAATAATTATAATAATTACTAGTATTGATATTCTATGCAATGCATGTTCATAGTACGTCCATTTTTTGCAATGCCCCTAAATTTCGTTACTTTTCTGAATCATCAACTATAGTAATTATTTTGGCGATTTCACAAAAAAATATTATCTCATAATAAATAATTACAGATGCCTTCTTCAATGTTTTCTTATTCTGAGTCAAATTGAACAGATGCCATAGCACATTATTACTGGGAGGATTTATTTACAAGCAGTAGATTCAGTTGATTGACGAATAAGCTCTATTATTGAGCTTATTATTATGAGAGAATCAAATGTAAACAGTGGCGAACACAGAGACAAACAACTCACATCAAATTGAACCTTGACGAGTCACAACCCTCACTTACCTTCACCTCCCACACCGGAATACACACATGCAAGAAATACATATCATTGTGGTATTACATTGGACTGAACAACAATATGATTCCATGTCGCGCAATAGAATCAAACTGCAGGCAACAAAAACATGGATATTCAGAATAGCCATTAAATTTCTATCTACTTACTGCAGTAATTGGATGGACAGGCAGCAACCCCCGTGTATCAACTCGAAGCAGCAGAAATTTTTGTTACAGTTGTTTTATAAATATATTAGCAATACAAGAGTCTTTTAAATATAAAATAATATATATATATATATATATATAATATAATATATATATATATATATATATATATATATATATATATATATATATATATATATATATATATATATATATATATATGTCGTGCCGATTAGGTAAAACTGGTCAATTAGCAAGAACTCATCTAAAATTAAGTCCTTTCTAAAATTTCTCTTATACGTTTAAAGATATATTTTTTCATTTATGTTAATGTAAGAATTTATAATTTTGTACCAAGAGAAACTTTGAAAACCTACCTAACCTTATTACAACAAGCGCAATTTAATTTAGCCTAACCCAACTAAATATATTTTAGATACGTTAACATTAATTTAATAAAAAAAAAACAATGAAATATATTTTTTCGTTATGTTCAGAATGATTTTGGCGAAATTATTGCATACACAAATTTTCACTTGTCTTATATGGCAAGGTGAGCGTTGCTATTTAAGCCAAAATATAAGTTTTACCTAATCGGCACGACATATATATATATATATATATATATATATATATATTATTTTATATTTAAAAGACTTTATTGCTAATACATTTATATATTTATATATTGCTAATATATATATATATTATATATATATATATATATATATATATATATATATATATATATATATATATATATATATATATATATATATATATATTATATATATACACGGGGTTGCTGCCTGTCCATCCAATTACTGCAGGCCAGACTCGACCCCACGAACATTGTCCCACCTCCGGAGACAACACAACATAGGTGTCACCTTACCACTGAGCCAGCGATCCTACAGTGATCACGCATGCAGCAGAGCTACATGTTTTCTCGTGATCCGAGGACACTCGTGGCAGTGGTATCTCGAGGATTAATTTCAGCCTCCTCCTGTTTGAATACCCGCCGCAACATGTAGTCTATATAGCAATGAAATAACGAAACAAGTGATTTTGAAACATTTACCAAACTGCGGCAGGCCAGGACTCGACCCCACAAGCATTGTCTCTCCTCCACTGCCACGAGTGTCCTCAGATCACGAGAAAAACATGTAGCTCTGCTGCATGCGTGATCTTTGTAGGATCGCTGGCTCAGTGGTAAGGTGACACGAATGTTGTGTTGTTCCGGAGGTGGACAATGTTCGTGGGGTCGAGTCCTGGCTGCCAGTTTGTAATATATATATATATATATATATATATATATATATATATATATATATATATATATATATATATATATATATATATGTACAGACTTCCGCAACTGATTTTTTTAGTCAGGGTTAGAGTGACATGTCACTGGTTTGTCAACTTAGCTTATAATCCTCACAAATTTGTATATTTTGAACGAATCTAGTTTATACATTCCTGGACTTCTATTCTAAATGCAATCAGTTATTTTTCATAAAGCTTGATTTTTATATTTCGTTGAGCCAATGCTTTGCTTGTTACAAAGTGGTTAAAATCACTCTCCTGAATAAACAGACTCTGGATATTTGGCAGTTTTATTATAGTGTGATTTTGAGATGCTATTTTTATTGGTGATGAAAGTTTTTATTTTTCGGGTCACCTGCCTTGGTGGGACACGTCCGATGTGGAAATAAATAAAATAAAAATAATTTTGTTATAGTGTTATGGTCGAATTAATTATGGTATTATGGTCGAATTAATTATGGTATTATGGCACTGAGGTAATACAATGCAATGATTAAGTGCTATTGTGTGGTTTTTATGTTTTGGTGTAACTATGGAATTTAATGTTATGAAGTCGTATGGTGTTAAATGGCAATTCTGGCATTATGTTATTATGATGTGATGATGTTAATGTACTATTGCCAAATGTATGTGAATTTAATGTAAAATTTAAACCGATTTTGAATAGAGTTCTGATTAACAAATCCACAGCCGAGGCTTAAGTTACTTTTAATAAAACTGTTATACTCATAATTTTATCAAGAAAAATATATAATGGAAGACCTAAGGCAACATTACAACTCTAAACATTATGCAGAACAGTTCTGATCTCCATATTATTGAACTGTTTTAAATGAACAGGAAATATAAAAAGCAGGAAGCTATTTTGTTTACAGTGATAAGTTATAAACACTGAATTTAGGCGTAGAATTAAAAAGAATATGATTTATGTGTAAAAATGAAAATTTGGAACAAATATAAGAGATATAAATAAGTTCTGAACATAATTTTTCAAGCTGTATATATTTAGATACTGAAAAAAATGTTAGAAAGCACTTTCTTTGGTAATAGAGTCGTGGTGGTTGATTACAAGCTTGGTCGATTTTATATCTTCACTGGACTGCATTTGTTTCCATAGTGTTGCCATGGCCTACAAAGGCCATACATTTGCCGTACAAGAGGATTCGTATACTCTTCGTTTCTACTAGTCTGAAAATTGAGCCTGCCTTTGGAGTTGTGGGCCATCGTCAGCAACACGTTGTTTTTGGTGGGTGGATAAAGGTAAAACGCGTGGATCGGTGATGACCCAAGAATCAGCTGGCTCATCTAGTTCATAACTTTAGGGTCCAGTCCCTGGACCCATTATGTACCTCTGTAATCTTTTGACTACCGCCCACAGGATGGGTATGGGGTGACTACCGCCCACAGGATGGGTATGGGGTGACTACCGCCCACAGGATGGGTATGGGCTGCATAATAAAAATATTAAACTAATTCATTTAGCACTGAAGAATAATACACTTTTGCAACAATCGGTTTTTTAAACCATTTACATCTCATCTAGCATTGCGCAGCTGACTAGTAGTGGGCTGTATGCTGGTTTTCTCGTTTGATTGTGCTTGGATCCTGTATACCTTGTACAAGTACATGTACAAGGTATACAGGCCTAGCGGACATCAATGACATACTATATAGAAAGCCGCTTGTTATGCTGAGCATTTCGAGTAAATTAGGTCAGTTTTGTCCCAGGATGCGACCCGCACCAGTCCACTAATACCCAGGTACCCATTTTAAACTGATGGGTGAACAGGGACAGGGACAGCAGGTGTCTTATGGAAACACGTCCCTAATGTTTTTCAGCCGTACCGGAGGAGATTCGAACCCCGGACCTCAGTGCTGAGTGCGTCAGCGATCGAGCTACGGGACACCTTATTAATTCAATGAACCTCGTGTTGATACCGAGCTTCCACTTTCGGGTAGTGTCTGGAATGACGAGGGAATGCGGTGGGGCGATGTATCAGGCTTGATGTCAGGTGATGGGAATGATAGGCGTACCCCTTTCAGTGCTGTGGTTGATCACAAGCCCTGTGTTAGTCATTCACATGTACCACTCCAGAGGACGTCAGTACGTTTAGTATCTTTCTTTGACAGACTCGATGTTGGGTAATGATATGGAGAGCTGAGTTTTTTTTGGGGAAGATGATCTGATCCAGATATTTAACTCTAGGTTAGTAACCCAGGATAACTCAGTAAAGCCACTATGCCTGGCTTATTTCTTTGATCCTCTTCCCAAGGATGCGACCCACAGCAGTCGACTACAAGCCGGGTACCTACTTATTACTAGGTGAGCATGGGCAATAGCTATATAGAAATATACCCAACGTTTCGATTTGTGCTGGGATCGAACCCTGGTCCTTCAAATGTGAGCTGAAGGCGTTATGTTTTATCTGCCCCATCTTTGGCCATGGCACTGACTTCTCTACATCTCGACTGCCTTAACTCCTTCCAAAGCAGTTTTTGATCTTTCTCAATCTCCGCCTCACCCCTAATCCTAAAAGTCTCCCCATCCTTCAGTAGGCTTTTATTTCCTGTTAAAAATGGTTAAAAACACTTGAACCTACAAAAGGTATTGCCAGGCAGGTAAAACGCCATATTAATAAAGATCTCCTAGTGCTGTATGTGTTTTTTAACGACTTGTCAGCTATATCATACTATAAGTACTCCTCTTAAAGATGCAAGCGGCTCCAAACTTGGTCAAAGTTCTTTGCGCTCCAGTCCTGAGAGACTGCAGTCTTACAAGACCATTATAAAGTCAGGAAAATGACACAGATGCAACTAATGTGACATTTTTATGTGACATAGAATGTCACATTAGTTGCATCTGTGTCGGTAATTCTACTATTACTACTGATTATAAAGTCACTTAAGCTATCCTCAACTCGACCAAAAGTTACTTTCCATTCTCTGCACGATGGGTTGCAACTTGTGCGTGTTAATTAAGCTTTGCAAGAGAAAAATGTGCCTCATTTGCAAACTACTGGTGCTGCGTTGTTACTGTTCGCTGACATGCTCATTTTAATTCATGTTGCGAGACAGTCTTTCTCACATGAATGTTCATCAGCGCCTATTTAATGAACGCTCTGATGATTTATCCTGATGTATACTGTCAACAAGAGCTTCAATATCCGTCCTCCGATGGACAAATGTCTGAGCAACGTCGCTAAGCATACATTTGATAGCCTTGATATCCTATTCACAGTCTATTTAGCATGTCACTGCTTGACTGTAAAGTAAATTTTGACAATTCCAAGCAAAATACTGGAGCTCATCGCTCCTTTCCTTCTTTGTGCTCTGTGCTTCTTAAAGAACACAAGAGGGTATTTAGTGCAGTTAAACCATAACCTGCCCGCTTTCCGGAGGTTTCAAATGCTCTGGTCTCCTCTTGAAATTCCAAATGAATCCCTAACATATTCTTGCATATTTTGTGTATAGTCAGTTTCAGATACTCTTCTCGGAGACCTCTTTCCCTTCGGCTTTTGTTACAGTTACAAGTAACTTCCCTCGCCTCTTTTACTCAGTTCTCTGATACCTTGACTATACAACCTACACAGTCCTCTTGCTACACCTTGAGTGCTAGCGGTGGAGGTTTATCAGAGACTCTTCCTTCTAAACAAACTGAGCTTTCTCCTTCTTTGCCTTCTTCCTCTACTCCTCAAGATTCCACGTCCTTGCTTGCTTTCTCTCTTTTTTTAAGTTTTCGGTTTCCTTGCTTACAAAATTTGCCCAGTCTTCCTCAATCACTTCTGCAGTTCCCTGACTTTGCCTTCCTCCTTACTTCCCCAAGAGTGCCCCGGGTCCTCCTCAGTCCCCTACGATGATTGTGTTGAAGACTCAGCATCCTAAGACTCCATAAATCTGTTCCATCTCAGCAGGATCAACCCTTACCTGGAGTTTACCTGGAGAGAGTTCCGGGGGTCAACGCCCCCGCGGCCCGGTCTGTGACCAGGCCTTATGGTGAATCAGAGCCTGATCAACCAGACTGTTACTGCTGGCCGCACGCAGTCCGACGTACAAACCACAGCCCGGCTGGTCAGGTACCGACTTTAGGTGCCTGTCCAGTGCCTGCTTGAAGACAGCCAGGGGTCTATTGGTAATCCCCCTTATGTACGCTGGGAGGCAGTTGAACAGTCTTGGGCCCCTGACACTTATTGTGTTGTCTTTCAATGTGCTAGTGGCACCCCTGCTTTTCATTGGGGGGATGTTGCATCGTCTGCCGAGTCTTTTGCTTTCGTAGGGAGTGACTCTCGTGTGCAAGTTTGGTACTAATTCCTCTAGGATTTTCCAAGTGTATATAATCATGTATCTCTCCCGCCTGCATTCTAGGGAGTACAGGTTTAGGAACTTCAAGCGTTCCCAGTAATTGAGGTGGTTTATCGCAGTTATGCGTGCCGTGAAGGTTCTCTGCACATTTTATAGTTCAGCAATTTCACCTGCCTTGCAAAATGCAGTTAGTGTGCAGCAATACTCCAGCCTAGATAGAACAAGCGACCTGAAAAGTGTCATCATGGGCTTGGCATCCCTGGTTTTGAAGGTTCTCATTATCTATCCTGTCATTTTTCTAGCAGATGCACTTGCTACAGTGTTATGGTCCTTGAAGGTGAGATCCTCTGACATGATCACTCCCAGGTCTTTGACATTAGTTTTTCGCTCTATTGTGTGGTTGGAATTTGTTTTATACTCCGATGAAATTTTAATTTCCTCACGTTTTCCATATCGGCGTAATTGAAATTTCTCATAATTGAACTTCATATTTTCTGCAGCCCATTTAAAGATTTGGTTTATGTCTGCTTGGAGTCTTGCAGTGTCTTCAACGGTGGACACTGTCATGCAGATTCGGGTGTCATCTGCAAAGGAAGACACAGCACTGTGGCTTATATCCCTGTCTATGTCCGATATGAGGATGAGGAACAGGATGGGAGCGAGTACTGTGCCTTGTGGAACAGAGCTTTTCACAGTAGCTGCCTCAGACTTTACTCTGTTGACTACTACTCTTTGTGTTCTACTTGTTAGGAAATTATAGATCCATCTGCCAACTTTTCCTGTTATTCCTTTATCACGCATTTTGTGTGCTATCACACCATGGTCACACTTGTCAAAGGCTTTTGCAAAGTCTGTGTATATAACATCTGCATTCTGTTTGTCTTCTAGAGCATCCAGATTAGCAAGGAGATTAGTCGAAGAGCCAGAAACGAATATGTACAGATAAGGAGAGAGGCCCAGCGGCAATACGAAAATGACATACCATCGAAAGCCAAATCTGACCCGAAGCTGTTCTACAGCCACATCGGGAGGAAAGCAACAGTCAAGGACCAGGTAATCAGGCTGAGGAAGAAAGGAGGGGAGTTCACAAGAAACGACCAAGAAGTTTGTGAAGAACTCAACATGAGATTTAAGGAAGGGTTTTCAGTGGAGACAGAAAGGACTCCAGGAAGCCGGAATTGTGAGGTACACCAACAAGTCCTGGACACAAGACACACAGCCTAGGAGGAGGTGGAGAGGCTGCTAAGTGAACAAGGTACTTCGAAGGCGGTGAGACAGGACAACATCTCACTGTGGGTCCTGAGAGAGGGAGCAGAGGCGCTATGTGTGCCACTAACAACAATCTTCAACACATCTATCAAAACAGGGCGACTACCTGAGGTGTGGAAGACGGCAAATGTAGTCCCATTTTTAAGAAAGGAGACAGACACGAAGCATTAAACTACAGACCAGTGTCACTGACATGTATAGTACGCAAAGTCATGGAGAAGATTATCAAGGAAAGAGTGGTGGAACACCTAGAAAGAAATGAGCAGGGGACCTCCAGATGATCCAGCTTCCACGGCAAACTACACTACTTCCGAGGGACCCCACGGAGTGGGATGAACCCCAGCACACTTCCCCCTACCAAGAAACTAATGCCAGAGGGGAGGACCCTAGAGGCTACAAACGGGACAGGGAAAGAGAGGGTTGGGAGGGGGAGGAAAGGGAAAAGGGGGGATGGGGAGGATGGGAAAGGGAAATATTTAGGCATTTTTTCAAGGGAAATAAAGACTTTTATCCTGGGGGATATTTAGACTTTTTCCAGAGGAATATTAAGACTTTTTCCATAGAAATAGTAAGAATTTTTTTTTAAGATGAATATAAAGACTTTCCAGAGAAATATTAAGATTTTTTTCGGAGGACACCATGCCCAGCCCTTCTAAGGCAGGGTAGGTGCCCGACCCAGAGCTTGCTACCATCTGCAGCTCACAAGACTGTATCCCATTAGCTTCCCTGGGGCGGGGAAGATGGCAGACCAGAGAGGCCTAGCTTCTCCCTACGAGCTCCGTGAGGGCGAGGAATGTGGCTAGGCCTGGGGACAGTTGGTTCCAGCGATGAGGAGGTACTTGTACCTCCTCCCATGGCAGACATTAGTCTGAGATACTCCCGAGAAAGGGAGCCAAGGCCGGGCCACCATTTGGAAAAGGCCCGGGCCGGGAGAGTACCGGCCAATCAAGAAGAAGAAGAAGAATTTTTTTCCATATGAATATTAAGACTTTTTCCCAGAAGAATATTAAGACTTTTTCTAGAGGAATACTAAGACTTTTTTCCAGGGGAACACTAAGATTTTTTCAAGAGGAATATTCAGACATCTAGGTACCCTAACTAGTGGTACCTAGTTAGGGTACCCATATCAACGGGACTACCTTAATCAACGCTAGCTAGCTGGTACCTATTGATAAATAAAGACACTGGTGTAACATTTGGGAATCTTCAGTCCAATGCAGAGAGGTAGAAGATGAGGAGGAGCTTGAGGTAATCAGTCCCCTCAGCCTGGAGTCGATGTGTTCAGTCCATCGATCTTCACAAAGTACAGCATAATAGGTTAGGTAAGGTTCGTCAGGATACCGGACAAGTGTTTCCTGACGCGGGTTTTAGTCAGATGATGACAGCATATTGGCTAAGATGAGGCTTATATACTGATGACAGATGAAGCAGTGGTAGGCGGAGTCACCAGCGGAGAAGACTACTAGTAAACATAGGTTGTGTCTATAGGTTAGATAGGTTTGGAAAACCCGAAGATATTGCTGTGTCTGACAGTATGTGTATAAATGGATTAAAAAACCGATAAGTCGGTTTTTTAAACCATTTATACACAGCTGGTACCTAGCTGGACTACGCTAGCCAGCTGGTGCCTGGTGACTAATTACCTGCAGCCTTAACATCATCGTTACTTTCCTCTTTTTTTTAATCCTCTCAGTAATGTGTGGATTTTGTATCAGCGTTTTCCTGTCTACCGGTCCAAACATCTTAATCCTTATAGTTGATACTATGTATTCCTGTACTGACTCTACAGCCGTAAGACTCAGGATTTCAAGTCGAGTTATTTCAGTCAGTTCAGCCAAATAAAAGTATTTGATTATAATTCCATTTTCGTGTCTAGAAACCTTTACATTTTTGTTCCACATAAGTTTACTGAGGCCGTTTTCTAAATTTGGAGATCTGTTTATCAAACGTAAGATTAACTTGTCTCGTCCCTCAGGAAATTGCAAAGTAACTGTGTGTCTGCTCCTTCGCCTTCATATATTTTATAACACAGCTGTTCAAGATTCCCCTAACTTACAGCGGTGTTCAACTTCTCTTTCGTTTATTTCCGTCAGTTTTGGATGGTTTTCGTCCCATTATTTAGCAGGCATGTTCCACCTCTTCAAACTACAGCAAGCTTCTCTTTGATTTGATATACGCGTTGCAGCTTATCAGTTGCAGGCCAGTGTTGAGAAGCCTAGTGCTCCACCGTGGAACTAAGTTTATTCAGGTATACACAAATACAGTTACATAGATTATCATACATAACAGCGTATGTGTAGAGAACCCAGGATAACCCAAAAAAGTCAAAGTGACTTATTTTCATTTCTTGAGTCAAGGACACGACATTTTAAGCAATAACACAAATATTTAAGATGTTGTTTAACAAGCTATTGAGCCTGTCAACACATGAATAAGACCCGTGTGACGCAATTTTCATAATACGCTAACAAAGAAGGTCCTCCACATGTAATTAGTCTTAGATTGTCTTTGAGGGACTTAGGAGTATCGTCCATCGGACTAAGATAACGTACATTGTTATGCAGTGTGTTGCAGTAAAATATTTTATAAAAAACGCTCCATATATAATGTCATTTTCAGAGTATTATTCTGAAACCGGACGAGTATTATTCCTGGTCAGTCAGGCAGAGTGGCCGGAAGAGCATATGAGGTGTTTGTGAGTCAGTACGAGACGGGTAGTGACGGGGAGACGTCATCATGGTTTGGGTGGTAGTGTGAGTAGGTAATTTTGGTAAGTTTTTACTGTATACTATAATTTTGTTAGTGTTGAAGTTCTCTCATGTTTATTTGTAAGGCCCTAGTGTGTGCAATGGCCTGTGTTTTGGAGAGTATTTAACGTTTTAACTGTAGGCTAAGTAGCCTGCAGAAAGGAAGGGGGTGTCATGGAGCCTCCCTGTTCATAAATGTTCATTTTAACTCACCAGTAGCAGTGTGCTAGTGAGCTAATGTGAACTGGAGTGTGGTGGTTTATTGTAGTAGAGTGTAAGTTGTATATAAGGTATTCATTATTATTATATATATATTTTTGTATGAGTGAGTTTTTGTGTCCTTCCTTATACTATATTAATTATTTGCACTCATGCTTCATAAATTGTATGAGTGCATGCCGGCCCGAGAGTGGCTGTGTTTTTCAGTGTAATTTAAATGCCTCTAGACAGCAGATTGAGCAGCCATTTAGGAGCCAGGACATTTTATTTAAGTTACGATATCAAAGTCGTAATATACATACACACACACACACACTCAGTGACCACTTTATTAGGTACGCCCTTCTATTACTGGATAAAGCCCTTGCCCCCATAACAGCCTGAGTCATAAAATGGCTTCAACGAGGTGCTGGAAACATTCTTTAGAGATTCTGGTCCATGTTGATATGATAGCATCATGCAGTTGTTGCAGATTTGTCTGCTGCACATTCATGCTGAATGTGCAGCCAAATTCTGACCCTACCATCTGCATGTCGCAGTAGAAACTGTGTTTCGTTATACTAGTGACGTTTTTCCAATCTTCACCTGTCCAATTTCGGTGAGATTGTGCCCACTTTAGGCTCAATTTTCTGTTCTTAGTTGACAGGAGTGGAAATCGGTGTGGTCTTCTGCTGCTGTAGCCCATCCACTTTAAAAGTCGATATGTTCCTTCAGAGATGCTTTCCTACATACCAATGTTATAACACATGGTTATTTGAGTAACTGTCGCCTTCCTTTCAGTTTGAACCTGTCTGGGCACTCTCCCTATCCTCTTTTTTCCACAGAACTGATGCTCACTGGATGTTTTGTTTTTTTCACACCATTCTCTATAAACTATATAAACTATAGCGATTGAAAATACCAAGAGATCAACAGTTTCTGAGATACTCAAGCCACAACATCTGGCAGCAACAATCCTTCTACGGTCAAAGACACATAGATAACATTTCTTCCCCATTCTGATGTTAGTTCTAAACAACTGAACCTCTTGACCATGTCCGAATGTTTTTAGGCACTGAGGTGTTGCCAAGTGATTGCCAAGTGCATTAACGAGCAGATGTACAGGTATTTGCCTAATAAAGTGGCCAATGAGTATGTATTATCTTCTGAGCCACATGAAGTTTGTTGCTAGTGGCACTCACAGTGCCTCTGTTCCCTCTCTCAGGAAACATGGGGAGATGTCTGGGCCTCTGATGTATCTATACTCTCTTCACGTCCTCCTGGGTTGTGTGTAGCGTGTCCAGCACTTGTTGGTGAACCCTACCATCCCAGTTTGCTGGAAAGCTTTCCGTTTCCACTGAAAATACCTCTCTAAATCTTGCGATGAACTCCTCACATACTTCCTGGTTATTTCTTATCTCTCCTCCTTCCTTCCGCAGCTTGATTACCTGGTCCCTGTGTGTGTGTGTGTGTTCCCTATCTCAATATATGAATAGTAAATATATAGTATATACTTTAAAATATTCCTATTACAGTATATTATTAGGTCCCAGTAAAGGTGAGTTATTATATAATTGAACTTAGGGGCTCCTCAAAACTCTCGAGCTAACTACCTTAATTTTGTTTTAATTAAGTTTTAAAAGGAAGGTTAATACACTTTTCTTGAGCATATTGAGTTCGTGGCTAAGCTCTATTTTTTCTGTAATTATTTATGTACAAGATTAACAGCATTTGTCGAAGATTAACTATGATAGTTTAGCAGTTTGAGCAGTGGCTGAGAGGCTTTCCTGGACGGGTATGTCTACTCCAAGAGGTGTATATCTCTGAATATGCCAGACAACCACTGTGAAAAAAAAGAACAGAAGTTCCAAGCGCATTCATGATTTCTCACATTATCAAGGACCTGATAATGTGAAATCTCACAAAGGGGGCTTAGAACTTCGCTATTTTTTCACAGTGGTTATTTTGCATATTGTGATATCACTTGTTTACTGCGCTCTTAGAGAATCTCTGAATATGTACGCTGAGAGTTTACTTCAGTCCCTATTTCAGGGATTAAAGTATTCTTGACTAGTAGTATCCAATTTGCCCCCCAACACAGTGCTAGTGATATCCAGTAGTCGAACCGCTATAAGCAGAATTAAGCAGCTAACAATTTGAGAGTTATCTAAAGTTGTGAGTTCAACAGCAACTTGACGCGTATGACACATTTAATAATGTACACATTCAACATTTAATGAGGACAGACCTAATCATTTTTAAGGAAAATTTTAATGATTTAAAGATAATAATTGACTTACACTAGTCGGGACTTCGTGAAAATGTTTCGATTGTAAATATGTTACAGAAACTAATGTAAAAGAAATATGCTGCATTGATTGTCGCCATATACTATATTGTCTTGCACTTAAGTTATATCTGATAATGGACTATATGACATTTTCAGAGCCCGCGTAATGGGAGGAGACAGAAAGCGAGTAAATGTAATGAAAAACTGGCACTATACCAAATATTTAATATTGCTTTCCATAGCCATCCTATGGACGGTAGCGTAAGACTGAAGTACGTAGTAAGTCATATGGTCGTTTTTTGAACGCTATGTGTTTGATTATTTACTAATTGAGGACCACACAGCCAGTACAACAATCAATCTGGTATGTCAAATTATCATATACTTGTAAATGGAATACTGGAAATTTAAAGCAAGTGTAGTATTTGAGATTATAACAGAGTTATAAGTACAAATATGTAAATATTATATCCTGAAATGTATTCCTTAATCTTTTATAGAACCTAATTCTCAGGTCTTTTGTATACACACATACTGGACCATGTGTGAAAGAGAAGGTGACAGAGGAAGGCAACCCTCTCTGGCACCATGATGTATTGTCATGCAGAGTTGAACCTTCCCTGGTTACGCTCATCCACAGTGTTCATTGAAGGTTACGCTCATCCACAGTGTTCATTGAAGGTTACGCTCATCCACAGTGTTCATTGAAGGTTACGCTCATCCACAGTGTTCATTGAAGGTTACGCTCATCCACAGTGTTCATTGAAGGTTACGCTCATCCACAGTGTTCATTGAAGGTTACGCTCATCCACAGTGTTCATGAAGGTTACGCTCATTCCACAGTGTTCATGAAGGTTCGCACCAGTGTTCATAGAAGGTTTCGCACACTCAGTGTTCATAGAAGGTTTCGCACACTCAGTGTTCATAGAAGGTTTCGCACACTCACAGTGTTCATAGAAAGTTACGCTCACTCACCGTGTTCATAGAAGGTTACGCTCACTCACCGTGTTCATAGAAGGTTACGCTCACTCACAGTGTTCATAGAAGGTTACGCTCACCCACCGTGTTCATAGAAGGTTACGCTCACTCATCGTGTTCATAGAAGGTTACGCTCACTCACCGTGTTCATAGAAGGTTACGCTCACTCACCGTGTTCATAGAAGGTTACGCTCACTCACGTGTTCATAGAAGGTTACGCCACTCACAGTGTTCATAGAAGGTTACGCTCACCCACCGTGTTCATAGAAGGTTACGCTCACTCATCGTGTTCATAGAAGGTTACGCTCACTCACCGTGTTCATAGAAGGTTACGCTCACTCACCGTGTTCATAGAAGGTTACGCTCACTCACAGTATTCATAGAAGGTTACGCTCACTCACAGTGTTCATAGAAGGTTACGCTCACCCACCGTGTTCATAGAAGGTTACGCTCACTCATCGTGTTCATAGAAGGTTACGCTCACTCACCGTGTTCATAGAAGGTTACGCTCACTCACCGTGTTCATAGAAGGTTACGCTCACTCACAGTGTTCATAGAAGGTTACGCACACTCACAGTGTTCATAGAAGGTTACGCACACTCACAGTGTTCATAGAAGGTTACGCTCACTCACAGTGTTCATAGAAGGTTACGCTCACTCACAGTGTTCATAGAAGGTTACGCTCACTCACAGTGTTCATAGAAGGTTACGCACACTCAGTGTTCATAGAAGGTTACGCTCACTCATCGTGTTCATAGAAGGTTACGCACACTCACAGTGTTCATAGAAGGTTACGCACACTCACAGTGTTCATAGAAGGTTACGCTCACTCACAGTGTTCATAGAAGGTTACGCACACTCACAGTGTTCATAGAAGGTTACGCTCACTCACAGTGTTCATAGAAGGTTACGCACACTCAGTGTTCATAGAAGGTTTCGCACACTCACAGTGTTCATAGAAGGTTACGCACACCCACCGTGTTCATAGAAGGTTACGCTCATCCACCGTGTTCATAGAAGGTTACGCTCATCCACAGTATTCATAGAAGGTTACGCTCACCCACCGTGTTCATAGGTTACGCTCACCCACCGTGTTCATAGAAGTGTCACGGCCGTTTTTATCGAATTTGCGTATTTGTGATTAAATGTTCATTTTTATATGAACTAACCTAAACTAAAAGAAAATAGTAGTAGATCAGTTTCAAGAAGAGTTTGGGAATTTGACAATGGGAACCTCTTAAGAAAATAAACTTAGCGAAATGAATATATGTTGACTAATTACGTACATTAGCTGTCAGCCATGACGGGGCCAACCCACCCACAATCCACGTAAAGAACTGGTATTGTACATGAATAGTGTACAATAAAGACGAGATGAAGAATTAGGCAAATGTATAACATCTGGGTATCTTTATTTGTAGACGTTTCGGCAGCCACCGGAGAGCGAAATGTCTACAAATGAAGATACCCAGATATTGTACAATTCTTCAAAACTTATTTTCTCTGTTCCTCCAATCTTTGGGTCTCATAATACCTCACACATTAAATTTCCAGGCTGTTCCTATGGTCAAGTCACGAGAAGAAGAGTAATCTGTGATTGGGGCTGGAACGATGATCTCTGGAAACATTAAATATCAACCAACTCTCGCGTCAGGTTAGGTTAAGTAAGGTTCGTCAGGAGACAGGTCAGGTGTTTCCTGATGCGGGTCTTAGTCATACGATGACCCGATGTTGGGGCTTCTGGTCATCTGACCGAGACCTTGATCAGATGTGCACAGGTTGCAGAATTATGGATACGATTATAACCATTTGTGTGGATGATTGAAACGCGTCAGGAGTTGTACATGTTATCTTGGATACAAATGAGCTTCGCATCCCGTTGATATTTAAGGTATACGTGACTCGTTTTAAATAGTACAATGGTTGGGTGTGTTACCTGGAGACCTGGAAACATTCTGTTAAGTTAAAGGCAACGTTTCGCACCAGGAGCTTTGTCAAGCAGTTACGGCTTGACAAAGCTCATGGAGAGCGAAACGTTGCTACAATAAAATATGGCATTAGTTGCACTTGTGTCCTTAACATATTGTCGGTAATTCTACCAACATTAATACAGTAACGTTCTGCAGACTGTGTTTTAAATCTTGAGCTGAAGCTCTCTGACAGCGGGTTCGAACCCCACCCGTGGTATGGTTTGAGCTGAAGCTGAATTACCGCTGACTCAGTTTACAGTAATGAACAGCGTTCATGGAGTTTCCAGTCCTGGACTGCCTATGTGTTGGTCTCCAGCTGCTGCAAGAATGTCGATGGAGCCATCAAGCCATCAGTTTAGTACACTGCACTAATGGGATTTTCGGCTTGGATCCTGCTGGATCCTGCATCAGCAAGTTGGATAAACAATTTCTTTGTCGCGTAGGTAACAGTTTTCACGCTGTGTCAGCCATGGCTCTTAGCTAGAGGCTGCCTGTGGAGACAACTGCTCTGAGGAATAGCTCAGGACACTTCTGTTTGTCAAAAGAAATTTCTTTGTCGATGATAATGTGCACTGGGGTGCACAGAGAACAGTTCTTAAATAATTTTACACTACCTCCATGCACACCTTGTGTACTTTGGAGGTTTAAAAAGACACTTAAGCAAACACCCAGAACATTTAATAGAAAACGTCTGGTCCTGGGACCTTGATTACTTCTAACCTTGTTTGCTCACATATCTTTTTAAACCAGTTTGTGGGTACCTATGTTTTAGAGGGGTAGAGCAGGACAATCTTCCATAGTTGACGAGGTATCAAACTGCTGAGGTTTATCTTGGATTAATTGACAGTTAAAAGTAGGAGAGAAGAGTTATTAAATGGAGAGTTAGAGGTATCGGGAAGATGGAGGGAATATTTTGAGGAATTGTTAAATCTTGATGAAGATATAGAAGCTGTGATTTCGTGTATAGGGCAAGGAGGAATAACATCTAGGAGTAAAGAGGAACGAGTTGTGGGAAAAGTTCGTCAGGCGGTGGGTAGAATGAAAGGGGGTAAAGCAGCTGGGATTGATGGGATAAAGAATGTTAAAAACAGATGGGAATATAGTTCTGGAGAGGTTGGTGTTTTTATTTAATAAATGTATGGAAGAGGGTAAAGTACCTAGGGATTGGCAGAAAACATGCATAGTTCCTCTGTATAAATACAAAAGGGACAAAAGAGAGTGCAAAAATTATAGGGGAATAAATCTGTTGAGTATACCTGGTAAAGTGTATGGTAGAGTTATCACTGAAAGAATTAAGAGTAAGACGGAGAGTAGGATAGCAGATGAACAAGGAGGCTTTAGGATGGGTAGGAGGTGTGTAGACCAAGTATTTACATTGAACAGTATTTGGATAAGGGTAAAGAGGTTTTTGTGGCATTTATGGATTTGGAAAAGGCATATGACAGGGTGGATAGGGAGGCAATGTGGTAGATGTCGCAAATGTATATAATAGTAGGTAGGTTATTGAAAGCGGTGAAGAGTTTTTACGAGAATAGTGAGAATCAGGTTAGAGTATGTAGGAGAGAGGGAGATTATTTCCCAGTAAAAATAGGCCTTAGACAAGGATGTGTGATGATGTGGGATTAAAAGATAAAGAATCTAACACAAAGTGGGAGTTGTCACAGTAAAAGAAGAAAATTAAAAGTGAATATAGGAAAGAGTGGGTGATAAGGATACCAAAAAAATAGGTAACGAAAGATAGGATATCAGATTGGAGGAAGAGAGTATGGTGAATGTATTCAGATATTTAGGAGTGGACATGTCAGCAGATGGGTCTATGAAAGATGAAGTGAATCATACAACTGATGAGGGGAAAATAGGTGAGTGGTGCACTGAGGAGTCTGTGGAGACAAAGAACTTTGTCCAGGGAAGCAAGGAGGGGAATGTATGAGAGTATGGGTGTGAAACATGGGTGGTGAATGTTGCAACAAGGAGAAGGCTGGAGGCAATAGAGATGTCGTGTCTGTGGGCAATGTGTGGTGTGAATATAATGCAGATAATTCGTAGTTTGGACATTAGGAGGAGGTGCGGGATTACCAAAACTATTATCTAAAGGGCTGAGGAGGAGTTGTTGATAGAACAATATAGAATGACTTCGAGAGTGTATAAATCTGTAGTGGAGGGAAGGCGGGGTAGAGGTCGGCCTAGGGAAGGTTGGAGGGAGGGGGTAAAGGAGGTTTTGTGTGCGAGGGGCTTGGACTTCCAGCAAGCATGTGTGAGCGTGTTAGATAAGAGCGAATGGAGACAAATGTTTTTTAAGACTTGACGTGCTGTTGGAGTGTGAGCAGGGTAATATTACTGAAGGGATTAAGGGAAACCGGCAGGCCGGACTTGACTCCTGGAGATGGGAAGTACAGTGTCTGCACTCTGAAGGAGGGGTGTTAATGTTGCAGTTTAATAACTGTAGTGTAAGCGCACCTCTGGCAAGACAGTGATGGAGTGAATGATGGTGAAAGTTTTTTTTTCGGGCCACCCAACCTTGGTAGGAAACGGCCGATGTGTTAATAATAAAAATAATTAATGTGATGCGGAAAATCATGTGAATTATTCAACGCAAGAAGCCGTGGAGGCTTGATCCTCCGTCTGCTAAGCATGTATTATACTTAGCAGGACTGTCATGAACGTGGTTGGAAGGTTTTATAGACGGGTGTCAGAGTGATGGATGACAAGTGAGGTATCAGAGTGATCGCAGGTGAGGTGTCAAAGTGATGGCAGGTGAGGTGTCAAAGTGATGTTAGGTGAGGTGCCAGAGTGATTGACAGGTGAGGTGCCAGAGTGATTGACAGGTGAGGTGCCAGAGTGATGACAGGTCTCTCACAGTTTCTCACAGCGTTACAGTGAGTTTCAGTGTTACAGTGAATCAGTGTTACAGTGAGAGACAGTGTTACAGTGAGTGTTACAGTGAGAGTCTCACAGCGTTACAGTGAGAGACAGTGTCACTGTTACAGTGAGAGTGTGTTACAGTGAGAGTCTCACAGCGTTCAGTGAAAATAGTGTCACAGTGTTACAGAGAGTCTCAGTGTCACAGAGAGAGAGACTGTTACAGTGAGTCTCACAGTGTTACAGTGAGTCTCACAGTGTTACAGTGAGTCTCACAGTGTTACAGTGAGTCTCACAGTGTTACAGTGAGTCTCACAGTGTTACAGTGAGTCTCACAGTGTTACAGTGAGTCTCACAGTGTTACAGTGAGTCTCACAGTGTTACAGTGAGTCTCACAGTGTTACAGTGAGTCTCACAGTGTTACAGTGAGTCAGTGTTACAGTGAGTCACAGTGTTACAGTGAGTCTCACAGTGTTACAGTGAGTCTCACAGTGTTACAGTGAGTCTCACAGTGTTACAGTGAGTCTCACAGTGTTACAGTGAGTCACAGTGTTACAGTGAGTCTCACAGTGTTACAGTGAGTCACAGTGTTACAGTGAGTATCAGTGTTACAGTGAGTCTCACAGTGTTATAGTGAGTCTCACAGTGTTACAGTGAGTCTCACAGTGTTACAGTGAGAGACTGTTACAGTGAGAGAGTGCTACAGTGAGTCTCACAATCTTACAGTGACAGTGTTACAGTGAGTCTCACAGTGTTATTTACGAGTTTCACGGTGTTTCAGCTACTGAAGAAGATAAATGCGAAACTCTCAGATATTTTTTATTTCGGAAGCGTCTCTCCTGCAGGACAGGCTTCCTCAGTCTAATACTAGAGATTATAACACTGGAGACAGAGTCACAGGCTTAGGGACTGATCACTTCAAAATTACCTCTGCTTCTACTGTGTCCAGTATCATATTTTCTGTATTAGACTAAATAATCCTCCTGTGAAGGTGACACATGTCGAAAATAATGATACATAAGTATTGCACATGTATCTTATTTATAAAGATGTCGTTATGTACCATTAATAAAAAAAAAAATTCTTCAAGCAAGCATTCTAGGTGCTGGGGTTTATATACTGACATTGACTGCTACTCAGACTGGACTCGGTCCTCCATACTTCTGATGTAATAAAACCACCTATTGTTTATCTTTCTGGGAGCAGGTGAACAGGTGAACAGTACGTCACCTGACTGCTACCACCAGGAGTTCTGGCTCCGAGAGTCGGAATTTATATTCAGTAGATAATGAAAATGGATAGTGGGTAGTGAATAATAGTGTTATTAAAATCGTAACTAAGTGCTAAAACCCACAAGTAGATAGTAGAACTATACTCTTTAAATATACACGAAGTTAGAAAAGGAGCAAAAATAACTATCAATCCTGCAAATGATTTAAATGTCTAAACTGTGCTGGCTTTATCCTGTATATTCCCCTTCCTTCATATTGTCTTCCTTAATTTTTAAAGACTGCAAGATTCGCCTACTAAAAGAAGAAAGAGTCCTTGCTGTACACTAAAGTCATAGATCATGTTCACCGAACTGGTGTTCTACTCAGAATATCTTATGCTAACATGGTTTCCAGACTTCGATTCGATACTGGCAACTCACTTTCACTTTTCTGTACGCAATAATTCTGATCCTACTTCAGTCTGAGATTCAACACAGCCTACACAGTCTGCTTTCTCTGCTGCTCTGTTTATAGAGGCGGAGATCTACTCCAGACCATCCTCTTCTACTTCTGAGTCTCCTCCACTACTCCAGAATTCCACTACTTCGCTTCCTAGTGAATGTTCAGTGTTCTCTACGAACCATTATGATGAATGAGTTGAAGATTCAACCTCCTTACAATCATCTACTATAACATAACAATCAACTTCCTCCTCTCCTATACAATCTCTTGCACCTACAGCATCACTACTTCATCTCCCTTCAGATGAAGAAACAATAGAAGCCTTTTAATCTTACGTATATGAGTCTAATTCATTTATATTCTGTTATCAAAGGTGAAGTGTTTGAAGACTCGCACCGGCCTGACACTCATTAAAGTCACATCCTCTTCCAGTTTTTAACCTTCTAACCTTGCCTCTTCACAACCTACTAACCATGTTTAACCTCAGTAGGTTGCTGGGTTTCCTGTCTCTGGTTACATTCTTTTACAGGCTTTTCATCCTTACCAAGATGCCTCCTTCAGTGAAGGTTCATTTCTAATACGCACAGACATTCCGAACACCAGACTGTTTGTATATCAGAGGTATATAACACCGTCGAGATGGCTTTGTCAATACAATACCCCTCCAGACTGCTTGCTCAAACTCCACACCATTATATTGCATAACGAGCTATTTAGATAAGTGGTATATAGTTTGCTCTTTGTACATTTCTCCTTCAAAACCCTTATCTTCAGAGAACCTAATTAGGTTTAGCAATTATTACGAACACAGGTACTGAATGGCCTGTGACCTGGACGTAATGGGAATTGGAGCAAAGAAACTCAGCAGTAGACTATAACATATATTTTGCCTTCACCCACTATATACAAATATGTACACTACGTACAGATAGAATAATAAGGGTACACGACGGTGACAGATGGCAAAGCAGAAGCCAGAGAGAGAGTGCACTGTAGTCAACCAGCAGCTAGGCAAGTCTGCCAAAATATTCCCGCAAGTGAACCACATTCTTTTAGCTTTGGCGGGCTTGCCTGGGATTGGTTAATGAAACAAGGTACTGATTTAACAATGGGTTCCCTTATCGTTAAACCCTTAGCACCTGGTTCACTGGTTGGGAGGCAGCCTATATGGGAGTGCGACATACGCCGAATAAATTGTAACATACTCTTTGTATGTCACAGCAATACCCGAACCAATATTTCTTGCAGGAGAATTAATTGCTGCAATTTCCTTGGGGTGGATCACTTTACCTTTCCTGTGTCCTAAATACTAGTACTACTACTACTAGTAAATAAATAATAATCCATTTCTACAAGTACATTTACAAGGTATATAGGCCTAGCTGACATCAATGACATACTACTATATAGAAAGCCGCTTGTTATGCAGAGCATTTCCGGCAAATTAGGTCAATTTTGTCCCCAGGATGCGACCCACACCAGTCGACTAACACCCAGGTACCCATTTTAAATTGATGGGTGAACAGGGACAGGGACACCAGGTATCTTATGGAAACACGTCCCTAATGTTTTCCAGACGTACCGGAGGAGATTCGAACCACGGACCTCAGTGTGTGAGCTGAGTGCGCTACCGATCCAGCTACAGAACAGAGATACCGTTTAAAAAGACATGTGAACAAACACTATCTTATATTTATTACAAAACGTTTCGATCCTGTGACCTTGATTAATTCTAAGGACCGAAACGTTTACTGGTGTTTGCTCACGTGACCTTTTAAACCGAAGAAAAGAGACGAGAATCAGGAAATAAAAAGAGTTCACGGAAATTTCATCTAATATTTTCCTAATTTCATGCCAGTTTTGCTGATTTGTAACCAGTTTGTGTATGTTTCCCTTATGTATTTTCACTACGTTGACGATAAGTGATATACAATACCAACACGAGGGGTAAAGGAGACACAATTACAACATAATGTGATCCTTTTTTTGGATCTCCTTATATTTCAGGTGTGTTTACAAGATTATCGCTACGTATTATTGGTATTGCCACCGCTTCTATGATAAGTGACGTAATACGTATTATTTACGTTGACTGAAGTAAAGCTGGAGGGTGTTCCGGGGGTCAACGCCCCCGCGGGTCGGTTCATGACCAGGGCCTCCCGGGGCATCAAGGCCTGACGTAGAAAAATACGCTAATGTACAGTACAGGTCATTTATTAGTGGAAACGTTTCTTCTAATAAATGTCCTGAACTGTACCTAAGTGCCTTTTTTCCACAGCTTATTGGTATCACCGAACCATTTTTCAGGGCCTGATCAACCAGGCTGTTACTGCCGCCGCACGTAATCCAACGTACGAACCACAGCCCGGCTGGTCAGGTACAAGGTCAATATATTTTGCCTTAAATTTGTCCTGTGGTATTAAATGTGCTAACCTTGAATTATATCTTCCTTAAAAGCCTTGTGGAGGCGAAACTCAAGTCAGTTACCCTCATGTGGAGAAACATCCTTGAGAAGCTGATAGAATGGATGCTACCTATTAGCACAGTGTTGCCTACTAGTCGTACATTGTTACCTTCTAGTTGTACAATGCTGTCTACTAATCGTACATTGTTACCTTCTAGTTGTACAATGCTGTCTACTAATCGTACAATGCTATCTACTAGTCGTACAGTGCTCTACCTACTAGTCGTACAGTGCTCTACCTACTAGTCGTACAGTGCTCTACCTACTAGTCGTACAGTGCTCTACCTACTAGTCGTACAGTGCTCTACCTACTAGTCGTACAGTGCTCTACCTACTAGTCGTACAGTGCTCTACCTACTAGTCGTACAGTGCTCTACCTACTAGTCGTACAGTGCTCTACCTACTAGTCGTACAGTGCTCTACCTACTAGTCGTACAGTGCTCTACCTACTAGTCGTACAGTGCTCTACCTACTAGTCGTACAGTGCTCTACCTACTAGTCGTACAGTGCTCTACCTACTAGTCGTACAGTGCTCTACCTACTAGTCGTACAGTGCTCTCACCTACTAGTCGTACAGTGCTCTACCTACTAGTCGTACAGGCTCTACCTACTAGTCGTACAGTGCTCTACCTACTAGTCGTACAGTGCTCTACCTACTAGTCGTACAGTGCTCTACCTACTAGTCGTACAGTGCTCACCACTAGTCGTACAGTGCTCTACCTACTAGTCGTACAGTGCTCTACCTACTAGTCGTACAGTGCTCTACCTACTAGTCGTACAGTGCTCTACCTACTAGTCGTACAGTGCTCTACCTACTAGTCGTACAGTGCTCTACCTACTAGTCGTACAGTGCTCACCTACTAGTCGTACAGTGCTCTACCTACTAGTCGTACAGTGCTCTACCTACTAGTCGTACAGTGCTCTACCTACTAGTCGTACAGTGCTCTACCTACTAGTCGTACAGTGCTCTACCTACTAGTCGTACAGTTCTATTCAAAATGCTAGTGTTCCAATCCTTCATTTTCTTTAACCATATGATCATAAAAAGGAAGAACACTTCAGTAGGCCTACTGGCCCATACTAGGCAGTGTTCCTCCTCCTTATGGATAGCAATGTGCATGCTATTTATTTATATTTATTCATGTAATTTACCTTCTTTGTGGTCTTTTTCAATTTGTCAGTAGCATAGTCCCGTGTCTACGTCCTCTGTTTAAAAATTAAATATCCAGGTGGTGGCAGCATTAACTACTAAAAATTATATTTACAGTGTTCTATTAACTCCATACTGTTTCATTTTTTCTATAATCACACCACAGTGGCAGAATTAGCTAGGGGATATTCCCTAATTCTCAACAGCAGTTTAACACCGCCACAACACCACTGCCAGCTATTTATATTTTAAACAAGAGAGAACACATTCCGGACGTGTCAAATGAGCAGCCAAGCGGCGGTGTTGACGTGTTTATGTTTCCACTTTAAATGCCGCCGCTCCTATGAGTGCAGTGTGGAAAAAAGTGTGATAATTAGCAGGTAAGTGTTTTCCTGAAGCAGTACCAGTTCTTGACGTTGCTTCTACTCAGTGGATTCATTTAAAGTGGGCAATGCAGCTTGACGTCACCTTGCCCAGGTTTCCCCAGGGACTACTGGTATGACTCACGAAATCGTAATGACACGATTGCAAACAAACCATACCACGGGTGGGGTTCGAACCCAACCCTCTAAATTTCTCCTGCTGCATCAGCATTGTCATATCGACCAGTGGCAGCTGGACGACATGATATATGTATTCTGATGCTTCAGCATTTACACTTCAGCAAAAGACCAGTTATTATCTTTCTCCAATTGTATTTAGTCTATTGGAGCGATAAGATTTGTTCGGATTTTTAACCCAGATGGTTAGTCACCCAGGATAACCCAAGAAAGTCAGCGCGTCATTTAGGACTGTATCTTATTTACATTGTTGTTCTTCAGGATGCGACCCACACCAGTCGATTAACACCCAGGTACCTACTTATTGCTAGGTGAACAGGGGCAGTAGGTGTAAGGAAACACGCTTAGGATTTCCACCCGTGTCGGGAATCGAACCACGGACACTCAGTGTGTGAAGCCAGAGCGTTGCCAACCAAGCTACGGGACACCATACATGGTTTACGTCAGACTATTGTGATATTTGCAGAAACACATCTGCATATGCCCACACAGGATGGATGCAGAAGGGGCAATTCTACTGTTGATCCCCTAATCCGACTCGATACATAAATACACAATGTCTTTGCAGTAGGTCGATATGTGGTGTGAATATAATGCAGTGAATCCGTAGTTTGGGAATTAGGATGAGGTGCGGGGTTGAGGAAGGGTTGTTGAGGTGGTTCGGATATTTATAAATGATGGAACGTGAGAGAATTACCTGGAGAGCGTATAAATCTGTAGTGGAGGGAAGACGGGGTAGGGGTCGGTCTAGGAGAGGTTGGAGGGAGTAAAGGAGGTTTTGTGTGCGTGGGGCTTGGACTTCTAGCAAGCATGCATGAGCGTGTTAGGAACGAGTGGAGACAAATGGGTTTTATGACTTTACGTTCTGTTGGAGTGTGAGCAAAGTAACATATATGAAGGGATTCAGGGAAACCGGCAGGCCGGACTTGAGTCCTGGAGGTGGGAAGTACATTGCCTGCACTCTGAAGGAGGGGTGTTGATGTTGCAGTTTTTTAACTGTAGTGTAAGCACGCCTCTGGCAAGACAGTGATGAGAGTGAATGATGATGAAAGTGTTTCTTCTTTTTTCGGGGCACCTTGTCTTGGTGGGAAACGGCCGATGTGTTAATAAAAATAAATAAAAAGCTTACAATACTACATAGCGATATCACATCTTGTTTAATGTCCATTCTTGTGGCCTACGAAGTCACCTCCAACTTTCCTTCAATCCTTCATTACAGATCAACATTTTAGTGTCAAGATCCTTAACAGCTTCTCTTCAGACTGTGTTATGCAGTGGGCTGCAGTAAAATATTTTATAAAAAACGCTCCATATATAATGTAATTTTCCGGGTATTATTCTGAATCCGGACGTGTATTATTCCTGTCAGTCAGGCAGAGAGGACAGGAGCAGATGAGGTGTTTAGTGGAGTAGGTTACCCACAACAGTAGGTTACCCACAACAGTAGGTTACCCACAACAGTAGGTTACCCACAACAGTAGGTTACCCACAACAGTAGGTTACCCACAACAGTAGGTTACCCACAACAGTAGGTTACCCACAACAGTAGGTTACCCACAACAGTAGGTTACCCACAACAGAGGAAGTAAAATGTAGCGGTGTATGTGGTGTTGGGTAAGGTTTTTTTAGTATAAACTTTAATTTTGTTAGTGTTTAATTGCTCTCATGTTTACCTGTAAGGCCCTAGTGTGTGCAATAGCCTGTGTTTTGGAGAGTATTTAACGTTTTAACTGTAGGCTAAGTAGCCGGCAGGAGGAGGGGGGGGTGTATCATGGAGCCTCCTTGTTTATAAATTTTCATAAATTTATTTAACTCACTAGTAGCAGTATGCTAGTGAGCTAATGTGAACTGGAGTTGAGGTGATGTTGTAGTGGAGTAGATTATAAGTTGTATATAAGTTACTTTAATATATAGATATATTTTTGTATAGGTGAGTTTTAATGTCCTTCCTTATATAATAATTAATATTGTTTAACATATGAGTGCATGCTGGCCCAAGAGTTGCTGTGTTTTTCAGTGTAATTTAAATGCCCCCAGACAGCAGTTTTAGTAACCATTTAGGAGTCAGGACATTTTATTTAAATTACGGTATCAAAATCTTAATAATTTGTTCAAGCAGATTACATTCCTCTAAGGTGCGTCTTTACCACAACTCTGTTTTTATTAGCCATTAACGGTCTAGCTTCTACCGTTTGTGCTGGCACAAATATTCAGCAAGATTCCATATTTTTACACAGCACAGTCGACTGTGCATCTAAATGAGCTACATCACATGGCTTCAAATTATCGGTATCTAAAAAGAACTCTTAATATATATACTCTGTGTCCTGTTTTTCCTCGTTTCGTACTTTTCCCTGTGTGTTCCCTGTCCTGGTCTGCCAAACTTAAATTTTTTGGCCTCCACTTTGACTATAGCATATCATAGAAATTACAAATAACAGTCCTAAAAGCTACGTATCTAAACTTGACTCTGGAGTTCAGGTGACTTCTTCTGTAACAGCTATTTGCTTCAAGTTTGAGGTTGTCCATCATCAATGACTGTCTTGGTGCCACTATCGTGCCACTATATGCAAGTCCGTCGAGATACTCACTGTTTTTGGTTCATTTTCATAATCTTGATGCCTCTGTAACATATAGAATAGTGTGTTCACTCTGTTCATTTCTTTTCTGTTCCATCTTAGGAAGTGTCGGTGATTCGAATATATTCCTCCCTTTCCTTTCCAAAATCTCGTTTCACTGTTAAGGACATATGCTCCCTCATCCTTGATCACTACTGCTGTCTACACTGACTTCTCTGATGGTATAGGATATACAGTTGTTTAACCCTATAGAGTGATGTAGAGACGCTTTTCGGATTTGGCAAGTATTTTCACGAAAGGTTTTTATACCCTTTTTGTAGCCATCGTCCACATTGATTCTTTTCCTACTTCTTTTATTGTAGTCTATGACTCTTAAGACCCGCTCCAGGAAACACTTGTCCTGTTTCCTGACGAACTTTATACAAGGAGTAAGGATAGTCACCTGGGACTGCATGTAAACAAAACAAGGTCATTATAAGGACATGAGGTAATTCAAGCAATTTTTTAATCTGCTTTATGTGGTAGATTTTACCCATTTCACGTTTGCTGAGTGGCGCTGCCTTATACTTAAGATCAGAAATTTTCTGCACCACCTGCATAAGGCAAGTAAATCTCGGCCTTAAGATGCAACCAGGTACAGATTCATGGACTAGTACTTTTTCGCCATTAAATGATGCCTTTTCATACCTCTTGTTTCATGTCATCCTGAGATTTCTTAAGGTTGTCCTTAGCCATCTGACTGGGATCATATGGAATCCTCAAAGCTCTTTCCCTCAACCATTCTTTCTTAAGCACTTGAAGCAGACCCCTTTCTTCATGACCAAAAATATATTCAAACGGGCTGTACCCTGTAGACTCTTGCACAGTTTTCCCTCATAGCAAAACGCAGCAGAGGTCAAGATTCATCTGAATCTAAGAAAATGCTGGCAATGAGTACGCATCATGGTTTTCAAAATTTGGTGGATCCTTTTCAAGATTCCTTGAGATTGATGGTGATAGCTGAAGAAAGGCTTTGCATAATGCCTAATCGGCTCAATGCTTCTCCAATTGCTTTAGTAGTAAATTTGGTACGTACCTTGATCACTCCGAATAGTCCGTGGAATTCCCACTTTCAATATAAGACGAACGAGGCCTTTTAAAATCGCCTTAGTATTAATACTATGCATAGTCAGTGCCTCAGGGTTTTGTCCAGAATGGCAAATAGGTGATAAATTAGACAGATGTGGAACACTTGGGTATATTTATTGAGGAAACGTTTCACCACACGGTGGTTTCATCAGTTCAATACAGAAAAGAGTGGTAAGGATCAGAAGGAGTTTGAAGCAATCAGTCCCTCAGTCTGGAGTCGATGTAATCAGTCGATCAGTCTTGAAAAGAATACAACACATGCGTGAAGGGACTTATATACTGCAGACAAGACAAAGCAAGATCGTCCGAGAAGAGGTTCAGAATCATGTTTCACAAGGACCATTATTGGTACTGTTTCCGGTATATATGAAGGACATTCTAGAAAAGATAGAGTAAAATTTATCCCTGTTTGCAGATGATGTAAAATTAATGAGGAAAAAACCTAAAAGTAGAAGGGAACGCTACAAAAGATCCTAAATAAGAGTAAATATGGTTATGAAATATGTGGAAGGGGCAAGAAGACTAGGAACTGAGTATAGACTCTGGGGACAGAGACTGCAACTCTCACTTAAGGAGAAAGACCTAGAGGAGAGCACAGTGATGAGGATATCGCCAGAGGTAAGCACCAACAGAAGCATCTCTCATGTGAACGTTAGTTCGGAAAGTCTCGGAGTAACTCAGAATTTCGACGGTCATTCAGGCCCGTCTTAAAGCATTCACCATTAACATGGAATCCTTACCTGATAAGTATGATAAAAATGGAGAAAATACAGAGGTTTGCAACGATACAAGTCCCAGGGTTGAGAGTAATGAGCTACGACAGTCTGAAGAAACTGAACCTGACGACATTAAAGGATAGAAGAACCTGTTGAGAAGTGATAAAAACATACAAAATATTCGGAGGACTTGATAGGGCGGACAGGGATAGACTGTTCACGAGGTGGGGAATAGGTAAACAAGGGCAAAGTTAGAAGTTAAAAAACACAGACGAGTCACAGGACTGTCAGGAAATATTTCTTCAGCCATGGGGTTTTAGAATGTGGAATGGACTGACCAAGTAATGGAGGAAAGCTTCATACATAGCTTTAAATATATGTTTGAGAGGGTGCAAGAGGATAGGAAAGAGTAAATTTGGGAAATGGCAAGAGGCAAGGTTAGGAGCTGAGGCTCGACCCCTGCAGCTATAAATAAGAGTACACACACACAACGTACATATACATTTAGAGCAAGTAGGTAAAAAAATCAAAATGAGTAAAATATTTTCTAAATAAGTGGAGAGGAAGTTTGAAGAGGACAATAGAGAATGCTGAGGCCGAGGAAAGCTGGGAAAACCTTCAACATTTGCTGAGAGCAAAAGATGGCAGTGGTAGAAGAGGGGGAAATGCTTGTCAGTTCTTGGAGAGGGAGAGAAGTGGCAGTTCTCGAGAGAGCGAGAGAGAGGAGAGAGAGAGAGAGAGAGGGTAAGAGAGAGAGAGAGAGAGCAGACCAAAGCAGAAACAGCAGGAATATCTGGCAGGTCTGGACGAGGATGTGGAAGAGAAAGAGGTAGTCACCCACTGTCGTCTCACCGTCCATCAACACAGGAAAACGCTCACCAGGTACATAAGCAAGCTCACCAGGTACATAATCATCAAGCTCACCAGGTACATAATCATCAAGCTCACCAGGTACATAATCATCAAGCTCACCAGGTACATAATCATCAAGCTCACCAGGTACATAATCAAGCTCACCAGGTACATAATCATCAAGCTCACCAGGTACATAATCATCAAGCTCACCAGGTACATAATCATCAAGCTCACCAGGTACATAATCATCAAGCTCACCAGGTACATAATCATCAAGCATACATAATCACGTCAGGTACATAATCATGAAGCTCACCAGGTACATAATCATCAAGCTCACCAGGTACATAATCATCAAGCCCACCAGGTACATAATCATCAAGCTTACCAGGTACATAATCATGAAGCTCACCAGGTACATAATCATCAAGCTCACCAGGTACATAATCATCAAGCCCACCAGGTACATAATCATCAAGCTCACCAGGTACATAATCATCAAGCTCACCAGCAGCAGAACAGAGAAATCAGCTGCTGAATCAGCAGCAAACCACAATAGGTGCAGGAAATATGAGCTCAACCTCCCAGGCACCTAGGCACTGAAGGGGACACACTGCTGACAACTGCCTGCGAGATACCAAATGCAATTACTGCCACAAGAAGGGACATCAGGAAGACCACTGTCATAACAAAAAGGAACTTGACAGAGAGGATCACTAGTTCTTTAGAGGCTTATTCTTAGAACAAACCAACAGGCCCCCAGAACAGGTGAACACACACGTCACCCACCAGCTACTCCTATTTAGGTTCAGCAGGTAGTTTTGTCTTATACAAGACCACAGAGCTACGTCCCAACAGCTGCTCCAGTGTCCTACATGTCTCAAGAGCTAGCACCTTACACACATCTACTCAAGCTGAACACAAACATGAGGTACCAGTCTGTCAGCCTTAAAAACTACCATTGTTAAACTTCAGTGCCAATGTTAGAGAGCTTTAGCACATTTTCGTGAACATTGGATACCCCGAAATGATCGCCGTTGTTGAGACATTTTTGGATGACAGGACTCCGGTAAATTTTACTGTAATTGCTGGCTACACCTCGTGGGTGAGGAACGACAGGAAAGGTCAAAGAGGAGGCAATGACGAACACTTTTCTAAAAGTGTACACGACCAGCTCATTGCTGTTGAATTCATAACCACCTGGAAATGAGGTTCTATAAACCATTCCTGGTGAAAAATGGAGGTTCTCTTGTGCTTCAACATAAACGTCAACATATTATAATTGTTGGTGACCTCAACCAACATATTATACAGAGGGATTTTAACCTCTTGCAGTGTTTGACATGAGAAACTTTGTTGATTTCCCTATTCATAACTCTGGCTCCTCTTGGCCCAGTAGAGAGTGATCTTTCTGAAGCTATAGTTACTTGCTAACACCTTGGGCATTTGGATCATCTAACCACAACACTGAAGATTCCAGCAGAACGAGGTTAAGAATCTACAAGCACATCCTGACTGAGGGTGAAGGGAAATGCTCCTGCAGTTTGCTTAGAGCTCACCGCCTCCGATTGCAATGCTCTTCTCCAATCTGACAGTGATAACCAAGTAAATGCCTATACTGACATATCCTTAATCTCCAACACAAACAGATCCCTCACCGGCGCTATGCTACAAAGCCTTCAGATCAGCCTTGGTTCGCCTTTCGTTGTCTAGAGGCTGCTTCCGCTAGGTACAAGGCTTGGAGAACATATAAGAGGCATCTCACTATCTGTACCAGGAACCTGCACAGGTAAGCCTGTCGGAAAATGGAAGTAGTCCAAAAGCGGGTCATCTATAGCTGGGAAGCTGGCACACAAACAAAGCTGGTATCAGGTACAGTGGGCTCCAAAAACTGGAGGTTCTTAGTCAAAGACCGACTAGGTTATTCACGTAATTAAATTATTCGACCTGTAAATTGGTAGGATAGGACCCTCTCTACTAACAGTCACGAGAAAGCTCACCTCTTTGCCGAACACTCTGCTGCCAAGATGCAGGTTCCTGGTCCAGCAAGGGAACTTCCCTTGTTGGCTGCAAAACTGTCAAAGTTGTGAGTGGTAACAATAACGTAGGATGAAATGTATCTTCCCTTAATCCTGACCAAGAAAAGGTTGTGGACCCAGATAAGATGAGCCTAAGATAGCTGAGTAGATGTGCAGACCAGCTGGCGTCACCTCTAATTCGCATCTGTCAGCACTGGTTAGCACAGTGTAAATGACCTTGACTCACGAAATCGTGCCGATGCAAACAACCATACCAGGGTGTAACGCGGTCAAAGGCAATGTAGTCCCTATTTCCAAAAATAAGAGCAGAGCGGAAATTAGCAACTACAGACCCAGTGTCACTTATGTCAGTCACTGACAATATTTTTGAAACAATCTCACGGCAGATGACAGAGTTTTTCGACTACCACTCACTTCTTTGTGACCGTCAATATGGCACAAGCCACTGGATGAATCCAAGATCAGCTGTGTGGTGGCACTGAACATAACTGGTGCTTTCGACCGAGTATGGCACCAGGTTCTCTTGGCAAAACTGCAAGCTCTATTTGTTGCTGGCTATGCACATTGCCTCCTTAGTAATTACCTTCAAGATGCCAGTATTCCACAGGGAAGTGTACTTGGGGTTTTGTTATGGAATATCTGTTTCAGTGACCTTCAACTCATCCCAGAATCACTTGCTCATGCAGAGGACTGTACTCTGACATTTACTTATCCAGAGGAGGAAATGCCAGCCGCTCTCAGTTGCACCAATCATCAGCTTATAGTTATATCAGCCTGGGGAAAACGATGGTAGGTAACATTTGTTTCTGGGAAAATAGAAATGATGATGGTCTTTAGGCACCATGCTGATAATGCTGGAGAAATGGTTATAATGAATGGAAGAGTGTTGGTACCTGGGGATAAGGATGATATCCTTGGGGTAAAATTTAATTCCAAATTTACTATGAAGAACCATATAGTAAATCTTGCAAACGAGGTGACCAGAAAGCATCTGCTTGACAGAAGAGGTTGCAAGACTGTACGAGGCACAAGTGCGCTCACACCTTGAGTATGCTCCACCTTCTTGGATTGCCTGCTGCTCTTGACAAAATAGAGAACACACCAGGACAAAGATGGGTCATCTTTGTCCTGTATTCAGCCTGAACAGATCTGTCATTTCAGCAGAGCCTTCAACACCGGAGGGATGTGGGTGTTCTTACTGTTATGACAAGGCCAATCAATGTTGTTAAGGTGCCATACTTGGCTCCACTGCGTGGTCAGCGAGAAGACAGCATCTACACAACAAGACGGGCAGCGAACAGGAACTACACTCTCGTTGTACCCTTCTCAAGAACATCACTTCACCTGAGATCATTCATTCCAAGAATGACTCGAGTCTGGAACATGTTCACACAGCCTAATGATATCGATGAAATGAAGTCAGTTGTCTAAATGAAATCACTGACCCTCAGAAGGCTCCAACTACTTCCCATTCCCTATTTGTATGATTCATAACAATAAAATGGCTTTCAAATGAGCTGATGTAGGTAATAGGTCTTAATCTAACCTTGTACAAGTGAGTAAATAAGAGAAAGAAAAGAAAGTGAGAGAGAGAGAGAGAGAGAGAGAGACAAAGAGAGAGAGACAGACAGACACAGACAGAGAAAATAGGTGGGTGTGTTTCTTGGAAAAGAAAATATCAGCACTCTGGAGATAGAAAAATTGTCCATTCTTATC
>WNWK01002107.1:225000-228859 GCA_009830355.1 Cherax destructor
ATTTCTCCTGTTTTGAACGGGGCCGTCAGCACTGAGTAATATTCTAAATGAGGGAACACTAGCGATTTGTACAAATATTTGTTTTGAAAGTTCTCAATACCCACCCCGTCATCTTCCTGGCTGTCGTTATCTTTGTCTTATTATGGGCTTTAAAAGAAAGGTCAGCTGTCATAATTATTCCCAAGTCTTTTACATTTTCCTTTCGTTCTATTTAGTGACTCTTGTGTTTTGTATTAAGTATTCCTTTTGAGTTCTTCATTCTTTCCATACCTAAGCAGCTGGAACTTATCAACATTGAACGTCATGTTGTTCTCCACTGCCCACTGGAAAACCCTGCTTATGTCTTCCTGTAATTTTTCAGTGTCCTCTACCGTAGTGACTTTCATGCTTATTTTAGTGTCAATTGCAAATGATGATACAAAAGTGTGCCGGGTGTTTTTATCTATGTCTGCTATGAGGATGAGAAACAGCAGAGGCGCCAGGACAGTGCCTTGGAGAACTGAGCTTTTGACCTCGCTGATGCTGGATTTTACTCTGTTTACTACTACTTTATGTGTTCTGTGTGTTAGGAACCTGAAAGTCCATCTGCCTACCTTCCCCGTAATGCCTATGGCCCTCATTTTGTGCGCTATCACTCCATGATCGCATTTGTCAAACGTCTTTGCAAAATCTGTGTAAATTACATCTGCGTTTTGGTCGTCCTCCAATGCCTCCGTAATTCTGTCATAATGGTTCAGCAGCTGTGACAGGCATGATCGTCCCGCTCTAAAGCCATGCTGGTTCGGGTTATTTTGGTTGTGCTGGTCCATGAACTTTGTAATCTGCCGTATCATCACTCTTTCGAAGATTTTTATGATGTGAGAAGTTAGAGCTACTGGTCTGTAATTTTTAGCTAGTGCTCTACTACCTTCCTTATGCAAAGGAGCTATGTCTGCACTCTCCGGTATTTCACCTAGATTTAAGCTCTTTCTCCAAAGAATATTAAGGGCTCGTGCTAGTAGTACTTTGCACTTCTTTATAAATAGAGCATTCCATGAATCTGGTCCAGGTGCTAAGTGAGTGGGCATGTTGTCCATTTCTTTTTCGAAATCTATGGGATTTGTACTAATGTCGGTTAGTTGGTCTGCGCGGCCTTCTGCTGGAGTGAAAAATATTTCTGAATTTTCTACCTTGCTGTCATTTAGTGGGTTGCTGAACACTGACTCATACTGTTCTTTTAGGATTTCACTCATTTCCTGTTCATCGTCAGTATACGAATCTCCTCTCAATAATGGTCCAATTCTACAGGTAGTTCTTACCTTAGATTTTCCATTGGAATAGAATTATTACTAAAACAGACAATAAACGCAGTAGTAATTTTAAAAGAAACAGACGACAAAAGTAAAATAATAATTCAGATAACGATATTTATTAGAAACATGAAAATTTTCTAGATTCAGTAATACTAACTTTAATAAACAATGATGACTTACTGAAAGGCAAAGATGAACAATTTTCATACTACTTTCATGTTTACTTATGTATATGTTTTATTCAAACACATGAACCAGGTTTATCCAGCCAGACCCATAATTAGTCTATAGGGTTTTTGCTATAAATTATCAATTGCCAGTAAATTGTTGAGCCTTGTTGGAAAAATTTAAATTTAAATGTTAAAATATTATTTATTTGATAAATTAAGCACTATGATGTTTAATAATTGCAATATAGTGTTTTTGTTTACAAAAATTCCAGTTGATGATTATTGTTTTATCTGAATAACTCGATAATTTTCATTTACCATGCCAGTACCTCAATTATTGAGTTTTTAAACTTTTTGTATTGTTGAGCATAGTTTGGGGTTTAATGGCTAGTCTTCACTACAATTTGGTATGGCATCTGGAATCCTCTCCCTGACCTACCAGATTTGTACATGCTACTGCAGTGTCTGTAGAATCTCAGGTTACGGTGGGGGAAGAAGGAGGTTTACTTTTGGGGAAATAGTGTTGCTGAAGTTTTCCTCAGATGGTGTGAGTGGTGTGAGAGGTTGGAGGAAATTAAATCTTACTAACTAGTGATTATGATGCACACTTTGCCAAAATGAATCTTCAAAAGAAAAGGAAGATACCGGAAGGTTAACAATAGAAATAATTGAAGGTAGGAAAATCGATTCTCTGTTCTCCAAAATGTCCATTCAGTTAATAAGCGAGTGGCGAGTGGTCACCCAGTAATGGGAGGAGCATCAAAATAAGGAAGTTAAGAGAGCAGTTTGAAGGTAAAGTACTTCTTCCCAAGGGTGAAAGGGAAAATACTCGCAAATGAAGGTAAAGGTACTACTTCCCTGCTAATAGAGGTAAGAGAATTCTTGTGGTAGGTGACTCACAGGTAAGATATATGGACCGTGCTTTCTGTAATAGGAATAAAAGGTGAGAGAGAGGTGTGCTTCCTGGAGCTGGTGTTGGGACATAGTCAACAGATTGGGTAATATCATGTCAGGTAATGGGAACAAGCCCATTATCTGTCTCAGTGCTGGTGGAAATGATATTGGGAAGGGTAGGAGAGAAGAGCTGCTAGATAAGTACAGGTCAGCTATAGAGCTAATTAAGTCCAAGGAGGGTCCCAATCATATGTAGCATCTTGCCTAGAAGGGAGTGGAAATGAATGGTTGTCTAGGGCAATTGGTGCAAATTGCTGGCTAGACAGATACTGCAAGGAACTTGCAATCCCATTCATTGACAACTGGGACACTTTATGGCAAACATGATATGTATGCAAGGGATGGGGTACATCTCTCTGGTACAGGGTGGAAGCACTTGCCAACTCGATCGAGAGGGCCATTGCTGACATGCCTAGGATTTTAAACTGATAGAAGATAGAGGTATGGGTGTGTGTGGGAAACAGTCAGTTAGGAACACTAGGGCTGAAAACAGTAAGTGTATAAAAGAAATTCATCATAAAGTTACAAATAAATACAATGGATCAGGTCAGCAAACAAAGGGAGACAGCAGAGGGAAACAAGAGACTAGCTCCTTAAGGTTTACTATACTAATAGCAGGAGTGTAAGAAATAAGATAGATGAGTTAAGATTAATTGCAAGTGCAGGAAACATAGATATTATTGCTATAACAGAGACCTGGCTCAATCTGAAAGATAGAGAGTTGCCTTCTGAATGTCACATACAAGGCTATAAATTATTCCACACTGATAGGGTCAACAGGAAGGGTGGTGGAGTACGATGTATGTCAGAGACAATTTAAATTGTTGTGTTAGACAAGATATAAAATTAGAAGCGTCAGCCACTGAATCTGTTTGGTTACAGCTTCTTGAGGGCCGTGTAAAACTTATCTTGGGTGTGATTTACAGGCCCCCAAATCTTGATAGGGAGTGCAGTAAACTTCTATGGGATGAAATTCGTAAGGCATCTACATATGAAAATGTTGTGCTAATGGGAGATTTCAACTTTAGACAAATTGACTGGAGCAATTTGACAGGAAATTTAGAGTCAAGTGACTTTCTTGATACGATTCAGGATTGTTTTTGAAACAGTTTGTGACAGAACCAACTAGAGGAAATAACCTGCTAGACTTGGTTCTTGCCAGCAGGGAATCGCTAATTAATAATCTTGAGGTTAATGATGAGCTTGGGGAAAGTGATCACAAATCACTCAGTTTTAATATATCATGGAATTACCCTAATAATTGCAATCAAGTCTCTGTCCCTGACTTCCGCCTGGCTGATTTTGTAGGACTGAAAAATTACCTGGGTAGGCTGAACTGGAATGACCTGACAGTGGGTCAGGTAGGTGGTGATTGCCAATATGACGTTTTTCAGAGAATAGTTCTAGCTGCTCAGACAACTTATGTTCCTAATAGGAAATCAG
>WNWK01002108.1:0-65000 GCA_009830355.1 Cherax destructor
TGTAGTGCAGTGTTGTGAATTGTAGTGCTGTGTTGTGAATTGTAGTGCTGTGTTGTGAATTGTAGTGCTGTGTAGTGCATTGTAGTGCAGTGTAGTGAATTGTAGTGCAGTGTAGTGAATTGTAGTGCAGTGTAGTGAATTGTAGTGCTGTGTTGTGAATTGTAGTGAATTGTAGTGCAGTGTAGTGAATTGTAGTGCAGTGTTGTGAATTGTAGTGAATTGTAGTGCAGTGTAGTGAATTGTAGTGCAGTGTAGTGAATTGTAGTGCAGTGTTGTGAATTGTAGTGCAGTGTTGTGAATTGTAGTGCAGTGTTGTGAATTGTAGTGCAGTGTAGTGAATTGTAGTGCTGTGTTGTGAATTGTAGTGCAGTGTAGTGAATTGTAGTGCTGTGTTGTGAATTGTAGTGCAGTGTAGTGAATTGTAGTGCAGTGTTGTGAATTGTAGTGCAGTGTAGTGGAGTGTTTTGAATTGTAGTGCAGTGTTTTGAATATTAGTGCAGAGTAGTGAATTGTAGTGCAGTGTAGTGAATTGTAGTGCAGTGTAGTGAATTGTAGTGGTGTTGTGAATTGTAGTGCAGTGTAGTGAAATGTAGTGTAGTGTAGTGAATTGTAGTGCAGTGTAGTGAATAGTGCAGTGTAGTGAATTGTAGTGCAGTGTTATGAATTGTAGTGCAGTGTAGTGAATTGTATACCTGGAGTATACCTGGAGAGAGTTCCAGGGGTCAATGCCCCTGCGCCCCTGTCTGTGACCAGGCCTCATGTGGGATCAGAGCCTGATCAACCAGGCTGTTACTGCTGGCCGCACGCATTCCAACGTACGAACCACAGCCTGGCTGTTCAGGTACCGACTTTAGGTGCCTGTCCAGTGCCTGCTTGAAGACAGCCAGGGGTTTGTTGGTAATCCCCCTGATGTATACTGGGAGGCAGTTGAACAGTCTTGGGCCCCTGACACTTATTGTGTTGTCCCTCAACGTGCTAGTGGCACCCCTGCTCTTCATTGCGGGGATGTTACATCGCCTGCCGAGTCTTTTGCTTTCGTAGGGAGTGATTTTTGTGTGCAAGTTTGGTACTAAGCCCTCGAGAATTTTCCACGTGTATATAATAATGTATCTCTCCCGCCTGCGTTCCAGGGAGTACAGGTTTAGGAACTTCAAGCGTTCCCAGTAATTGAGGTGGTTTATCGCAGTTAAGCGTGCCGTGAAGGTTCTCTGCACATTTTCAAGGTCAGCAATTTCACCTGCCTTGAAAGGTGCAGTTAGTGTGCAGCAATATTCCAGCCTAGATAGAACAAGCGACCTGAAAAGTGTCAACATGGGCTTGGCATCCCTGGTTTTGAAGGTTCTCATTATCCATTCTGTCATTCTTCTAGCAGATGTGATTGCTACGGTGTTATCGTCCTTGAAGGTGAGATCCTCTGACATGAAGCTCTCGCTTCACCTGTTGTCATGTTCACCTAGCAGCAAGTAGGTACCTGGTGTTAGTCGAATGGTGTGGGTGGCATCCTGGGAGACAAGATTGAGGACCCCAGTGGAAATAAGACAGACAGTCCTCGATGACGCACTGACTTTCCTGAGTTATTCTGGGTGGCTAACATTTCGGGGTTAAAAATCCGAAGAAATCTTATCATATCTTATTTCCATTGAGGTCCTTTTAATACCTTATTATTATTATACTATAAAGGAGATAATATCTTGCATGTGTGTTAGCTAAAAAAAAAAAAAAAATATTCTCCCTTTCTGCCGCTACATTCATTAGGTACCTTTCTGTCGCTACATTCATTAGGTACCTTTCTGTCGCTACATTCATTAGGTACCTTTTGGTTCTCTTCTTGAACTGGCTCATGCTATGACTGGCTTTGACATGTGCAGGCAGTCTGTTCCATTTCTTTATTGCTGTACAATAAAAGGTGTTTGAAGCCTGGCTACTGACTGTGGGTACTACAAAGTTGTGCTCTCTCCCCCTAGTACTATGACTGCTTTGGTTCCCAGCCTTGACAAAATTTGCAGCAAGATATTCTGGACACTGTGAGCAATTTTATAAACTTGATTCAATTTAAGTTGTTTTACTCTGTCTTCAATATTCAGCATATCCAATTGTTGTAATTCATCCTGGCCTACATGCTCTCTTGGTCCCAGGTCCAGGATGAATCTTAACATTTTGTTCTGGGTGATTTGCAGTTTATCTTTCAGTTTTTTTGTCAAGGCAGAGTACCATGAAGAGCAAGCGTAGTCCATATGACATTGTATAAGGGCTAGACATAGGGTCCTGCGAGCCTCAGTAGGTAGACACTGTGCTTGTCTGTAGAGGAACTTCAGTCTGACATTCGCTTTCTTTACTACACTGTTCCCCATCAATTCTGACATGCATGGGTCAAAGGGGATTCCCAGATATTTTACTGAGGAAACTGAAGTGATGGATTCCCCATTACACCGGACATTAAAATTATTTACCCTGCTCAGTTTATGTTTCGTGCCAAAGAGTATGGCTTCTGTTTTCCCGAGGTGTAACGATAGTTTGTTGTCTACTAACCATTTGCTGCAGGACTCCAGTTCCAGTGTTATTACATTAGCTATATTTTGTGGGTCTTTACATGACACTAACAGAGCACTGTCATCCGCATACAGTAGGAGTTTGCACTTGACACTGATGGTCAAATCGTTTACATAACAGAAATAATAGGGAACCCAGAATACTATCTTGGGGAACTCCACATGCTATCGGCAGGGGTTCTGATTCTGTTTTGTTGATTTTGACAATTTGTTTCCTATAGCTAAGATAGGACTTAAACCTATGCCGATAGCTTTAAGTTTCTTACATAATATATTGTGGTTGACAGTATCGAAGGCCTTTTGCAAGTCTAAGGTTACCATTATTATGAGGTTCCCTATCGACATTTCAGTTCTCATGTAATCCATCAGTGAGGTGTCGGTTGAGTAAGATCTTCTAAAGCCTGACTGGTAACTATGAAGAATATTGTTGTCATTAAGATTCTTAACTACTTGACAGTTTAAAGTGACTCTAATTGTCCTTGTTGGATTGATGGATTAAGGTGACCTGAGGCTTGTATGACCCTTATATTTTTTGCTGGGCTAGAAGGTTCTAGTGACCTGAGGCTCGTATGATCCTTATATTTCTTGTTGGGTTAAAAGGTTCAAGTGACCTGAGGTTCGTATGACCCTTATATTTCTTGTTGGGTTAGAAGGTTCAAGTGACCTGAGTGTCATATAACACATATTTCTTGCTGGGTTAGAGGGTTCAAGTAAAGTAAAGTAAATTTTATTTCTTTGTAGATTGCAGATTACATGGTATTGGTGATTACAATGTAAATTGAGTGCAAGGAGAGCCACTGACATGCCATGGCATTAGGGGCAGCTTAATCTAGTAACTTAAAGACTATGTACTTAATATTAGAGAAATTTATTGAGTTTATTCTAGTTAAATTTTTTTTTCAAAATTACAATATGATGAAATTGTACTGTTTAAATTATTATATGATGATATTAGATTGTTACAGGTGTTTAGATTCTCGAATGGTAATATGGAATTGAGATTATCTTAAGGAAAATAACATTGAGCATTTTTGACATTAACTTATAATATGAGTATTTAGTTTTGATTGAGTAGGGGGTAACATAATAGTAACATATTATTAAAAATTGAGATTATCGTATAGGAAAGTAATAATGAGCATTTTTCAAAGTAGCTTATAGTATGATTATTTAGTTTTGGGTGAGTAGGTGGTTTTTGAGTTGAGTCCTAAATTGATTTTCAGACAAGATTATCTTAATATTTACTGGTAATGAATTCCAGATTCTGGGGCCCTTTATGTGCATAGAATTTTTACATAGGTTGATATGAACACGGGGTATATCAAAAAGTGATCTGTGTCTTGTGTTGTGGTCATGGGTCCTATTAAAGTTGGTGAGGAGAATTTTGAGCGGAGGGTTTATATTAGAGTGTAAAGTTTTATATATGTAGTAGGCACAAGAATAAGTATGAATGTTCTTTACGGTGAGTAGTTTTAGACTTTTGAATATTGGTGGAGTATGCTGTCTAGAGTGGGAATTTGTTATCATTCTGACTGCGGCCTTTTGTTGTGTTATGAGTGGTCTAAGGTGATTTAATGTTGTTGATCCCCATGCACAGATTCCATAGGTGAGATACGGGTAGATAAGAGAATGATATAGTGCAAGGAGAGCTGATTGAGGTACATAATAGTGTATCTTTGATAATATGCCTACTGTCTTCGAGATTTTCTTGGAAATTTGTTGTATATGTGTTTGGAATTTAAGGCTACTGTCAAGGTGGATTCCTAGGAATTTTCCCTCTGTGAGTCTTGTGATGGCTGAACCATTGAGCGTTATGTTAAGTGGAACATTTGTGGCTTTGCTTCCAAACTGTATGAAGTAGGTCTTGTCAGTATTGAGAGTAAGCTTGTTAGTCGTCATCCATGTTGATATTTTCTGTAATTCGGCATTAACAGTGTTGGCCAGTATAACTGGATTTGGGTGAGAGAAGACATATGTTGTGTCATCTGCAAATAAAATGGGTTTGAGTAGTTGTGATGCATTCGGTAGGTCATTTATGTAAATGAGGAATAGGAGTGGCCCCAGGACACTTCCTTGAGGGACTCCGACTGTAATTTGTTGTGTGGAAGAGTTCGCTCCATTTGTGTACACGTATTGGCTTCTGTTGGTGAGGTATGACTTTAGGTAGTTGAGTGGGTGCCCCCTTATACCATAATGTGCTAATTTTGTGAGCAGTAAATCATGGTCGACTGTATCAAAAGCTTTGCGTAGATCAATGAAGATTCCCAGTGGGACTTCTTTCTTTTCAAGTGCGGTATATATTAACTCCAACATGTGCATAATAGCATCGTTTGTGCTCTTGTTTGTCCTGAATCCAAATTGACAGGGGTTGAGTACATTGTGTGAGACGAGGTAGGAATAGATTTGTCTATGAATTAATTTTTCGAAGATTTTAGAAAGCAATGGTAAATTAGAAATTGGTCTATAATTATTCAGGTCTGTTTGATCACCTCCTTTGTGGATCGGGGTGACCCTAGCTATTTTGAGAATTGATGGAAAGGTAGAGGCTTCAATGGATTTATTGAATAGCGTTGCTATAATTGGTGACCCGAGGTTCATATAAACTGTTGCTTCAGTAACTTTATCCACAGTGGTATATTACAGACCATTCTGGAAAAATACCCTGACTTTGCTCCCTGTAAATAAAGCATTACCACACACACGTGTGTGTGTGTGTGTATGTGTGTGTGTGTGTGTGTGTGTGTGTGTACTCACCTATTTGTACTCACCTATTTGTGGTTGCAGGGGTCGATTTATAGCTCCTGGCCCCGCCTCTTCACTGATTGCTACTAGGTCCTCTCTCTCCCTGCTCCATGAGCTATATCAAACCTAGTCTTAAAACTATGTATTGTTCCTGCCTCCACTATGTCGCTTTCTAGGCTATTCCACTTCCTGACAACTCTATGACTGAAGAAATACTTCCTAACATCCCTTTGACTCATAGGAGTCTTCAACTTCCAATTGTGACCCCTTGTTTCTGTGTCCCCTCTCTGGAACATCTTGTCTCTGTCCACCTTATCTATTCCTCGCAGTATTTTATATGTTGTTATCATGTCTCCCCTAACCCTCCTGTCCTCTAGTGTCGTCAGGCCGATTTTCCTTAACCTTTCTTCGTAGGACAATCCCCTTATCTCTGGGACTAGTCTTGTTGCAAACCTTTGCACTTTCTCTAATTTTTTGACGGGCTTGACCAGGTGTGGGTTCCAAACTGGTGCTGCATACTCCAGTATGTGCCTGACGTATATGGTGTACAGAGTCTTGAATGATTCCTTAGTGAGGTATTGGAACGCTATTCTTAGGTTTGCCAGCCGCCCGTATGCTGCAGCAGTTATCTGATTGATGTGTGCCTCAGGAGATGTGCTCGGTATTATACTCACCCCAAGATCTTTTTCTTTTAGTGTATGTGTGTGTGTGTGTGACCCAGCAATTAATATTTGCACCAATAACTCATTACAGTTGTGACCGGGTGTAGACTAGTAAATTGCTCATTACTTTATAATTTGTTTATGATTGCAACCATGTATAAAAGTAAGTAAGTAAATTTACTTACTTACATGATTCATTACATTTGAAACTTGTAAGTTCATTACCTTTGTACCTTGTTCAGCTATCAAAACTTTGGGGCCCAGTCTCTGGACCCATTATATACCGCTATAATCTGTAAATACCTTTGTAACTTGTCATGATTGTGACCAAATCTACCTGAGTTCATTACCTTTGTAACTTGCTCAGCTATCAAAACTTTGAGGTCCAGTCCCTGGACCTATTATGTACCTCTGTAATCTTTTGACTACCACCCACAGGATGGGTATGGGGTGACTACCACCCACAGGATGGGTATGGGGTGACTACCACCCACAGGATGGGTATGGGGTGACTACCACCCACAGGATGGGTATGGGGTGACTACCGCCCACAGGATGGGTATGGGGTGACTACCACCCACAGGATGGGTATGGGGTGACTACCACCCACAGGATGGGTATGGGGTGACTACCGCCCACACCATGGGTATGGGGTGACTACCGCCCACACCATGGGTATGGGGTGACTACCGCCCACACCATGGGTATGGGGTGACTACCACCCACACCATGGGTATGGGGTGACTACCGCCCACACCATGGGTATGGGGTGACTACCGCCCACACCATGGGTATGGGGTGACTACCGCCCACAGGATGGGTATGGGGTGACTACCGCCCACAGGATGGGTATGGGGTGACTACCGCCCACAGGATGGGTATGGGGTGACTACCGCCCACAGGATGGGTATGGGGTGACTACCGCCCACAGGATGGGTATGGGGTGACTACCGCCCACAGGATGGGTATGGGGTGACTACCGCCCACAGGATGGGTATGGGGTGACTACCGCCCACACCATGAGTATGGGGTGACTACCGCCCACACCATGGGTATGGGGTGACTACCGCCCACAGGATGGGTATGGGCTGCATAATAAAGATATTAAACTAACCTAACCTAACTTCAGTAACACTTGGCAGATAGTTCCTCTCATTCATGACTATTTCTGAACCAGTACTTTCCTAAAGCCCTTTTAAATCTAAACTTATCCTATTTAAATCCATTATTTCGCGTACTTTCTCGGCAAGAAATCCGCAGAACCCCATTAATCTCCTTTATTTATGCCTGTCTTCCACTCGTACAATTCAATAATAATAATATTTCTACCAGTACATGTACAAGGTATACACACCATAGCTGACATCAATGACATACTATATAGAAAGTCCCTGCTTATGAAGAGCATTTCCCACAACTTAGGTTAATTTTGTCCACAGGATGCCACCCACACCAGTCACCTGAGTTACATAATCTAAGTGAGGCCTTACTAGTGATGTATAGAGATGAATAATCTAAGTGATGCCTTACTAGTGATGTATAGAGCTGTATAATCTAAGTGAGGCCTTATTAGTGATGTATAGAGCTGTATAATCTAAGTGAGGCCTTACTAGTGATGTATAGAGCTGTATAATCTAAGTGAGGCCTTACTAGTGATGTATAGAGCTGTATAATCTAAGTGAGGCCTTACTAGTGATGTATAGAGTTGTATAATCTAAGTGATGCCTTACTAGTGATGTATAGAGCTGTATAATCTAAGTGAGGCCTTACTAGTGATGTATAGAGCTGTATAATCTAAGTGAGGCCTTACTAGTGATGTATAGAGCTGTATAATCTAAGTGATGCCTTACCTGGCCACGGGGGCGTTGACCCCCGGAACACCCTCCAGGTATACTCGATATACTTCAGGTATACTCGGTATACTCCAGGTATACTCGGTATACTCCAGGTATACTCGGTATACTCCAGGTACTCTATTACCCTTATCCTCCCTTAGCCACTGTTGTCTTGGCCTCAGATTTCTACTTACCAAGACTCCCAAGTCTTTTTAATTTGTTATACGGTCCAGCTCTATATTATTTAGTTATAAGGGCCATTTACATTCTGATTTATAATTTTAAATAAGATTAATTTTGACCAGAACATTCACTTTATGGACTTTCTCCTTTCTAAAACTTACGATCCTGTACAGATTCGTAACCCAACGAATAACTGAATCTTAGTCAACAAGCAGATAAAGTTCTGTCACCTCATTTGTTGCTTAAATTGGACAAAAGATGTATTGTACTTGGCGGCCATTGATATGCAACAGGGCGTTGTTGCAAGTGTGTTGTGTCTCTGAGAGGGTGACTCAAAAAAAAAAATCACTTTCCCTCCTTTCCAGTCTGGTGTAGCCAAAGTAGTGTTAATGGATTATATTTTGGTGAGGAAATATTTGTATAATAGGCGCAGAAATGTTATGTATCGCCCTGATCCACCGCGACGCCTGGTCACACACCAGGACGCGGGGGCGTTGATCCCCGAAACCATCTCCAGGTATACTCCAGGTAAAGGTGATTCCAGAGATGGTGTATATATTTACTGTCCATAGTTATATCTGACTCTTATTTGTACCTGTATCTAAATATGTACTTACAGTGAGCGGAAGAATTATTCCAACAGCTGTGTAGTTTCTTACACAGAATATAGCTTCTAGTAGGATTAAAGTTTCTTACACACGGGTATATTACCCAGGATAAGACTTCTGTTAGGCAGAAGCGATACTGGGATTAGATTAGCAATATAACTGGAGTTCAGTCTTATCTTATCAGTTCTTGGAAGTACAATTTATCTCCGACCTTCCCACTACTGCCCACAGGATGTACTGTGCCACGTAAACAAAAAGAGCATCAGAATAAAATCATTACCGGGGTTTGGGTTGATTGCCCAGGAGGGAAGGTGGGAGTGAATTAAGAATGACTTCGCATGAGTGAGGTTGATATATAAGAGGTGTGGACCTCGCGCGCCTCACTCAACCCACACACTGGACCGCCACTGGACGACCCCATACTCATCATTACATCCAAATACATCTCTCTTCCACACTCACTCCAGCAGTCCATTCCTAAAGAAGGTGGTGGAAGGGAGACCCAGAGGACGGTGGAGAATGGGAGTGGAACGCAGGAGGAGACGAGGAACGAGGAACTGGATGTGGTGTTGGGTTGTGATCTGCCTCATCCTAGGTACTGTAGACTGACACCTGGACACTGCTTTTATCCCGCCTCCACTGACAAGTACGAACTACTTAACGCGTAGAGGAGTAGGACATTTACCCCTCATTAATAATAGTAGAATTACTGACAAAATGTTAGATAAACAGACACAACTGCAACTCATGTGTTGACACAAAATGTCACACTAGTTGCGTCTGTGTCTATACACACAACATATTTACCCTCCTAGACAAGGGGCAAAGGAATGACATTGCTTCTCTTCAGGCTAATAAACTTCAGACTTTGTGACTTGTGTATACGTTAGTTTGCAACAGTGTTTGTACTTACTTATTTGTGGTAGCAGGGGTCGATTCACAGCTCCTGTATGGCTGTAGCAGCAACACAGGTAGGGAGAGTGATGGTTTCTCTTACCAGCAGGAGGGGTGACTGCTGCCCCCGTGGATGACTCACAAGAAATACCTACTACCACCCAAGCTATTGTCCCCAGGACCACCGACCCCAGCACCACCGACCCCAGCACCACGGACCCCAGCACCACCACCACCTCAACACAGCCCAAGAGGGTAAGTTGCAGCACTCTATTTTTAATTATATCTGTGGTTTCTATACGCCCGTGTCTCTACATAAACAACACGGCAGTAAATATCACCGAAACTTTAGACAACGTTCCGGTCCTTCTTGGACCATCATCAAGTTGCGAGTACTTATTTTGTACTTATTCGATGAAATGAAACAAAATACGTTCTGAAATTCTTCTGGAGTTTGACATATCGAATCCTGAGTGATGAATATTAAGTTCGACTGCATCTATATAGTTACCACCTATTATATCCTTGACTCACACACCTAGACAATACACGATAGTTCTTAACCTAGATAAAAGTAGAGAGTTCTCAGAAGATAGCCTAGTGTGGACTCGAAACCGCTATGTTATGTCTTTACCGCGTACTCCCAGGATGGTTATTAATCAAAAAGGATTATTAACTCCACAAGTATTATTAACACAGGAGAGTTATATACCCAAGGGAATTATTGACCTTGAAGAATTATTAACTCGGGAGAAGCCAACACAGCCAAGTGGTAAGGCTTAGTTATATTATAGTCTTTTCTTAAGACGGGTCTACTAACTCACATAGAGTACCTAACTGTCAGAGAACAGGAAGAACAGGTGTAAGGAGACTTGATGACGTATCTAGGCTGGAATATTGCTGTACACTAACAGCGATTTTTAAGGCAGGTGAAATTTCTGACCTGGACAATGTACAGAGAACTTTCACGGCACACATAAGTACGATAAAGCACCTAACTTACTGGGAACGGTTGAAGTCCTTTGATTTGTATTCCCTGGAACGCAGGCGAGAAAGATAGATGATAATATACACTTAGAAAATCCTAGACGGACTAGTCCCAAATTTGCACACGAAAATCACTCTCTACGAAAGCAAAAAGACTCGACAAGAGATGCAACATTCCCCCAATGAACAGCAGAGGCGCCATGAGCACACTGAGAGACAACACAATAAGTGTCAGGGGATCAAGACTATTCAGCTGCCTCCCAGCATACATAAGGGGGATTACCAATAGACCCCTGATTGTCTTCAAGACCCCTGGTTGTCTTCAAGACCCCTGGTTGTCTTCAAGACCCCTGGTTGTCTTCAAGACCCCTGGTTGTCTTCAAGACCCCTGGTTGTCTTCAAGACCCCTGGTTGTCTTCAAGACTGCTGACTATCTTCAAGACAACTGGTTGTCTTCAAGATGGCACCTACCTGGAGGGTACTCCGAGGATCAGCGCCCCAGTCCATGACCAGGCCTGATCACGGACCGGGCCGCAGGGGCGTTGACCCCCGAAACCCCCTCCAGGTTATTAAGAAATAAACGCTAAAATCATTCAACTCACTAGAGAAAGAATTAAGGTAAATATTTAGGCTGGTATCCCCCAGGTTGTATTCAGCAAACGCCCCCAGACACAAGCATAAATATTACCTATATATTCCCGTGATTTCCTTCCGCGTGTTGATATTTTAGTTATTACTGGGCTATTGTATTTATATCTCTTCCATTATACTTCAATAAGCCACAAAGATAATATCAAATAAAAGAGATGAAATAGTTTTTTTTTTTTTGGATGTGTTGTGGCTCTCGTTTTAGTGTTTCTGGTTTATTTATTCATGTGGGTTTATGTTTGTCGACTTTTATTGTATTGTTGTGTTTTAATTCGATTAATTTCTCCCACAGGACAAGCGAGGCTACGGGTTTACTGGAGGAATTGGTCACTCGCTGCTGCAGCAGTTGGCCTCACAGTCTGGAGGTGTGGGTGGTCTCCAGTTCTTGTTGGGTGGCCACCAAGGTGGCCACCATGGCCACTCAGCTGCTGACCTGGCCAGCCGAGCCGCTGGTAAGGCCACAGCTGCGGCAGAGTCGCAAGCGGAGGCAGCTTACAAGGCGGCACAAGAGGCTTCACGGAAGGTAGCGGCTAAAGCTTCCTCTGCGGCCCAGGAAGCTCAAGCTGCGGCTGCGGCCAAGTACGCAGAAGCCGCACAGTTGACACAGGCTGCTCAACTTGCGCAGGCTATTGTCTTCAAGGAGGCAGCTCAGGCAGCGCAGACAAAGCGCACCGTGCAGGCAGCAGACAACATCCAGCTACTAGCACTCTCCCAGGTAGCGATCCTCCAGCAGGCGCTGGGAGCAGCAGAAGCGCAGGCAGCAGTAGCGCAGCAGGTGCTGGCCTCAGCCACAGAGGCCTACTACCAGCAGAGCAATATGCTGAGCCAGGCACAAGCAGTAGCCAACAAAATTATACAGAAACAAACGCTAGCGGTGTCAGACTTAGCCAGAACTCAGGGAGCTGCCGAACAAGCTCAGGCAGCAGCTACTAAAGCTTTATACACAGCACATCCGGCACGAGGCTCATCCTCAGTGTATGGTAAACATTGACCTATACACACTATACACATTGGTGCCATACCTCACCCCTTCAATGACGCATACACACAAATATACATAAATGGCTCAGAGAACCGACAAGTTCAGAAATTAGACACATGTGCAATACTCGGGTATCTTTTTTGTGGAAACGTTTCGCCACACTGTGGCTTCATCAGTCCTATACAAAGAATGGTGAAGATCAGAAGGAGTTTGAGGTAATCAGTCCCTCATCCTGAAGTCGATGTAATCAGTCCATCAGTCTTAATAAGAACGCAACATATGGCCGAAGACTGATTGCATCTACTCCAGACTGAGGGACTGATTACCTCAAATACCTTCTGATCTTCACTATTCTTCTTTGCACTGGACTGATGAAGCCACTGTGGCGGAACGGTTCAACAACAAATATAGTCAAGTATTGCACATGTGTCTAATTTACCACAGAAATATATACAACGTTGTTATAGCCTCATCCACTTTCCTGAATATTTCGTTTAGAAAGAAACGTGAGCAATCACTAGGACGTTTTTATCAGAAAACGTTTCGGTTAGAAGTGATCAAGATCCCAGGACCGAAACGACTGGAACAATACTGTGACTGGAACAATACTGTGACTGGAACAATACTGTGACTGGAACAATACTGTGACTGGAACAATACTGTGACTGGAACAATACTGTGACTGGAACAATACTGTGACTGGAACAATACTGTGACTGGAACAATACTGTGACTGGAACAATACTGTGACTGGAACAATACTGTGACTGGAACAATACTGTGACTGGAACAATACTGTGACTGGAACAATACTGTGACTGGAACAATACTGTAACTGGAACAATACTGTGACTGGAACAATACTGTGACTGGAACAATACTGTGACTGGAACAATACTGTGACTGGAACAATACACAGATAACCCACACATATGAGGGCGAAACATACAACGATGTTTCGGTCCAACTTGGCCCATTAACTAGTCACACACTGTGATGCAACACATCTATCAACACAATCACAACACATCTATCAACACAATCACAACACATCTATCAACACAATCACAACACATCTATCAACACAATCACAACACATCTATCAACACAATCACAACACATCTATCAACACAATCACAACACATCTATCAACACAATCACAACACATCTATCAACACAATCACAACACATCTATCAACACAATCACAACACATCTATCAACACAATCACAACACATCTATCAACACAATCACAACACATCTATCAACACAATCACAACACATCTATCAACACAATCACAACACATCTATCAACACAATATATTTACAAAACATTTCAAGGATTCTCAGATTGACTCTCAGAAAAAAAAATCAAATTATTTAATATTATTTATATATAATACACTGTGGAAGTTCGTGGGGACACTTGAAGAGTCACCTGAGTCTACACTGACTCTACACTATATGAGGGCAAGAGTCAGTGGCTTTTAGGGGACAAACTGGCTTGCGTCTTAATGTTATCATAATTCACTTGTGTTTTAGGATACTAGTGTCCGTGGTTCGATCACCGGCACGGGTGGAAACATTGGGCGTGTTTCTTTACACCTGCTGTCCCTGTTCACCTAGCAGTAAGTAGGTACCTAACACCTAGGTACTTACTGCTGTCCCTGTTCACCTAGCAGTAAGTAGGTACCTAACACCTAGGTACTTACTGCTAGGTGAACAGTGACAGCAGGTGTAAGGTAACTAACACCCAGGTACCTACTTACTGCTAGGTGAACAGTGACAGCAGGTGTAAGGTAACTAACACCCAGGTACCTACTTACTGCTAGGTGAATATTGACAGCAGATATCTTAAGGAAACACGCCCCAATGTTTACACTCGTATCGGGTCAAGTTACCCCGGGAGACGCTGGCCGGGGTCGTACCATTTATTCAATAATTCACAAAAAGTCGTCACAATTTCCACATGCTATTTATGTACATAATTAAATTATTTAATAACTAATTTATGTTGCTTGGAGACTAGTTTTATTTATCCCTTAATCAGTAATGTTTACATAAAGTTCCACAATACTGTTATTGAATTACGCACGAGGTCCCAGCCTCTGCTACCCTACTCAGGGGTCAGCGCCCCCGTGGCATCGACACCATGCCTAGCCCTTCTAGGGCAGGGTAGGTGCCTGAGCCAGAGCTTGCTTTCACCTGCGGCTCACAAGACTGCTATTCCCTTTAGCTCCCCTGGGGCAGGGAAGATGGCAGACCAAAGATGGGCCTAGCTTCTCCCTACGAGCCCCGTGAGGGCAGGGAATGTGGCTAGGCCTCGGGACCGTTGGTCCCACAGATGAGGAGGTCCCAAGTACCTCCTCCCATGGCAGACATTAGTCTGAGATACTCCCGAGAAAGGAAGCCAAGGCCGGGCCACCACTTGGACAAGGCCCGGGCCGGGAGAGTCCCGGCGAATCAACAAGAAGAAGCCCCCGTGGCATGGTCTATGACCAGGCCTGGTGGTGGATCAGGGTCTGATCAACCAGGTTGTTACTGCTGGACGTAAACCAACGTAGGAACAACAGCCCTGCTGGTTAGGTACTGACGTTGTGTGTCTGTCCAGCGCCTTCTTGAAAGACAACCAGGGGTCTTGAAAGACAACCAGGGGTCTTGAAGACAACCAGGGGTCTTGAAGACAACCAGGGGTCATGAAGACAACCAGGGGTCTTGAAGACAGCCAGGGGTCTTGAAGACAACCAGGGGTCTTGAAGACAACCAGGGGTCTTGAAGACAGCCAGGGGTTCTGAAGACAACCAGGGATCCTGAAGACAGCCAGGGGTCTTGAAGACAGCCAGGGGTCTATTGGCAATTCCCCCTTATGCATGCTGGGAGGCAGATGAACAGTCTTGGACCCCTGACACTTACTGTGTTGTGTCATTGACAACTCTGAAAACTAGTACCTACCTTTCTAAATCTAAGTTTACCTAATTTAAACTCTTAAAATTATCTACATTTATCCTAAATTTATCTAATTTACACTTTCCTATATCCCTTTTAAATCTAAAATTATCTATAATAATAATAATAATAATAATAATAATAATAATAATAATAATAATAATAATAATTTATAATGATAAAAGATTAATTTGGAGAACATGATACAAAAGCCATTATGCTTTTGGTGGTATTGAGATTTATCCCTGAATATACATTTCCAGATACCTCGATCATGTCGGCCTTCTTCTCTTGGAAGAATCTCAAGAGGTCTTAATCCTTTCTTATACATTTCTTTTCCATTGATACTATCTTTCTCATTCTTCTCCAATGTTTTCTAAGAATTTAATCTTTCTGTTATGGAAAAACCAGAACTGATCTGCGTAATTCTAGGTGAGGACCTTACTAATGATGTGTAGAGCTGTAGTATAACCTCTGGACTCCTGCTTATACTTCTTGATATGGTTTAGGAAGACACGTTAGCAAACACTAGGAAAACGTTTCGGTTCTGGGACCTGGATCACTTCTAACATACAGAGGTTGACTGACTGCGTCCTGACACGGGTCTTAATCCTAAGATGTCCTGATGTGTTCTCTTGGACTACAGTGTTCATCACTGGAGACTGTTGTGGTGTTAGGGTTGACGCGTTGGCTGCTGTCTGTTATTGCATCATGAGGCCAGTTGGCTGCTGTCTGTTCTTGCATCATGAGGCCAGTTGGCTGCAGTCTGTTCTTGCATCATGAGGCCAGTTGGCTGCAGTCTCTTCCTGCATCATGAGGCCAGTTGGCTGTTGTCTGTTCTTGCATCATGAGGCCAGTTGGCTGCTGTCTGTTCTTGCATCATGAGGCCAGTTGGCTGCTGGCTGTTCTTGCATCATGAGGCCAGCTGGCTGCTGTCTGTTCTTGCATCATGAGGCCAGTTGGCTGCTATTGTTGGGCGGGAGTTCGAGCAGAAGAATCGGAAGCTGGCATCGCAAGGGCACGACCCCATCGCTGATGCTTCTTCGGCTTCCTTCGTCGCTGTGGCCGGAGAAGTGACTCTGGATTCAGTGTTACTGTAGTCTCCTCTGGACGAGGCTGCTGCTCAGTGGTCAGGACTCTGACGTTGGAGGCTGGACAACCGGAGTTTTCCCTGCTGCCTTGACATAGCGGAGCCTCTCCAGACAGTGCAGGTTCCAAGCATGATGCTTCTTGCCGCAGTTCGGACATCTAGGTTCCGTAATTTCACCTCTCTTCAGTTTACTCAAGCAGTCCTTGGTTGGGTGAGACTTGCAACATCACCACCACTAGTGCTCCCATGTGGTGATGTTGCCACAAATACTCGTTAGGTACTTGCTAAGAGCAACATAAATGTTTCCACCATAAGCATATCTATCAAAGACCTCACTATGAAACGTTGCCCCACACCTCTGACTACCACAGCATCTACACCATCCCCTGTGGATACTGTTCCAAGAAATATGTAGGCGAAACTGGTCAAAATCTTTCAGTCTGCCTGAACGAACATTGAAACTTCCACAGGAAGTCCACGTTAAGGTACACCTGTGTCCTCCACAGGAACTCCACGTTAAGGTACGCCTGTGTCCTTCACAGGGACTCCACGTTAAGGTACGCCTGTGTCCTCCACAGGGACTCCACGTTAAGGTACGCCTGTGTCCTCCACAGGAACTCCACGTTAAGGTACGCCTGTGTCCTCCACAGAAACTCCACGTTAAGGTATGCCTGTGTCCTCCACAGGGACTCCACGTTAAGGTACGCCTGTGTCCTCCACAGAGACTCCACGGGACATCTGAGGAATTGGGATGAGACACAGATCGTCCTCACAGAACAAGATCTTAGACACCGACGATGTCTGGAAGCCTCGCTAATCACCGTCACGGACACCATATAACATAACACAGGTAACTACAACATTTCAACAACATTAACATACATGATAGTGAACCAGGGACAGCATCACCTACCAAACAACACAGGAGTCAGAGGATCACATTGTCTACCTGTCATCATCCCAATATATCATTCTTTAGGTCACAGTGTGTCACACCTCACTCACCACCTATATATACTGTCCTTTACCCTCTGTACGTTACAAGTGATCAAAGTCCCAGGACCGAAACGTTTCCTAATAAATATGTCCTAGTGTTTGCTTAAGTGTTTTTCTAAACCAATTTGTTTGTATCTATTACCAAGGTTTATACCAAAATTCTTGATATAAATCCCAGTAATCTGTTTGCCTTATTACGTTCTCTTAGGCATTGTTGTCTTGGATTCAGGTTGTTACTTTCCATCTCCCAAGTCTTTTTCGCATTCTGTATGGTCAAGTTCTATAATATTTAGCTTATAAGTGCTAGGGTTATTTATATTCCCGAGCTTCAGAACTTTGCATTTGTCTACACTGAACTGCATCTGCCACTTTTCAGACCATGTCATGAGCGTGTCTAAATCTACCTGAAGTACAGTGGTATCTTCCCCTGAATCAATATCCTACCTATTTTTGTATCGTCAGCGAATTTGCTCATATCACTAGTAATTCCCTCGTCAAGGTCATTGATATATATTATAAACAACAATGGGCCTAAGACTGATCCCTGTGGAACACCACTTGTTACAGATCCCCACTCGGATTTAACCCCATTTATGCACACTCTCTGCTTCCTATTGGTGAGCCATGACTCGATCCATGACAGCACTTTTTCCCCAATGCCATGAGCTGCCACTTTCTTTAACAGTCTCTGGTGTGGTACTCTATCAAAAGCCTTACTAAAATCCAAATAAGCAATATCGAATTCCTTATCATGATCAACAGCCTCAAAAGCTTTACTGAAGAAAGTTAGTAAATTAGATAGACAGGAACGGCTCCTCGTGAATCCATGCTGAGTATCATTAATCAAATTATGGTTATCCAGATGGCTTCTTATGATATCAGCTATAATTGACTCTAGTAATTTGCCTACAATTGAGGTAAGGCTTATTGGGCGGTAATTTGACGGTAGTGACTTGTCCCCTGCTTTAAAAATATGAATTACATTAGCCATCTTCCACATATCAGACACTATACCTGTTTGAAGAGATAAATTAAAAATATTAGTCAATGGTTCACAGAGTTCCATTTTGCATTCCTTAAGAACCCTTGAAAAAAAAATCATCAGGACCCGGCGATTTATTTTGCTTCAACAGGTCTATCTGTCTGATAATCATATCGCTAGTGACTGTGATATTACATAATTTATCTTCTCCAGGGCCACTATAAAAGTTAATTATTGGGACATTATTAGTGTCTTTCTGTGTGAAAACCGAGAGAAATTATTAAAAATCGAGCACATTTTATTCTCTTTATCAGTAAGATGCCCAGAGTTATTTTTAAGGGGACCTATCTTATCTCTAACTTTTGTTCTATAAACCTGAAAAAAAACCTTTTGGGTTAGTTTTCGAATCCCTAGCAACTTTAATTTTGTAGTCCCGTTTTGCTTTTCTTGTCCCCTTTTTAAACTACTATCTTAAAGTGTGTATACTGGTCTACGAGATGTCCCTCACCTCTTTTGATGTGAATATAAATTCCTTTCTTCTGCCCTAAAAGATGTTTGAGCCTACTGGTCTTCCATTTCGAATCATTAAGTTTAGTCAGCCCGTAATACCTAGCATGATGGTGGCTCTTTGCACTGCAAATCATTATTGTAATTACACACTGTAAACTACCTTTGTAAATAGGACTCCTTACAACATGTTAACCACATTGTAAACTTTTGCAAAGAAATAAAAATCTGAATCTGAATCTTATTTCCATTTCTCTAAACGGAATAAATGTTCTTTGGGCAGCCTGTATAGTGTTAAGAAAGCTGTCATATTGATAGCTCTCTACGTTACCCCAGTAAACAGATAAGTGTTCTCTAAGCCCATTGTAATCTGCTAAACGAAAATCTGGGACCTTTATTGAGTTGTTCCTACTGTCATACTTCCATTTAGTGCTAAAGGTAATTGATTTGTGGTCGCTTGTGCCGAGTTCCTCTAATTTCTAGATTATTAATAAGGGGTATCCCTGTTAGCCAGAACAAAATCAAGCAGGTTATTTTCCCTTGTTGGTTCTGTCACAAACTGTTCCAAAAAACATTCTTGAACTACCTCAGCAAGTCGTTTGACTCAAGATTCCCAGTCAAGGAATTCCAATAAATTTGACTAAAATTAAAGTCCCCTAGAATTACTACGTTATCGTGCCTTGTGCCCTTAACAATTTCCTCCCATAGTAGTCTCCCTTGTTCCCTATCCAAGTTTGGGGGACGGTATATCACTCCTAAAATTAATTTTTCATGCCCTTCTAAATTTCTACCCAGACAGACTCTATGTGTTTTTTCAGTCTTTTTTTTTAGTTTAATATCTTTATTATGCACCCCATACCCATCCTGTGGGTGGTAGTCAAAAGATTACAGAGGTACATAAAGGGTCCAGGGACTGTACCTCAACATTACAGAGGTACATAATGGGTCCAGGGACTGTACCTCAACATTACAGAGGTACATAATGGGTCCAGGGACTGTACCTCAACATTACAGAGGTACATAATGGGTCCAGGGACTGTACCTCAACATTACAGAGGTACATAATGGGTCCAGGGACTGGGCCCCAGAGTTTTGATAGCTGAGCAAGTTACAAAGGTAATGAACTCAGGTAGATCTGGTCACAATCATGACAAGTTACAAAGGTATTTACAGAGTCTTAATACCCATTTTTATGTAGCAATTTAAGTGTTCTCTAACATACAGTGCCACCCTGCCCCTCCCTTCCTGTTCCTTCTATCAACGTGTAACAATTTAAAACCATGAATGTGACATTCAGCAGGCATGTCCCGACTCTTCATATTAAACCATGTCTCAGTTATGGCAAAAACATCAATATTACCCGCACTAGCAACTAATCTCAACTCGTCCATCTTGTTTCTAGCACTACGACTATTTATATAATATATATTTTTAAATCCTATTTTCTCTTTTCCCCTCCTGCTCATTCTTGGTCCTCCATTATCTCTACTACTGTCCGTATCACCTAGTGCCACTGGCTTTCCAATATTTACCAATAAGTCTACCTCATCCTGCCTATAGCTGGTTTCTCTAAAACGTACAGTATTGCTGCACTGATAATTCATCCTGCCCAATTCTATTGTATTTCATAGCTTTTCTCCCAAAACCCATACCACTATTTCTAGTTTAAAGCCCTAACATCTCCCTCCACTGCACTGGCCAGTGCCCCCACTCGAGACCTAGATAAGTGAACCCCCCATCCCTGGCATACATGTTATTTCTGCCATAGAATAGGTCCCAGTTATCTATAAATGGTTCTTCAATGTCCTTACAGTGTTTGTCCATCCAGAAATTGACACCAGTTGCCCTGGACTATTTCTAACTCCTCTCATTGGCAAAATGCCACATATCACAGGGTTCCCATCCTTCTTCCTAATTATGTCTACTGGTGACCTATACCAGCTAATCAGGTCCCCACTCATACGTCTGCCAACACCGTTGCCTCCCGCACTGAGGCAGATAATAGGATTGCTCCCATTACCTTTGTCAGTGTCGTCCAGACGGCTAACAATATCCTCCATCCCAGCCCTATGAAAACATACCCTCTGCCTCCTCTTCCTGTCCTTAAGACAAAAAGCCCTATCCATAAACTTAACCTGACTGTCCCCAACTAGAACAATGTTCCTACCTTCACTGGCGGAGTTTGTTGTGACGTTCTGGATGGTCTTTGTTGGGATGGTCTTTGTTGGGATGGTCTTTGTTGGGATAGTCTTTGTTGGGATGGTCTTCGTTGGGATGGTCTTCACTGGGATGACCTTCGTTGGAATGGTCTTCGTTGGGATGGTCTTGGCTGGGATGGTCTTGGCTGGGATGGTCTTGGCTGGGATGGTCTTGGCTGGGATGATCTTGGCTGGGATGGTCTTGGCTGGGATGGTCTTGGCTGGGGTGTCTAGGGTCATCAACGCAGACTCGTCTCCCAACGCTGAGAGAAAAAGAGGCGCAGTGCGCTGCGCCTCACCTTCGACAGTATAAGTCTCCATACTGTTTCTTCACCTTCACAATGTTCCAGACTATGTAGCAAAAATCTTCTCCAGGTTGAGGGACTGACCACCTCAATATTACATCTTCAAGGGTGATGGACTGATTACATCGTCTCAACTGTTAACTCTGTACTCGACTGAAGAAGTCTACTGTGTAGGGGAAACGTTTCAGAATAAAGATACTAAGTTGTGAGAAATGCTCTACATAACCAGGGGTTTTCTATATAGTATGTCATTGATGTCAGCTATGGTCTGTATAAGTTGTATCATCTACTGGTAGAAATAAACAGCCCCTGGCTGTCTTCAATAAGGCGCTGGACAGACACCTACAGTACCTGACTAGCCGGGCTGTGGTTCGTACGTCGGGTTGCGTGCAGCCAAGAGTAACAGCCCCGAGGGCGTTGACCCTCGAAACCTTCTCCAGGTATACTCCAGGTATGACGACGTTTCGGTCTGACTTGAAGCAATAACTAGTCAATTCATGTTTTTTTCTCCGGTATTTGAGTATTTATATATAAATCTCTTGTTACCCAAAGGTTAATAATCCTAAGAAATCTGTCCAGGAAGCAGGGGTTATCTGGTTGATGGAGGGAGGAGCTCGAGGAACTGGAGGAACTGGAGGAACTGGAGGAACAGGAGGAACTGGAGGAACTGGAGGAACAGGAGGAACTGGAGGAACAGGAGGAACTGGAGGAACTGGAGGAACAGGAGGAACTGAACGTGAGACAATAACTTAAGAGTTTTTTTATAGAGTAACATTACAATACCAGCTTCAATATAGTCAGTGTGGAGACTATTGTATAGTCTGTCACTCACCGTAACTCTTGCCTCATGTATTAAATACCAGTCCTGTTATATACAGTCGTGGAAATTCACAAATCTGTACATGTATGATATACAGTAATGATAACACGAATAATAATAATAATAATAATAATAATGTTTATTTCTACCAGTACATGATACAACTTATACAGACCATAGCTGACACCTATGACATACTATACAGAAAGTCTCTGGTTAGGCAGAGCATTTCCCACAACGTAGGTTAATTTTGTCCCCAGTAGTCGCTCATTTGCTCGAAACTACTAAGCACAAACGATGTAGTTGAAGTTTTGGCGGTAAAGACTGAAAACCAAAACCTTGTCATTGTGGTGGTATAGAAGCCTCCTGATGCAACTTCCCAGCAATTCCAGGAACAACTTTTGAGAACTGACCACTGTCTGGAAAATCTCCCAACTCCTGTCCCAAACATCTTGCTACTGGGAGATTTCAACTTGAGACACCTAAAATGGAGGAGTGTAGCAAATATTGTAGCAGAGATCACCCCAGAGGCAGCGCAGATGAAAATTCACACACACACGAACTATTAAATCTATGCACCAAATTCACCTTAAACCAGCAAATATTAGAGCCAACAAGACTAGAAAATACGCTGGACCTCATCTTCACTAACTACGACGATCTGATACGTAATATAACCGTATCAAATTGGAATTGAAAAAAAAATTATTTTCTCATGCCAGATCTAGAGTAAAAACAACATCCAGTATTGGGCCTCTGCTAAGACGAGATGGGTCCTACACACATGACAGCAAAAAAAATGAGTGAGATATTAAAGACCCAATATGACTCAGCGTTTAGTGAGCCATTAACCGACCTAAGAGTTGAAAATCAAAATGATTTTTTTATGACCGAGACTCGAAATTTGGCCAATTCAAGAATTTCTGGTATAATCCTAACACCACAGGACTTGGAAAAAGCAATAAATGATATGGCCATGCATTCTGCCCCAGACCCAGACCCATGGAACTCCGTGTTCATCAAGAACTGCCAGAAACCACTTTCACATGCCTTAAATATTCTATGGAGAGGGAGCATGGACGCAAGGGTCGTCCCACAGTCACTAAAAACAACAGACATAGCCCCACTCCACAAAGGTGGCAGTAAAGCAATAGCAAAGAACTACAGACCAATAGCGCTAACGTCCCATATCATAAAAATCTTTGAGAGGGTTCTAAGAAGCCTATCTGGAGTATACCTGGAGAGTGTTTTGGGGGTCAACGCCCCCGCGGCCCGGGCCATGACCAGGCATCAAGGTGGATCATGTCCTGGTCAGCCAGAACCCAGGGCAGCACGGGTTTAGAGCAGGTCGCTCCTGCCTGTCCCAGCTACTAGACCACTATGAGAAGGTCCTGGATGCTGTTGAGGATAAACAAAACACAGATGTAGTATACACAGACTTTGCGAAAGCCTTCGACAAGAACGATCATGGCATGATAGGAAAAGTTGGTAGATGGATCTATAACTTCCTAATAGAGCACAGAGTAGTAGTCAACAGAGTAAATTCTGAGGCAGCTACGGTGAAAAGCTCTGTTCCTCAAGGTACAGTACTCGCTCCCATCCTGTTCCTCATCATCATATCTGACATAGAGATGTAAGCCACAGCGCCGTGTCATTCTTTGCTGATGGCACCAGAATTTCCATGACAGCGTCATCCATCGAAGAAAACAATAAGAAGTTTAATGAAGAGAAATTTCAATTACTCCGATATGGAAAATTCTAGGAATTTAAAACTGGATCGGAGTATAAAACAAATTCCAACCTCACAATAGAGCGAAACACTAAAATGAAGGACCTGGGAGTGATAATGTCAGATAATCTCAGTTTCAAAGACCAGAACAATGTATCTATCACATCTGCTAGAAAAATGATAGGATGGATAATGAGAACCTTCAAAATTAGGGATCCCAAGCCCATGATGATTCTCTTCAAATCGCTTGTTTTCTCTAGGCTGGAGTACTGCTATACACTAACTGCCCCCTTCAAGGCTGGCGAAATTGCTGACCTGGAGAGTGTACAGAGAACTTTCACGGCACACATAAGTACGATAAGGCACCTAAATTACTGGTAATGGTAGAAGTCCCTTGACATGTACTCCTTGGAACGCATGATAATATACACTTGGAAAATCCTAGAGGGATTAGTACCAAACTTGCACACGAAAATCACTCCTATGAAAGCAAGACTCGGCAGGAGATGCAACATTTCCCCGATGAAAAGCAGGGGCCCCACGAGTACACTGAGAGACAACACAATAAGTGCCCGGGGCCCAAGACTGTTCAACTGCCTCCCAGCATACATAAGGGGGATTACTAATAGACCCCTGGCTGTCTTCAAGACCCCTGGCTGTCTTCATGACCCCTGGCTGTCTTTAAGATGGAGCTGGACAGGCACCTAAAGTCAGTACCTGACCAGCTGTGCTGTGGTTCCTACGGTGGATTGCTTGCAGCCAGCAATAACAGCCTGGCTGACCAGGACATGATCCACCTTGAGGCCTGGTCATGGCCTGGGCCGCGGGGGCGTTGACCCCCAAAACACCCTCCAGGTATACTCCAGATAGGATACGACCCACACCAGTCTACTAACACCCAGGTACCTACTTACTGCTGGGTGAGCAGTGACAGCAGGTGTAAGGTGACTAACACCCAGGTACCTACTTACTGCTAGGTGAACACTGACAGCAGGTGTAAGGAAACACGCCTAACGTTTCCACCCGTGCCGGGGATTGAACCACGAACACTCAATGTATGTGAGAGGCAAGTGCGCTATCAACCAAGCCACAGGTCTTAGCCTGTAAACGAACTCTTGTAAAAAGAAACGTGTAGCGGCGGGGAAGTAAATGAAAACCAGGGAAAAAAAAAGAGGAGAAAATTCCCTGTCATCCTGCTCACCAATTTTCAATGTGTTGTGCAACATCCTGCACGACCCATTGTTGCAGGTGCATTAAAACCAGGTGTCTGGGTAGCCAGACGTTAGTTGAGCAGCGGCCACAGCTTCAGATCAGCCATGAGATCAACGCTATTCCTGGGTGAGCCTTCGTCTTTATGTGTATACCAGTCTTTTCTCTATGTATACCAGTCTTTTTTCCATGTATAACAGTCTTTTTTCCATGTATACCAGTCTTTTTTATGTGTGATCTTCATTTATCTCCACGTCAGTCTTATCCGTATGTATTCCAATCGTCTATGTATCCAGTTTAGCAGGCCGTATATGTATCTCCATACCCGTAGTTGTATTTAGGCCTCTGTGTTTATAAGTATTGAGTTAGGTCATCATGGGACAGATACACTGAGAAGAGGATCTCTCAGTGTATATACACAGTGGGAGTTGAGGTAAAGAAACTACTGGGAGAGGTAAATACCTTGAGGACAGTGGGACCAGATGTCTGTGTTCTGAGAGAAGAAACAGAGGACCTATGTGAACAACTAGCAATGATCTTCAACCAGGACAGCAGCATATGCTGTCTGGAAAACAATGAAGACAGGACCTATATTGTGGGACACACAGCATTACAGACCAGTTCAACTGCCCAACAGATTCACAACTCAGCAATGTTGTTGACGTTTTGCTATAACGTAAGGGGAACTGCATCAGCATAAGTGCTGTGTTACCGACAAGTGTTACTGACATCCCTAGTATGTAAAGTCATGGAGAAGATTATCAGAAGAGTACAGGAACACCTGGAAGGGAGAGGATTCATAAACAACAGCACTGTTTTGTGGATGGGAAGTTCTGTCTCACAAATATGCTAGAGTTCTATGACAAGATAAGGAAAGTCAGGCAGGAGAGACGGATGGATGGACAGCATATTTTTGGACTGCTAAACGGCGCTCGATACAGCACCTCGCAGGAAACTTTTACAAGAGCGAGAGCAGCAGACAGGAAGAACAGGAAGAACACAAGAGATCAAGGAATATTTAACAGGAAAGAAACTAGTTAATGTCACGGAATAGGTGTAAGAAAGGGCGAGGGTGACGAGTGGGGTTCCACAAGGGTGGGGTTCCACAAGGGTGGGGTTCCACAAGGGTGGGGTTCCACAAGGGTGGGGATCAACAAGGGTGGGGATCAACAAGAGTGGGGTTCCATAAGGGTGGGGTTCCACAAGGGTGGGAATCCACAAGGGTGGGGATCCACAAAGGTGGGGTTCCATAAGGGTGGGGTTCCACAAGGGTGGGGATCCACAAGGGTGGGGATCCACAAAGGTCAGTACTTGGACCACTACTGTTTACTGTGTTTGTAAACCACATGACAGACGCTTGAGTGACTGTTCACTGATGATGTGAATCTAATGAGTAGAATACAAGGATATGGATACAAGGATATGGATACAAGGATATGGATACAAGGATATGGATACAAGGATATGGATACAAGGATATGGATACAAGGATATGGATACAAGGGTATGTATACTAGGATATGGATACAAAGACAATGGTTCTTATGTATATATATATATATCTATATATATATATATATATATATATATATATATATATATATATATATATATATATATATATATATATATATATATATATATATGTATATATGTATGTATAATATACTTGGTGTACTGCAGCACACTGCGGATGTACCTAATTTTATTTGCCATAGACAAATACAGCAAAAAAAATGTGTGTTTCTCCCACAGTTGTGGTGGTGCTGGGAGCTGCGACCTCCGCTGACAGGGTGAGTAACGTGTGGGTACCACGACTCTTCAGATGCCTGTCTTGAGGCTGGTGAAGGGCTCTTGATGCCATACGAGTTAAGCGCTTACCAATGAACACCAAATTTGTTAAAAAAACAGGAATTCTTCGGTCAATATAATAATATTAATAATAATAATAATAATTATAATAATAATAATAATCATAATAATAATAATAATAATTATAATAATAATAATAATCATAATAATAATAATAATAATATTTCTACAGGTACATGATACAACTTATACAGACCATAGCTGACACCAATGACATACTATATAGAAAGTCCCTGGTTATGTAGAGCATTTCTCACAACTTAGGTTAATTTTGTCCCCAGGATGCCACCCACACCAGTCTACTAACACCCAGGTACCTACTTACTACTAGGAGAACAGGGACAGCAGGTGTAAGGTGCCTAACACCCAGGTACCTACTTACTGCTAGGTGAACAATGACAGCAGGTGTAAGGTGCCTAACACCCAGGTACCTTCTTACTGCTAGGTGAAGAATGACAGCAGGTGTAAGGTGACTAACACCCAGGTACCTACTTAATGCTAGGTGAACAGGGACAGCAGGTGTAAGGTGCCTAACACCCAGGTACCTACTTACTGCTAGGTGAACAATGACAGCAGGTGTAAGGTGCCTAACACCCAGGTACCTACTTACTGCTAGGTGAACATGGACAGCAGGTGTCTTAAGGAAACACGTCCTAATGTTTCCACCCGTACCGGGGATCGAACCACGGACCTCAGTGTGTGAATTGAGTGCGCTACTAACCCAGCTACGGGACATAAGTTATTATACCACAATAACAAAATTAACATACAAACGTATATATAAATTACCTTTTATAGCAACAAAAAGGCAAGCTGACCTTTTCCAGTAGACTTTTTGAGACTCGACCTTGCCATGGTTCACAGGTCAAAGGCAAAGGTTTATTTGCACATGATACAATATATAGAGATGGGTGACATTTGGGTGTTGCCTGCAGAAAGTTCATGGTATTGCAGAGAATTTCAGACAAAGGGTCTGGTCCCAGACCGGGCCACGGGGGCGTTGACCCCCGGAACCCCCTCCAGGTATATCTGGAGTATACCTGGAGAGTTCCGAGGACTTTACGTAGCATTTTACCTTAAACCCCAAACTAATGCATAACATTCCTTTTCCATAGTTGAAACTGCCGTTTTAACTATTAAAACAAACCATACCACGGGCAGGGATAGAACCCGCGGTCAGTCATAAAACTACAGACCGACGCGTAAGCCCGTGTTATGGTTTGTTTGCAATCGTCATTACAATTTCGTAAGTCTTGTTTCAACTATTAGTTTGTCTTAGTACAGACTGATCGTTTTTATTTAGTCAGGTCAGTGATAGAAGTCAGTGAGGTCATTATTTCTGTAGTGTGAGGCAGAACCACCAGTCTTGTACACTGGTTTAAGTTTATTTAGCCACAGGTACACATAAGTACAATTATCATACATAGTAATGAATGTGTCTGAATTACCCACCCGAATAACCCCCCAAAAAAGTCAAAGTGACTTATTTTTATTGGGGTTCTTGTTATTTTCATTGGGTCCTTACTTCCATTGGGGTCCTTGTTATTTTCATTGGGTCCTTACTTCCACTGGGATCCTTGTTATTTTCATTGGGTCCTTACTTCCATTGGGGTCCTTGTTATTTCCTCTGGTGCACTATCCATGAACTGGATTGTGTGAGATAATGTTGTGTGTACATAAGAAGGAAGCTTCCAGACACTGGCGTTGTGATTTCTCTCTTTGATGACCAACCTGGGTCATTCCAGGACCTCCAGTCTTCATTATAATTACAAAGAAGCGCTAAATCCACTAGGGTCATACAGCACTGCCCTCCGGTGTTCATTCTTGTCTCTTTGTGATGCCCAGGAGTGATGCCAGGATGGTCAACCCAGAGAGAACACAACACAGATGACTGGATGCTGCTCTGGTGTATATACAGAATGCTATCCAACAGAATCATCAAGAATATGATAATGGTGTACACTGTACAATGCCTACAGTTAGGTATCTTTATTTCGAAATGTTTCGCCTACACAGTAGTCTTCTTATATACTCGCCTGAAGAATTGCAAGCCCCAATTCTTATCATGAAGGCATTTGAACGGTTTAACGCTCCTCTCGGAGAGGGCTGAGCACACTGATCCATTGCATTTTTTCCCCATAAACGAGGAATTTCCAGAAAATCGACTGAAGAAGCCTACTGTGTAGGCGAAACGTTTCGGAATAAAGATACTTAACTGTTGCACCTGTGTCGTATTTACCAGAATCACCAAGCTTGCAGTTTAGCCAAAACTTTAGTTGGTTGATCAGGTTTCGTGTACACAAACTGGTCATTGCCAGTGCACCAGACTGGTGGTCCTCCTGCAGTGCCTCACAGTCCAACAGTGACCTTAGTGACCCGGTCACTCGTCTGACTGACCTTGTATAAACGTAAACACAGGTTAAGTGAACTTAACCTGACAACACTGGAGGACAGGAGGGATAGGGAGGACATGATAACAACATATAAAATACTGAGAGGAATTGACAAGGTGGATAGGGACAGAATGCTTCAGAGATGTGACACAGCAACAAGGGGACACAGCAACAAGGGGACACAGTAACAAGGGGACACAGCAACAAGGGGTCATAACTGGAAGTTGAAGACTCAGATGAGTCACAGGGATGTTAGGAAGTATTTCTTTAGTCACAGAGTTGTCAGGAAGTGAAACAATCTGGAGAGTGATGTAGTGGAGGCAGGATCCATACATAGCTTTAAGAAGAGATATGATAAATCTCATGGAGCAGGGAGAGAGTGGACCTAGTAGCGACCAGTGAAGAGGCGGGGCCAGGAGCTGTGAATCGACCCCTGCAACCACAATTACGTGAGTACACACACATATTACGTAGGCACGTTAAGGCGTAAAGAAATTACGATTTTGTGAATTAATATTGGTAGCGTACTCAGCTCACACATTGAGGGTCCATGGTTCAATTCCCGGTACGGGTGGAAACACTGGGCGTCTTTTCTTAAGACACCTGCGGTCACTGTTCACCTAGCAGTAAGTAGGCACCTGGGTGTTAGGTGACTGGTGTGGGTCGCTTCCTGGGGACAAAATTAACCTAAGTTGTGGGAAATGCTCTGCATAACAAGGGGCTTTCTGTATAGTATGTCATTGATGTCAGTTATGGTCTGTATAAGTTGTATCATGTAGAAATAAACATTATTATTATCTTCCCTCAGGTTCGTCGTGGAGGAAGTCATGGTGGTGGTTATGGAGGCAGCTATGGTACCGGGTTCAGTGGCGGCTATGGGGGTGGTTCTGGCGGCGTCAACGTCCTTCTGGCGGGTAATGGCGGCTATGGGTACTTAAACCCGGGTGGTAGATCTCATGTGCTCAATGCTGCAGGCTTCCCCTTCGAGCCCTCCACGTATGGTGCCCAGCAACAATGGTATTACCATGCTGCTCTGGCCGCAGGGGATCCCTACGCTGCAAAGTCCGTCGGCGGGGGGAACTACGCTATCCAGACGGCTGATGCATCTGCCGCGAGCGCCGCTCACGGCGTTATTGCGCAAGCTAACGATCCCAACATCGCCAACACAGTCAACTACCTCACAGATCATGCCGACTCAGCCTCTCTCAATGCCGCAGCTCATCATGGCGCAGCATATGTTGCACAGAAAGCTGGCATATACCACTAACACCTTCGGCTTGTACCACTAACACCACCTCCCCAGGAAAGAAAACACAGGGTATTCTGCGTGGAACAAGTCACGTCGGAATGGAAATCTTCAGCTCAAGATCTTGCACTCTCGTGCGTCGTCAGGAGCTATGCAATCTTGCAAACTAGCAACAGATACTAGGGAGAAAACTCTGTGAGGCAAGGCAGAAGTGTAAATCATGGCACACTGGAGTGTTCTGTATATTTGGAACTAGTTAATAGCAGCATTTAACACCTCTTATAATACTTTTCAGAGTGTACGTGTTGACTGGATTCCTTTGCATTCGTGTGACGACAATAATGGTCGCACTTAACACATTCAGTCAATAAAAGTCTTTATTAGAGCCATTTCTTTATTTTCCATGCGATTTCAGAGTTAAGATTTTCTTCGAATTTTTAACCCCGGAGGGTTAGCCACCCAGGATAACGCAGGGGAGGATTATCCATTCAGGATAACCCAGGGGAGGGTTATCCACCCAGGATAACCCAGGGGAGGGTTAGCCATCCAGGATAACCCAGGGGAGGGTTATCCACCCAGGATAACCCAGGGGAGGGTTAGCCACCCAGGATAACCCAGGGGAGGGTTAGCCACCCAGGATAACCCAGGGGAGGGTTAGCCACCCAGGATAACCCAGGGGAGGGTTAGCCACCCAGGATAACCCAGGGTAGGGTTAGCCACCCAGGATAACCCAGGGGAGGGTTAGCCACCCAGGATAACCCAGGGAGGGTTAGCCACCCAGGATAACCCAGGAAAGTCAGTGGGTCATCGAGGACTGTCTGTCTTATTTCCATTGTGGTCCTTCAGTCTTGTCCCCCAGGATGCCACCCACACCACTCACCTAACACCCAGCTACCTGCTTGCTTGCTAGGCGAACAGTGACAGCAGTTGTAAGGTGACTAACACCCAGGTACCTACTTGCTTGTTAGGTGAACGGGACAACAGGTTTAAGGAAACACGCGCAAAGTTTCCACCTTTTCTGGGGATCCAACCACGGGACACTCAGTGTGTGAGGCGAGAGCGTTGCCAACCAGGCCACGGGACACCAGTGTGTGAGGCGAGAGCGTTGCCAACCAGGCCACGGGACACCAGTGTGAGGCGAGAGCGTTGCCAACCAGGCCACGGGACACCAAAAACAACAGTTCAAGACATTTATTAAAGGAAACGTTTCGCCACGAGTGTCTTCTTCAGTCCTAATACAGAGATAACTAAAAAAAACAAGTATATATAGTGGCAGGAGTGAGGTGGAGTGTCGCGTGGGTCGTAGTAGTAGTAGTGGAACTGTGGGGAGACAGGGACCTGTCAACATCATGTTACAACAGTCTCCAGAATGGGTAATATCCTGCTGATTAGCAATTTTGAGATAGTGTAACTACCGGACTTCTGATGGATAGTGTTACTGACAGCAATTAGGGCAGCTTCTATGCGCTTTCGCCGTCTTAAATCGTCTTCAATAATCACTAGTTTAGCCTCTCTGAATTTCAAGAGGTGTCCAACACTGTTGAACACAGGCGCTGTTACGATCATCATTTCTTCAAGCATTATTGTGTTCTGTGATCCTAATGCCCAGACATCTGGCTGTTTCCCCCACATATACTTTGTCACACACCCCACATGGTATTGTGTATATTCGTGCACTTGTGCCAGAACCATGCTTGGGTTTTTGTACCAGGTTCCTAATAGTAGTTGATGACCTGGTAGATATTTTAACTAGTTTTCTGTTAAACATTTTTGAAACGTTAGTTGACCGGTAAAATAATGTAACTGTGAGGCCCCTGTGCAACAGGTACTGTGAGGTCCCTTGGTTACAGGTACTGTGAGACCCCTGGCAACAGGTACTGTGAGGTCCCTTGGTTACAGGTACTGTGAGGCCCCTGGGCAACAGGTACTGTGAGGTCCCTTGGTTACAGGTACTGTGAGGCCCTGGGCAACAGGTACTGTGAGGTCCCTGGGCTACAGGTACTGTGAGGCCCCTGGGCAACAGGTACTGTGAGGTCCCTTGGTTACAGGTACTGTGAGGCCCCTGGGCAACAGGTACTGTGAGGTCCCTTGGTTACAGGTACTGTGAGGCCCCTGGGCAACAGGTACTGTGAGGTCCCTGGGCTACAGGTACTGTGAGGCCCCTGGGCAACAGGTACTGTAAGGTCCCTTGGTTACAGGTACTGTGAGGCCCCTGGGCAACAGGTACTGTGAGGTCCCTTGGTTACAGGTACTGTGAGGCCCCTGGGCAACAGGTACTGTGAGGTCCATGGGCTACAGGTACTGTGAGGCCCCTGGGCAACAGGTACTGTGAGGTCCCTTGGTTACAGGTACTGTGAGGCCCCTGGGCAACAGGTACTGTGAGGTCCCTGGGCTACAGGTACTGTGAGGCCCTGGGCAACAGGTACTGTGAGGTCCCTGGGCTACAGGTACTGTGAGGCCCTGGGCTACAGGTACTGTGAGGCCCCTGGGCTACAGGTACTGAGAGGTCCCTGGGCTACAGGGTACTATGAGGCCCCTGGGCTACAGGTACTGTGAGGCCCCTGGGCTACAGGTACTGTGAGGCCTCTGGGCTACAGGTACTATGAGGCCCCTGGGCTACAGGTACTGTGAGGCCCATGGGCTACAGGTACTGTGAGGCCCCTGGGCTACAGGTACTGAGAGGTCCCTGGGCTACAGGTACTATGAGGCCCCTGGGCTACAGGTACTGTGAGGCCCCTGGGCTACAGGTACTGTGAGGCCTCTGGGCTACAGGTACTATGAGGCCCCTGGGCTACAGGTACTGTGAGGCCCATGGGCTACAGGTACTGTGAGGCCCCTGGGCAACAGGTACTGTGAGGTCCCTTGGTTACAGGTACTGTGAGGCCCCTGGGCAACAGGTACTGTGAGGTCCCTGGGCTACAGGTACTGTGAGGCCCCTGGGCAACAGGTACTGTGAGGTCCCTGGGCTACAGGTACTGTGAGGCCCCTGGGCAACAGGTACTGTAAGGTCCCTTGGTTACAGGTACTGTGAGGCCCCTGGGCAACAGGTACTGTGAGGTCCCTTGGTTACAGGTACTGTGAGGCCCCTGGGCAACAGGTACTGTGAGGTCCATGGGCTACAGGTACTGTGAGGCCCCTGGGCAACAGGTACTGTGAGGTCCCTTGGTTACAGGTACTGTGAGGCCCTGGGCAACAGGTACTGTGAGGTCCCTGGGCTACAGGTACTGTGAGGCCCCTGGGCAACAGGTACTGTGAGGTCCCTGGGCTACAGGTACTGTGAGGCCCATGGGCTACAGGTACTGTGAGGCCCCTGGGCTACAGGTACTGAGAGGTCCCTGGGCTACAGGTACTATGAGGCCCCTGGGCTACAGGTACTGTGAGGCCCCTGGGCTACAGGTACTGTGAGGCCTCTGGGCTACAGGTACTATGAGGCCCCTGGGCTACAGGTACTGTGAGGCCCATGGGCTACAGGTACTGTGAGGCCCCTGGGCTACAGGTACTGAGAGGTCCCTGGGCTACAGGTACTATGAGGCCCCTGGGCTACAGGTACTGTGAGGCCCCTGGGCTACAGGTACTGTGAGGCCTCTGGGCTACAGGTACTATGAGGCCCCTGGGCTACAGGTACTGTGAGGCCCCTGGGCTACAGGTACTGTGAGGCCCCTGGGCTACAGGTACTGTGAGGCTCCTGGGCTACAGGTACTGTGAGGCTCCTGGGCTACAGGTACTATGAGGTCCCTTTCACTTTCCCGTCACTACTCAAAACAGCAAGGGTTACACCAATACACAAAGGTGGTGACCCCACAGACGTAAACAACTATAGGCCAATATCAAACTTACGGTTGCCATCCAAAATCTTCGAGAAACTTGTGCACAAGAGATTATACTCGTTTATAACGACACAAAGCATACTCAACCCCTGCCAATTTGGCTTCAGAAAAAATAAAAGCACTAACGATGCAGTAGTAAAAATGATAGACCTGCTTTACACAGCACTCGAAAATAAGGAATTTCCATTAGGACTTTTTATTGACCTAAGGAAAGCTTTTGACACAGTAAACCACGGCATCCTACTCCACAAACTTGACCACTATGGTTTAAGAGGTCATGCACTTGCATATTTCAAATCCTACCTTACAAATTAAAGACACAACCTCCTCGACACGACCACTTGATACTGGAGTACCACAGGGAAGTGTCCTTCGTCCCCTGCTCTTCCTCTTATACATCAATGATCTTCCCAATGTATCACAACACCTGAAACCAATACTCTTTGCTGACGACACAACTTATATCATCTCCCACACAAATCTTGCCACGCTTAATACCATTGTCAACGACGAATTAGTAAAAATATCTACATGGATGACAGCCAATAAGCTTACACTCAACACTGATAAGACCTTCTATATTATGTTTGGTAACAGAGCAGATGATGCACAATTAAACATTAAGATCAACAACACTCCTATTGCTAAACATAATGAGGGCAAATTCCTGGGGCTTCACCTTGACAGCAGCCTGAAATTCAGCACTCATATCCAACACATAACAAAGAAAGTGTCCAAAACTGTGGGGATCCTCTCTAAGATACGTTACTATGTACCACAATCAGCTCTACTCACACTATACTACTCACTCATCTATCCCTACCTCACATATGCCATTTGTGCTTGGGGATCAACAGCAATTACCCACCTAAAGCCAATAATAACCCAACAAAAAGTTGAAGTAAGAATTATCACGCAATCCAACGCTAGGCAGCACCCCCCCCCCCCACTCTTCAAAGACCTAAACTTACTCACTGTTCAGAATATCTACACTTACTACTCTGCTATCTACATCTACAGAACCATAAATTCCAATATAAACCCTGAACTAAAACACTTTCTTGACAGTTGTGACAGGACCCATAGACATAATACCAGACACAAACATCTCTTTGACATTCCCCGTGTCCGACTAAATCTATACAAAAATTCAATGTATACAAAAGGACCTAAAATCTGGAACTCCCTGCCTGAAAACTCTAGAACTGCAGACACAACCTCCATTTTCAAAAGCACCGTTAAAAAACATCTTATCTCACTTACCGGTAGCTAACCCCATGAAAACTACTTTATCTTGCACATATCCACAACAAAATTACACTTATTGATATCTGTGATTCCCCCTTAATTTGCACATGACTGTAACCAAGATTCTAATACAACTATTGCTTCATAAATCTTAAGCTAGTCATAAGTTTGCCTAAGACACTCCAATATAGAAACTGTATCATGCCAACACCTCACAATTTCCATTAGTATATAAACTAATTGTTAAATTCTTAAATTTTTGAACTACCTCAATTTTGTAAATCTAGTTAATCACTACAATTACCTAACCTTAATACCAGTATAATTATTGTGTCACTATAGAGTAAGGTCTAGTATAAGACTGCCTGAAATGCCTAGCATACCTAGGCATATTATTGGCCTTCTTGTAATAATTGTAATAATTATTTCATAAAATTTATAAACAACATAATATGTAAACCCCACTTTGTAATATTATCAGAAATAAAGTTGATTGACTGATTGGTTACAGGTACTGTGAGGCCCCTGGGCTACAGATACTGCAACGTAACACTCTTGTTACTGAGTCTTAGGTGACTGCTGCAACGTAACACTGTTGTTACTGAGTCTTAGGTGACTGCTGCAACGTAACACTGTTGTTACTGAGTCTTAGGTGACTGCTGCAACGTAACACTGTTGTTACTGAGTCTTAGGTGACTGGTGCAACGTAACACTGTTGTTACTGAGTCTTAGGTGACTGCTGCAACGTAACACTGTTGTTACTGAGTCTTAGGTGACTGCTGCAACGTAACACTGTTGTTACTGAGTCTTAGGTGACTGCTGCAACGTAACACTGTTGTTACTGAGTCTTAGGTGACTGCTGCAACGTAACACTGCTGTTACTGAGTCTTAGGTGACTGCTGCAACGTAACACTGTTGTTACTGAGTCTTAGGTGACTGCTGCAACGTAACACTGTTGTTACTGAGTCTTAGGTGACTGCTGCAACGTAACACTGTTGTTACTGAGTCTTAGGTGACTGCTGCAACGTAACACTGTTGTTACTGAGTCTTAGGTGACTGCTGCAACGTAACACTGTTGTTACTGAGTCTTAGGTGACTACTGCAACGTAACACTGTTGTTACTGAGTCTTAGGTGACTGCTGCAACGTAACACTGTTGTTACTGAGTCTTAGGTGACTGCTGCAACGTAACACTGTTGTTACTGAGTCTTAGGTGACTACTGCAACGTAACACTGTTGTTACTGAGTCTTAGGTGACTGCTGCAACGTAACACTCTTGTTACTGAGTCTTAGGTGACTGCTGCAACGTAACACTGTTGTTACTGAGTCTTAGGTGACTGCTGCAACGTAACACTGTTGTTACTGAGTCTTAGGTGACTGCTGCAACGTAACACTGTTGTTACTGAGTCTTAGGTGACTGGTGCAACGTAACACTGTTGTTACTGAGTCTTAGGTGACTGCTGCAACGTAACACTGTTGTTACTGAGTCTTAGGTGACTGCTGCAACGTAACACTGTTGTTACTGAGTCTTAGGTGACTGCTGCAACGTAACACTGTTGTTACTGAGTCTTAGGTGACTGCTGCAACGTAACACTGTTGTTACTGAGTCTTAGGTGACTGCTGCAACGTAACACTGTTGTTACTGAGTCTTAGGTGACTGGTGCAACGTAACACTGTTGTTACTGAGTCTTAGGTGACTGCTGCAACGTAACACTGTTGTTACTGAGTCTTAGGTGACTGCTGCAACGTAACACTGTTGTTACTGAGTCTTAGGTGACTGCTGCAACGTAACACTGTTGTTACTGAGTCTTAGGTGACTGCTGCAACGTAACACTGTTGTTACTGAGTCTTAGGTGACTGCTGCAACGTAACACTTGTTACTGAGTCTTAGGTGACTGGTGCAACGTAACACTGTTGTTACTGAGTCTTAGGTGACTGCTGCAACGTAACACTGTTGTTACTGAGTTTTAGGTGACTGCTGCAACGTAACACTGTTGTTACTGAGTCTTAGGTGACTGCTGCAACGTAACACTGTTGTTACTGAGTCTTAGGTGACTGCTGCAACGTAACACTGTTGTTACTGAGTCTTAGGTGACTGCTGCAACGTAACACTGTTGTTACTGAGTCTTAGGTGACTGCTGCAACGTAACACTGTTGTTACTGAGTCTTAGGTGACTGCTGCAACGTAACACTGTTGTTACTGAGTCTTAGGTGACTGCTGCAACGTAACACTGTTGTTACTGAGTCTTAGGTGACTGCTGCAACGTAACACTGTTGTTACTGAGTCTTAGGTGACTGCTGCAACGTAACACTGTTGTTACTGAGTCTTAGGTGACTACTGCAACGTAACACTGTTGTTACTGAGTCTTAGGTGACTGCTGCAACGTAACACTTGTTACTGAGTCTTAGGTGACTGGTGCAACGTAACACTGTTGTTACTGAGTCTTAGGTGACTGGTGCAACGTAACACTGTTGTTACTGAGTCTTAGGTGACTGCTGCAACGTAACACTGTTGTTACTGAGTCTTAGGTGACTGCTGCAACGTAACACTGTTGTTACTGAGTCTTAGGTGACTGCTGCAACGTAACACTGTTGTTACTGAGTCTTAGGTGACTGCTGCAACGTAACACTGTTGTTACTGAGTCTTAGGTGACTGCTGCAACGTAACACTGTTGTTACTGAGTCTTAGGTGACTGGTGCAACGTAACACTGTTGTTACTGAGTCTTAGGTGACTGGTGCAACGTAACACTGTTGTTACTGAGCCTTAGGTGACTACTGCAACGTAACACTGTTGTTACTGAGTCTTAGGTGACTGCTGCAACGTAACACTGTTGTTACTGAGTCTTAGGTGACTGGTGCAACGTAACACTGTTGTTACTGAGTCTTAGGTGACTGCTGCAACGTAACACTGTTGTTACTGAGTCTTAGGTGACTGCTGCAACGTAACACTGTTGTTACTGAGTCTTAGGTGACTGCTGTAACGTAACACTGTTGTTAATGAGACTTAGGTGACTGGTGTTGCCCTCAATGAATAGTTCTGTATCTGGGTTTCTCAGTAAAACAAACAAGTTTATCACTTTTTAAAGAGGTGGATCAGTAAGCCAGTGGAAGGCCTCGGTCATATGACCCAAAGCTCCATTGGTAAGGCACTGTTTAACTAGAACCTTCGTCAGTAGCTCCAGTAATGAGTCTTCATTAGAAAACTGACAAGTTTTGCGACATTTGGGAAACTTTATTGAGGAAACGTTTCGTCAACAATTTTTTCTTCAAATCCAATACAGAGAAGAAACGTTCTTCTCTGTATTGGACTGAAGAAACCAACTGCGTGAAGATACCCAACTGTCTTACTCTCCCACCTGCTGCCCCTCTTCATCTAGCAGCAAGAACCTACCTTGATATTTGCTGACTGTTGTGGGTTGCATTCTGACCAGGGACAGATATATGACAAACTCTAATTGATAAATGAGACACTTGTAAAACATTTTCGTATCTATATTCTGGAAATATTTCGCCAGCCAGTGGCTTCTGAGTCCAGTGCAGAGAAAGATGGAAGACGAGGAGGAGTTCGAGGTAATGAGTCCCTCAGCCTGGAGTCGATGTCTCCAGTCCATCAATCTTCCATCTTACTCTACATTGGACTCCGTGGAGAAACGTTTCCAGAACATTGATGCCCAAATGTTGCACAAGTGTTACTCTCCTGTTGTGGGTTGCATCCTAGTACTCACCTCTTTGTGGTTGCAGGGGTCGAGTCATAGCTCCTGACTCGCCTCTTCGCTAGTCACTACTAGGTCCACTCTCTCCCTGTTCCATGAGAATTATCGAACCACTTCTTAAAGCTATGTATGGGTCCTGCCTCCATTAATGTAGGGCACTAATACAGATAAGCCACCCTACGTGGCTTTGATGGGTTATCCCACATCAACAACCCTGAGGATGCCTTCAGGAGCCCGATGGAAATTGTTGCGACACCAGAGGGAGGGACTCTATATAAGGGAGCGAGACCCAGTCTTCAGGCACTAGTCTTGGGCGACCACTGCCGGTGCAACATGGCGCTGCTCCCTGCTTACTTCCTCCTAGCAGGTATGTTCTCCCTCACTACCTTCTCCCTCACTACCTCCTCCCTCACTATTCGTGGAACACCGCTTTTGTTCCCACTATGTAACTGTCATACACAATAGACTATCAACAGACTTTCGCTAAATAAAAGAATACCTCACTACTCCATCACCCTCCCTCACTACTCCATCACTCTCCCTCACTACTCCATCACCCTCCCTCACTACTCCATCACTCTCCCTCACTACTCCATCACCCTCCCTCACTACTATTCTTATGGCAACTTTATTCCCCATATATTCTCCTTTTTATTAAATATTCTCATAAAACCCTCTAACATTTCTCCTAATTTAATATCAGGTTAAAAAAGTACATTTCAAAATTAATTTATAAGATCCCTCAGCTATTATATATATATATATATATATATATATATATATATATATATATATATATATATATATATATATATATATATATATATATATATTTAAATTGTTCAAACAAACTAAAGATAGATGTTAATGACTATCAGTGAATAAACAGAGTAATGAAGTGGTACTGGAACCATGGTGCATGTGGGTAGCATGCTACCAGTCCACGACCATTATTCTCCTCCCACCGAGGCAGGCCGACCCAGAAAAAAACACTTTCACCATCATTCACACTATCACTGTGAATGAAATACAATGCAATCGCAGACAGGCGATCTTAACATTGCAAGACAAGCCACTGGGGGGAGGGGGATAGAAATCTTCAGCTCAAGTACTTTCACACGTCTCCGTGCATCATCAGGAGCTATGCAATGTTGCAAGAGTAGCAACAGGTGAAATGAGGGGAAGTTTTGTCAGAGTGAGGCAGCGTGGTGACACCAGCCACAGCTTCTCTCAGATATGAGAGGCACAGGTCCGTCTGCCACCCACCGTGGCAGGGTGGGTCACGGTGACCAAACCCTTCTCATATTGGGCCGTGCCTGGACGTGTCTCCTTACATTTAATCCACCGTGAACGTGCTTTGCCCATCTGTATAACCATTAGGAGTAAACCCATTTAGCTACAACAGCATAAAGGTACTGTATGGTTACAGGTACACAAGGTTAAGTGATTGCAATCACTGATGACAAATGAGCGCATTCGATTCTTTTAATTAATTAGGTTTACATATAATATCATTGTTTAGTGTGTGTATTATCCAGTAGCGCAACGTAATCTCTTGTGTCTTGTTGACGGCGATTAAATAAAGCTTAAGACTGGCTGTTACATGTACTGTTAGGTCTCCCACTTTCTGTAAACTCTGAGGCCCTCTTATACCCAACCCTAAACTGGGAGACCCTCTTATACCCAACCCTAAACTGGGAGGCCCTCTTATACCCAACCCTAAACTGGGAGACCCTCTTATACCCAACCCTAAACTGGGAGGCCCTCTTATACCCAACCCTAAACTGGGAGGGCCTCTTATACCCAACCCTAAACTGGGAGGCCCTCTTATACCCAACCCTAAACTGGGAGGCCCTCTTATACCCAACCCTAAACTGGGAGGCCCTCTTATACCCAACCCTAAACTGGGAGACCCTCTTATACCCAACCCTAAGCTGGGAGACCCTCTTATACCCAACCCTAAACTGGGAGGCCCTCTTATACCCAACCCTAAACTGGGAGACCCTCTTATACCCAACCCTAAACTGGGAGGCCCTCTTATACCCAACCCTAAACTGGGAGGCCCTCTTATACCCAACCCTAAACTGGGAGACCCTCTTATACCCAACCCTAAACTGGGAGGCCCTCTTATACCCAACCCTAAACTGGGAGGCCCTCTTCTACCCTACCCTAAACTGGGAGGCCCACTTCTACCCTACCCTAAACTGGGAGACCCTCTTATACCCAACCCTAAACTGGGAGGCCCTCTTATACCCAACCCTAAACTGGGAGACCCTCTTATACCCAACCCTAAACTGGGAGGCCTTCTTATACCCAACCCTAAACTGGGAGACCCTCTTATACCCTACCCTAAACTGGGAGACCCTCTTCTACCCTACCCTACACTGGGAGACCCTCTTATATCCAACCCTAAACTGGGAGGCCCTCTTATACCCTACCCTAAACTGGGAGACCCTCTTATACCCAACCCTAAACTGGGAGACCCTCTTATACCCAACCCTAAACTGGGAGACCCTCTTATACCCAACCCTAAACTGGGAGGCCCTCTTATACCCTACCCTAAACTGGGAAACCCTCTTATATCCAACCCTAAACTGGGAGGCCCTCTTATACCCTACCCTAAACTGGGAGACCCTCTTATACACAACCCTAAACTGGGAGACCATCTTATACCCAACCCTAAACTGGGAGGCCCTCTTATACCCTACCCTAAACTGGGAGACAATCTTATACCCTACCCTAAACTGGGAGACCCTCTTATATCCAACCCTAAACTGGGAGACCCTCTTATACCCAACCCTAAACTGGGAGACCCTCTTATACCCTACCCTAAACTTGGAGACCCTCTTATACCCAACCCTAAACTGGGAGACCCTCTTATACCCAACCCTAAACTGGGAGACCCTCTTATACCCTAACCTAAACTGGGAGACCCTCTTCTACCCTACCCTAAACTGGGAGACCCTCTTCTACCCTACCCTACACTGGGATACCCTCTTCTACCCTACCCTACACTAAGAGACCCTCTTCTACCCTACCCTAAACTGGGAAGCCCTCTTCTACCCTACCCTAAACTGGGAAGCCCTCTTCTACCCTACCCTACACTAAGAGACAATCTTCTACTTTACCCTAAACTGGGAGGCCCTCTTCTACCCTACCCTAAACTGGGAGGCCCTCTTCTACCCTACCCTACACTGAGAGACCCTCTTCTACCCTACCCTAAACTGGGAGGCCCTCTTCTACCCTACCCTAAACTGGGAGGCCCTCTTCTACCCTACCCTACACTGAGAGACCCTCTTCTACCCTACCCTAAACTGGGAGACCCTCTTCTACCCTACCGTAAACTGGGAGGCCCTCTTCTACCCTACCGTAAACTGGGAGGCCCTCTTCTACCCTACCCTAAACTGGGAGGCCCTCTTCTACCCTACCCTAAACTGGGAGGCCTCTTCTACCCTACCCTAAACTGGGAGGCACTCTTCTACCCTACCCCATATGGTGAGGGTGGGTGCTGAGCAGACTGGTGCCTCTCATATCTGAGAGAAGCTGTGACTGGTGTCACCACGCTGCCTCACTCTGACAAAACTTCCCCTCATTCCTCCTGTTGCTACTCTTGCAACATTGCATAGCTCCTGATGACACATGGAGATGCGTGAAAGTACTTGAGCTGAAGATTTCCAACCCCCCTCCCCCCAGTGGCTTGTCTTGCATTGTTAAGACTGTCTGTGTGTGATTGTCTTGCACATGTCTGCACACACACTCACACACACACACACTCACACACACACACACACACACACACACACACACACACACACACACACACACACACACACACACACATATATATATATATATATATATATATATATATATATATATATATATATATAACAATTCTTATTTATAAAAATATTCATTGAATAACACCCGCTAAACCAGAATGGGCCACGTGATATCTTGTGAGAGGTTCAAACACCCAGTGTATATACACTGTGAGGTGTATATCTCAGTGTATATATATACAAGTGAAGATGTTAACATATATATTTTTTGTTTACAGTTACTGTGGGGTTGTCGTCATCAATGAGGGTAAGTGAACGCTAGTATCTAGAAAAGTTTTTAGTTTTCACAATTTTTTGGTCTAGGTAGTTTTTTTTATAGGTTCTAGTATATGTTCTATTTACATGATATAGGTGTAATATATATACCAGGTTCCAGTACCTATAGTGGTCAGCCTAGTTGGTAAAATATCTAAACAGCAGTAGCTACTGAAACCGTAGTGGAATTCACACAGAATTAAGAGGAATTCGAACCCTTGGTAAGTTAAGACTGGCTTACCATGGGTTCAAATTCCCTCCTCTGTTATAAGTAATTGTATTAATAATAATAATAATAATATCTTTATTTCTACCATAGCTGACATCAATGACATACTACTATATAGAAAGCCCCTTGTTATGCTGAGCATTTCCCACAAATTAGGTTAGTTTTGTCCCAGGATGCCACCCACACCAGGTGACTAACACCCAGGTACCTATTTTACTGATTGGTGAACATGGACAGCAGGTATCTCAAGGAAACACGTCCTAATGTTTCCACTCGTACCTGGGATCGAACCACGGACCTCAGTGTGCGAGCTGAGTGCACTACCTATTGAGATACGGGACATATTTGAGAGTATTTTCAACGCCCTACTTAAGTCTCCCAGCTCAGGCTGACAAGAAGACCCTTGAACCCATCCTATGTGATGGAGAATGATTGGAAAACCATCCTATGTGATGGAGAATGATTGGAAAACCATCCTATGTGATGGAGAATGATTGGAAAACCATCCTATGTGATGGAGAATGATTGGAAAACCATCCTATGTGATGAAGAATGATTCGAAAAAACATTCTGTGGGTTTAGCAATGAATTTTGATCAGAATAATGATAATATGTAGTTTATAACTTGCAATGGTCTTAAATTTATCATCAAAACCAAGTGCTAAACCCACCTGGAGTCTACCTGGAGGGCATTCCGGGGATCAACGCCCCCGCGGCCCGGTCTATGACCAGGCCTCCCGGTGGATCAGGGCCTGATCAACCAGGCTGTTTTTTGTACTTCAGAGAGCTGTATGAGGTGTAATGTCAGTACAGACAGGTCCCCTATAAATATAAACCATACCACGGATGGGGTTCAAACCCGTGTTGCTGGACCGTAACCCTGTCAAGACAGGTCCTGGCTACTAACATCCAGTCTCTATCCACCTTGTCTATTCCCCGCAGTATTTTGTATGTCGTTATCATGTCTCCCCTAACCCTGTGTGTGTGTTAGTTACCATTTTGTCCTAGGCACATGTCGATTAGACACTAGGCCTGTTGTATATATATATATATATATATATATATATATATATATATATATGTCGTGCCGATTAGGTAAAACTTGCTATTTTGGCTTAAATAGCAACGCTCACCTTGCCATATAAGACAAGTGAAAATTTGTGTATGCAATAATTTCGCCAAAATCATTCTGAACTTAACGAAAAAAATATATTTCATTGTGTTTGTTTATTATCAAATTAATGTTAACGTATCTAAAATATATTTAGTTGGGTTAGGCTAAATTAAATTGCGTTTGTTGTAATAAGGTTAGGTAGGTTTTTAAAGTTTCTCTTGGTACAAAATTATAAATTCTTACATTAACATAAATGAAAAAAATATATCTTTAAACGTATAAGAGAAAATTTTAGAAAGGACTTAATTTTAAATGAGTTCTTGCTAATTGACCAGTTTTACCTAATCGGCACGACATATATATATATATATATATATATATATATATATATATATATATATATATATATATGTGTGTGTGTGTGTGTGTGTGTGTGTGTGTGTGTGTGTGTGTGTGTGTGTGTGTGTGTGTGTGTAAGGAAACACTTCGAAATGTTTCGGCTCCGCCGGGAATTGAACCCGGGCCCTCCGTGCGTGAAGCGAGAGCTCTAGCCACCATGTGTGTGTACTCACCTAGTTGTGGTTGCAAGGGTCGATTCATAGCTCTTGGCCCCGCCTCTTCACTGGCCGCTACTGGGTCACTCTCCCTGCGCCATGAGCCTTATCATACCTCTTCTTAAATCTATGTATGAAACCTGCCTCCACTACATCGCTTCCCAAGCTATTCCACTTCCCGACCACTCTGTGACTGAAGAAATACTTCCTAACATCTCTGTGATTCATATGAGTCTTCAACTTCCAACTGTGTCCCCTTGTTACTGTGTCCCATCTCTGCAACATTCTGTCTCTGTCCACTTTTTCAATTCCTCTCAGTATCTTATATGTCGTTATCATGTCCCCCCTAACTCTCCTGTCCTCCAGTGTCGTCAGGTCGATTTCCCTTAATCTCTCCTCGTAGGACATACCCCTTAGCTCCGGGACTAGTCTTGTTGCAAACCTTTGCACTTTCTCTAGCTTCTTTACGTGCTTGGCTAGGTGTGGGTTCCAAACTGGTGCTGCATACTCCAGTATGGGCCTAACGTACACAGTGTACAAGGTCTTGAACGATTTTTTATTAAGATGTCGGAATGCTGTTCTTAGGTTTGCTAGGCGCCCGTATGCTGCAGCAGTTATTTGGTTGATGTGCACCTCAGGAGATGTGCCTGGTGTTATACTCACCCCAAGATATTTTTCCTTGAGGTTTGTAGTCTCTGGCCCCCTAGACTGTACTCCGTCTGCGGTCTTCTTGCCCTTCCTCAATTTTGAATCATGACTTTGCACTTGGTGGGGTTGAACTCCAGGAGCCAATTGCTGGACAAGGCTTGCAGCCTGTCCAGATCCCTTTGTAGTTCTGCCTGGTCCTCGTCCGATTGAATTCTTCTCTTCAACTTCACATCATCTGCAAACAAGGACACTTCGGAGTCTATTCCTTCCGTCATGTCGTTCACAAATACCAGAAACAGCACCGGTCCTAGGACTGACCCCTGTGGAACCCCACTCGTCACCGGCGCCCACTCTGACACCTCGCCACGTACCATGACTCGCTGTTGTCTTCCCGAGAGGTATCCCTGATCCATTGTAGTGCCTTCCCTGTTATCCCTACCTGGTCCTCCAGCTTCTGCACTAATCTGTGTGTGTACTCACCTAATTGTACTCACCTAATTGTGGTTGCAGGGGTCGAGACTCAGCTCCTGGCCCCGCCTCTTCGCTGTCTGCTACTGGGTCTCTGCTCTCCCTGCTCCATGAGCTTTATCATACCTTGTCTTAAAACTATGTATGGTTCCTGCCTCCACTATATCTTTCTCTAGACTATTCCACTTCCTGACTACTCTGTGGCTGAAGAAATGCTTCCTAACATCCCTTTGACTCATCTGAGTCTTCAGCTTCCAGTTGTGTCCCCTTGTTTCTGTGTTCCCTCTGTGGAACATCCTGTCACTGTCTACCTTGTCGATTCCCCGCAGTATTTTGTATGTCGTTATCATGTCTCCTCTGACCCTTCTTTCCTCCAGTGTTGTTAGTCCTATTTCCCTCAACCTTTCTTCATAGGACAAACCCCTGAGTTGTGGAACTAACCATGTCGCAAACCTTTGCACTTTCTCTAGTTTCTTTACGTGCTTGACCAGGTGTGGGTTCCAGACTGGTGCTGCATATTCTAGTATGGGCCTGACGTACACGGTGTACAGTGTCTTGAACGATTCCTTGTTAAGGTAACGGAACGCTAATCTTAGGTTTGCCAGTCGCCCATATGCTGCCGCAGTTTTCTGGTTGATGTGTGTCTCCGGAGACGTGCTTGGCGTTATACTCACCCCAAGGTCTTTCTCCTTTGCCGATGTTTGTAGCCTTTGTCCGCCTAGCCTGTACCCTGTCAGCGGTCTTCTTTGCCCTTCTCCGATCTTCATGTGTGTGTGTTAGTTACCATTTTGTCCTAGGCACATGTCGATTAGACACTAGGCCTGTTGTATGTGTGTGTGTGTGTGTGTGTGTGTGTGTGTGTGTGTGTGTGTGTGTGTAACGAAACACTTCGAAATGTTTCGGTCCCGCCGGGAATTGAACCCTGGCCCTCCGTGCGTGAAGCAAGAGCGCTGTGTGTGTGTATGTGTGTGTGTGTGTGTGTGTGTGTGTGTGTGTGTGTAACGAAACACTTCGAAATGTTTCGGTCCCGCCGGGAATTGAACCCTGGCCCTCCGTGCGTGAAGCAAGAGCGCTGTGTGTGTGTATGTGTGTGTGTGTGTGTGTGTGTGTATGTGTGTGTGTGTGTGTGTGTGTACTCACCTATTTGTACTCACCTATTTGTGGTTGCAGGGGTCGAGTCATAGCTCCTGGCCCCGCCTCTTCACTGATTGCTACTAGGTCCTCTCTCTCCCTGCTCCATGAGCTTTATCAAACCTAGTCTTAAAACTATGTATGGTTCCTGCCTCCACTATGTCGCTTTCCAAGCTATTCCACTTCCTGACAACTCTATGACTGAAGAAATACTTCCTAACATCCCTTTGACTCATAGGAGTCTTCAACTTCCAATTGTGACCCCTTGTTTCTGTGTCCCCTCTCTGGAACATCTTGTCTCTGTCCACCTTATCTATTCCTCGCAGTATTTTATATGTCGTTATCATGTCTCCCTAACCCTCCTGTCCTCTAGTGTCGTCAGGCCGATTTCCCTTAACCTTTCTTCGTAGGACAATCCCCTTAGCTCTGGGACTAGTCTTGTTGCAAACCTTTGCACTTTCTCTAATTTCTTGACGTGCTTGACCAGGTGTGGGTTCCAAACTGGTGCTGCATACTCCAGTATGGGCCTGACGTATATGGTATACAGAGTCTTGAATGATTCCTTGGTGAGGTATTGGAACGCTATTCTTAGGTTTGCCAGCCGCCCGTATGCTGCAGCAGTTATCTGATTGATGTGTGCCTCAGGAGATGTGCTCGGTATTATACTCACCCCAAGATCTTTTCTTTGAGTGAGGTTTGCAGTCTTTGGCCACCTAGACTATACTCTGTCTGCGGTCTTCTTTGCCCTTCCCCGATATTCATGACTTTACATTTGGCAGGGTTAAATTCAAGGAGCAGTTACTGGACCAGGCTTGCAGCCTGTCCAGGTCTCTTTGTATTCCTGCCTGATCCTCGACTGATTTGATTCTTCTCATTAACTTCACATCATCTGCAAACAGGGACACTTCTGAGTCTATCCCTTCCGTTATGTCATTCACATATACCAAAAACAGTACAGGTCCTAGGACTGACCCTTGTGGAACTCCACTCGTCACAGGTACCCACTCTGACATCTCGTCACGTACCATGACTCGTTGTTGCCTCCTGTCAGATATTCTCTGATCCATTGCAGTGCTTTTCCTGTTACGTGTGCCTGATCCTCTAGCTTTTGCATTAATCTCTTGTGAGGAACTGTGTCGAACGCCTTCTTGCAGTCCAAAAAAATGCAGTCTATCCACCCTCTCTCTCGTGTCTTACTTCTGTTACCTTGTCATAAAACTGCAGTAGGTTTGTGACACAGGATTTTCCTTCCCTGAAACCATGCTGGTTGTCGTTTATAAGCTTGTGTCTTTCTAGGTGCTCCACCATTCTCCTCCTGATGATCTTCTCCATGACTTTGCATACTATACACGTCAGTGACACAGGTCTGTAGTTTAATGCCTCGTGTCTGTCTCCTTTCTTAAAATTGGGACTACATTTGCCATCTTCCACGCCTCAGGTAGTTGCCCAGTTTCAATGGATGTGTTGAAGATTTGTGTTAGTGGCACACACAACATCTCTGCTCCTCTCTAAGGACCCACGGAGAAATGTTGTCCGGTCCCACCGCTTTTGAGGTATCGAGTTCACATAGCAGCTTCTTCACCTCCTCCTCGGTTGTGTGTATTTCATCCAGCACTTGTTGGTATACCTCCCTATTCTGAATTCCTGGAGTCCTTCCTGTCTCCTGTGTAAATACTTCTTTAAATCTCATGTTGAGCTCCTCACATACCTCTTGGTCGTTTATTGTGAACTCCCCACCTTCCTTTCTCAGCCTGATTACCTGGTCCTTGACTGTTGTTTTCCTCCTGATGTGGCTATACAGCAGCTTCGGGTCAGACTTGACTTTTGATGCTATATCATTTTCATATTGTCGCTGAGCCTCCCTTCTTACCTGTGTGTGTGTGTGTGTGTGTGTGTGTGTGTGTGTGTGTGTTGTGTGTGTGTGTGTATGTGTGTGTGTGTGTGTATATGTGTGTGTGTGTGTGTGTGTGTGTGTGTGTGTGTGTGTGTGTGTGTGTGTGACCCAACAATTAATATTTGCACCAATAACTCACTACAGTTGTGGCCGGGTGTAGACTAGTGAATTGTTCATTACTTTATAATTTGTTCATGATTGTAACCATGTATAAACGTAAGTATAAATTTACTTACATGGTTCATTACCTTTGTAACTTGTGAGATCATTACCTTTGTAACTTGTGAGTTCATTACCTTTGTAACTTGTGAGTTCATTACCTTTGTAACTTGTGAGTTCATTACCTTTGTAACTTGTGAGTTCATTACCTTTGTAACTTGTGAGTTCATTACCTTTGTAACTTGTGAGTTCATTACCTTTGTAACTTGTGAGTTCATTACCTTTGTAACTTGTGAGTTCATTACCTTTGTAACTTGCTCAGCTATCAAAACTTTGGGGTCCAGTCCCTGGACCCATTATGTACCTCTGTACTACCGCCCACAGGATGGGTATGGGCTGCATAATAAAGATATTAAACTAACTACTTCTGGCAAGACAGTGACTGTATGAGTGAAGGTGAGAGTATTTCTTCTTTTTTTGATATTGCAATGAATTTCAGGTGAGGCGTGGATATGGCGGCGGCGGATATGGCGGCGGCGGCTACGGTAGCGGCGGCGGGTCGTACTTGGTGGTGGGCGGCGGTGGCGGCTCGGACACGGACCATCATCCTCCCAGATTGCCAACCAGGCGGCCTACCACGCCACGGCTGCCGCTGCCGGCCTGGGCGGCGTGGCGCACGCCGCAGCCGCCAACGCCGCCCAGGGTGTGGCCAGCGTAGCGGCCAGTGCCGCCAGCAGGGCCAACTACGCCGCCTCCAGCAACTACGCAGCCGCCGCGGAGTTAAGTCACGCCCTCGGGGCGGCACAAGCTAACGCCTTCAGGCAAGGCAGTCAAGCTGCCGCAGCCGCCGCAGCCGCCCAGGCAGCACACGCCCATAAAGTGTGGGCGTACAACCGCGCAAACTCCCACTACGGAGGCTACGGGGGCTACGGGGATCTAGCCTACGCCCGCCAGAACTTCTTCAGCGCATCGGCGAACGCCGCAGCGCAGGCTGCAGACGCGCACTACGCGCAGAAAGCCGCCAACAACCTACTCTTGCAAAGCTCCCTGGCTAACCACCAGCTGCAGTCCAGCAGAGGCGCAGCTGCCCAAGCTACCGCAGCCGCCACGAAAGCTCTAGCAAAAGCTCACGGCGCAGGAGGCTATGGTGGCGGCTATGGTGGCGGCTATGGTGGCGGCTTCTACGGTTAAACTCTATAATACAAACCTGGTTCAGTTCTGGTGTATAGTATGCAAATTATGGCGCAAAATACAACAATTCTTATTTATAAAAATATTCATTGAATAACACCCGCTAAACCAGAATGGGCCACGTGATATCTTGTGAGAGGTTCAAACACCCAGTGTATATACACTGTGAGGTGTATATCTCAGTGTATATATACACTGAGAGGTGTGTATCTCAGTGTATATACACTGAGAGGTGGATATCTCAGTGTATATACACTGAGAGGTGTATATATCAGTGTATATACACTGTGAGGTATATATCTCAGTGTATATATACACTGAGAGGTGTATATCTCAGTGTATATACACTGAGAGGTGGATATCTCAGTGTATATACACTGAGAGGTGTATATCTCAGTGTATATACACTGAGAGTGTATATCTCAGTGTATATACACTGAGAAGTATATATCTCAAGTGTATATACACTGAGAGGTGGATATCTCAGTGTATATACACTGTGAGGTGTATATCTCAGTGTATATATACACTGAGAGGTGTATATCTCAGTGTATATACACTGAGAAGTGTATATCTCAAGTGTATATACACTGAGAGGTGGATATCTCAGTGTATATACACTGAGAGGTGTATATCTCAGTGTATATACACTGAGAGGTGTATATCTCAGTGTATATACACTGAGAAGTGTATATCTCAAGTGTATATACACTGAGAGGTGTATATCACAGTGTATATACACTGTGAGGTGTATATCTCAGTGTATATATACACTGAGAGGTGTATATCTCAGTGTATATACACTGAGAGTGATATCTCAGTGTATATACACTGAGAGGTGATATTCAGTGTATATACACTGTGAGGTGATATATCTCAGTGTATATACACTGAGAGGTGTATATCTCAGTGTATATACACTGAGAGGTGGATATCTCAGTGTATATACACTGAGAGGTGATATCTCAGTGTATATACACTGAGAGGTGATACTCAGTGATATACACTGAGAGGTTCTGAGTGTATCTCAGTGTATAACACTGGAGGTGTATATCTCAGTGTATATATACACTGAGAGTGTATATCTCAGTGTATATACACTGAGAGTGTATATCTCAGTGTATATACACTGAGAGGTGATATCTCAGTGTATATACACTGAGAGGGTATATCTCAGTGTATATACACTGAGAGTGTATATCTCAGTGTATATACACTGAGAGTGATATCTCAGTGTATATACACTGAGAGGTGTATATCTCAGTGTATATACACTGAGAGGTGATATCTCAGTGTATATACACTGAGAGGTGTATATCTCAAGTGTATATACACTGAGAAGTGTATATCTCAGTGTATATACACTGAGAGGTGTATATCTCAGTGTATATACACTGAGAGGTGTATATCTCAGTGTATATACACTGAGAGGTGTATATCTCAGTGTATATACACTGAGAGGTGTATATCTCAGTGTATATACACTGAGAGGTGTATATCTCAGTGTATATACACTGAGAGGTGGATATCTCAGTGTATATACACTGAAGGTATCGTCAGTGTATAACACTGAGAGGGTAATCTCAGTGTATATACACTGAGAGGTGTATATCTCAGTGTATATACACTGAGAGGTGGATATCTCAGTGTATATACACTGAGAGGTGATATCTCAGTGTATATACTCTGAGAGGTGTATATCTCAGTGTATATACACTGAGAGGTGTATATCTCAGTGTATATACACTGAGAGGTGTATATCTCAAGTGTATATACACTGAGAGGTGGATATCTCAGTGTATATACACTGAGAGGTAGATATCTCAGTGTATATACACTGAGAGGTGTATATCCCAGTGTATATACACTGAGAGGTGTATATCTCAGTGTATATACACTGAGAGGTGTATATCTATGTGTATATACACTGAGGTGGATATCCCAGTGTATATACACTGAGAGGTGTATATCTCAGTGTATATACACTGAGAGGTGTATATCTCAGTGTATATACACTGAGGTGGATATCCCAGTGTATATACACTGAGAGGTGTATATCTCAGTGTATATACACTGAGAGGTAGATATCTCAGTGTATATACACTGAGAGGTGTATATCCCAGTGTATATACACTGAGAGGTGTATATCTCAGTGTATATACACTGAGAGGTGTATATCTCAGTGTATATACACTGAGAGGTGTATATCTCAGTGTATATACACTGAGAGGTGGATATCTCAGAGTATATACACTGAGAGGTGGATATCTCAGTGTATATACACTGAGAGGTAGATATCTCAGTGTATATACACTGAGAGGTGTATATCTCAGTGTATATACACTGAGAGGTGTATATCTCAGTGTATATACACTGAGAGGTGTATATCTCAGTGTATATACACTGAGAGGTGTATATCTCAGTGTATATACACTGAGAAGTGTATATCTCAGTGTATATACACTGAGAGGTGGATATCTCAGAGTATATACACTGAGAGGTGGATATCTCAGTGTATATACACTGAGAGGTGGATATCTCAGAGTATATACACTGAGAGGTGGATATCTCAGTGTATATACACTGAGAGGTAGATATCTCAGAGTATATACACTGAGAGGTGTATATCTCAGTGTATATACACTGAGAGGTGTATATCTCAGTGTATATATACTGAGAGGTGTATATCTCAGTGTATATACACTGGTAGTTTATATTAATCAGCATTTTAGGTATTAAAGTATTCTTGACTGGTGGTGACATGCAGTCTTAATGACTCTCGTGTAGTAGATAGACTTTAAACCCCTTTAAACCCAACCAACCAGTCTTAATGACCCTCGTGTAGTAGATAGACTTTAAACCCCATTAACCCACCAGTCTTCATCAGTCATCAAGACTGACCGACTCTGATTTCCTCAAAATATTTCACGTTTTACACTGATGGGCGAAACATCTGAACAGTAAAGATACCCAAGTGTTGAACATGCTGCCCGTACGGATTTAGCGCTTCCCTAAAATATTAATAATAATAATAATAATAATAATAACTAATAATAATTATTATAATTATATTAATGAGGAAGCGCTAAACCCGTATGTGCAGTGGTAATAATAATTACGTGTGTGGGGGAGAAGTGCTCTTTATCCAAGGCACTGACGCTTCTCTTCCTCGCATCAAACCAGAGTATCCCATTTATCCCTCTCCCCAGTGACTCCTACGGGTTGACGCTTCCTCCCATACAATAATAATAATAATAATAATAATAATAATAATAATAATAATAATATTTATAATAATAATAATAATAATAATAATAATAATAATAATAATAATAATAATAATAATAATGTTGGAGTCGGTAATATAAACATTGTAAATATTTGTCTGATAAATACTGGAATATTATCCGTCGTGAGTTTATATTAATTCCTTTCAATATATAACTAAACAATGTATCTTCAGATAGACTTGAAACTTACAAGAAATGATGAGTCATAGTGACAAGATAGGAAAATGACAGGATGGATAACAAGAACCTTCAAAAGTTTTTCTTGTTCTCTATAGGTTGAAATATTGCTGTATATTAATGGCTCTTTTCAAGGCAGGTGAAATTGCTGACCTGGAGAATGTACAGAGAACTTTCACGGCATACATAAGTACGATAAAGCACCTAAATTACTGGGAACGGTTGAAGTCCCTCGATTTGTACTCCTTGGAACGCAGGCGAGAAAGATAGATGATAATATACACTTGGAAAATCCTATACGGATTAGTATCAAACTTGCACACGAAAATCACTCCTATGAAAGCAAAAGACTCGGCAGACGATGCAACATTCCCGAATGAAAAGCAGGGGTGCCACGAGTACACTGAGAGACAGCACATTAAGTGTCCGGGGCCCAAGACTGTTCAACTGCCTCCCAGCATACATAAGGGGATTTACCAATAGACCCTGGTTGTCTTCAAGACCTTTGGTTGTCTTCAAGACCCCTGGTTGTCTTCAAGACCCCTGGTTGTCTTCAAGGCCCCTAGTTGTCTTCAAGACCCTTGGTTGTCTTCAAGACCCCTGGTTGTCTTCAAGACCCCTGGTTGTCTTCAAGACCCCTGGTTGTCTTCAAGGCCCCTGGTTGTCTTCAAGGCCCCTGGTTGTCTTCAAGACCCTGGTTGTCTTCAAGACCCATGGTTGTCTTCAAGACCCATGGTTGTCTTCAAGACCCCTGGTTGTCTTCAAGGCCCCTGGTTGTCTTCAAGGCCCCTGGTTGTCTTCAAGACCCCTGGTTGTCTTCAAGACCCATGGTTGTCTTCAAGACCCCTGGTTGTCTTCAAGACCCTGGTTGTCTTCAAGGCCCCTAGTTGTCTTCAAGACCCCTGGTTGTCTTCAAACCCATGGTTGTCTTCAAGACCCCTGGCTGTCTTCAAGACCACTGGTGGTCTTCAAGACCCCGTAGTCTTCAAGACCCCTGGCTGTCTTCAAGACCCCTGGTTGTCTTCAAGACCCCTGGTTGTCTTCAAGACCCCTGGCTGTCTTCAAGACCCTTGGTAGTCTTCAAGACCCCTGGTTGTCTTCAAGACTCCTGGTTGTCTTCAAGGCCCCTAGTTGTCTTCAAGACACCTGGTTGTCTTCAAGACCCCTGGTTGTCTTCAAGACCCATGGTTGTCTTCAAGACCCTGGCTGTCTTCAAGACCACTAGTGGTCTTCAAGACCCCTATAGTCTTCAAGACCCCTGGCTGTCTTCAAGACCCTGGTTGTCTTCAAGACCCCTGGTTGTCTTCAAGACCCCTGGCTGTATTCAAGACCCCTGGTGGTCTTCAATACCCCTGGTAGTCTTCAAGACACCTGGTTGTCTTCAAGACCCCTGGTTGTCTTCAAGACCCTGATGGTCTTCAAGACCCCCGGTAGTCAAGACCCCTTGTTGTCTTCAAGACCCTGGTAGTCTTCAAGACCCTGGTAGTCTTCAAGACCCTTGTGGTCTTCAAGACTCCTGGTTGTCTTCAAGACCCGTGGTAGTCTTCAAGACACCTGGTGGTCTTCAAGACTCCTGGTTGTCTTCAAGACCCTGGCTGTCTTCAAGACCCTTGGTAGTCTTCAAGACCCCTGGTTGTCTTCAAGACCCCTGGTTGTCTTCAAGCCCTAGTTGTCTTCAAGACCCTGGTTGTATTCAAGACCCTGGTTGTCTTCAAGGCCCCTAGTTATCTTCAAGACCCTGGTTGTATTCAAGACCCCTGGTTGTCTTCAAGACCCTGGTTGTCTTCAAGCCCTGGTTCTCTTCAAGGCCCTGGTTGTCTTCAAGACCCTGGTTGTCTTCAAAACCCATGGTTGTCTTCAAGACCCTGGTTGTCTTCAAGACCCTGGTTGTCTTCAAGGCCCTAGTTGTCTTCAAGACCCCTGGTTGTCTTCAAGACCCATGGTTGTCTTCAAGACCCTGGCTGTCTTCAAGACCACTGGTGGTCTTCAAGACCCCGGAGTCTTCAAGACCCCTGGCTGTCTTCAAGACCCTGGTTGTCTTCAAGACCCCTGGTTGTCTTCAAGACCCTGATGGTCTTCAAGACCCTGGTAGTCTTCAAGACCCTGGTAGTCTTCAAGACCCTGGTGGTCTTCAAGACTCCTGGTTGTCTTCAAGACCCTGGTAGTCTTCAAGACCCTGGTTGTCTTCAAGACTCCTGGTTGTCTTCAAGACCCTGGCTGTCTTCAAGACCCTTGGTAGTCTTCAAGACCAATGGTTGTCTTCAAGACCCTGGCTGTCTTCAAGACCCTGGTGTCTTCAAGACCCCTGGTTGTCTTCAAGACCCCTCGTTGTCCTCAAGACCTGGTGTCTTCAAGACCCTGGTGGTCTTCAAGACCCTGTAGTCTTCAAGACCCTGGTTGTCTTCAAGACCCCTGGTTGTCTTCAAGACCCTGGTTGTCTTCAAGACCCTGATGGTCTTCAAGACCCCTGGTAGTCGTCAGACCCCTGGTTGTCTTCAAGACCCTGGTTGTCTTCAAGACCCCTGGTAGTCTTCAAGACCCTGGTAGTCTTCAAGACCCCTGGTGGTCTTCATGACTCCTGGTTGTCTTCAAGACCCTGATGGTCTTCAAGACCCTTGGTAGTCTTCAAGACCCTGGTTGTCTTCAGACCTGGCTGTCTTCAAGACCCTGGTAGTCTTCAAGACCCTGGTTGTCTTCAGACCCTGGTGTCCTCAAGACCCTGGCTGTCTTCAAGACCCTGGTGGTCTTCAAGACCTGGTAGTCTTCAAGACCCTGGTGGTCTTCAAGACTCCTGGTTGTCTTCAAGACCCTGATGGTCTTCAAGACCCTTGGTAGTCTTCAAGAACCTGGTTGTCTTCAAGACCCTGGCTGTCTTCAAGACCCCTGGTAGTCTTCAAGACCCCTGTTTGTCTTCAAAACCCCTGGTTGTCCTTAAGACCCCTGTCTGTCTTCAAGACCCCTGGTGGTCTTCAAGACCCCTGGTAGTCTTCAAGACACCTGGTTGTCTTCAAGACCCCTGGTGGTCTTCAAGACTCCTGGTTGTCTTCAAGACCCTTGATGGTCTTCAAGACCCGTGGTAGTCTTTAAGACCCCTGGTAGTCTTCAAGACCCCTTGTTGTCTTAAAGACCCCTGGTTGTCAAGACCCCTGGTTGTCTTCAAGACCCCTGGTGGTCTTCAAGACCCCTGGTAGTCTTCAAGACCCCTGGTGGTCTTCAAGACTCCTGGTTGTCTTCAAGACCCTGATGGTCTTCAAGACCCGTGGTAGTCTTCAAGACCCTGGTGGTCTTCAAGACTCCTGGTTGTCTTCAAGACCCCTGGCTGTCTTCAAGACCCCTGGTGGTCTTCAAGACCCCTGGTAGTCTTCAAGACCCCTGGTGGTCTTCAAGACTCCTGGTTGTCTTCAAGACCCCTGATGGTCTTCAAGACCCGTGGTAGTCTTCAAGACCCCTGGTGGTCTTCAAGACTCCTGGTTGTCTTCAAGACCCCTGGCTGTCTTCAAGACCCCTGGTGGTCTTCAAGACCCCTAGTTGTCTTCAAGACCCCTGGTGTCTTCAAGACCCTGGCTGTCTTCAAGACCCCTGGTGGTCTTCAAGACCCCTGGTAGTCTTCAAGACCCCTGGTTGTCTTCAAGACCCCTGGTTGTCTTCAAGACCCCTGATGGTCTTCAAGACCCGTGGTAGTCTTCAAGACACCTGGTAGTCTTCAAGACCCCTGGTAGTCTTCAAGACCCCTGATGGTCTTCAAGACCCTGGTGTTCTTCAAGGCCCCTGATGGTCTTTAGACCCCTGGTAGTCTTCAAGACCCTGGTAGTCTTCAAGACCCTGGCTGTCTTCAAGAGAGAGCTGGACAGACGACTAATAAGCTTACTCTCAATACTGACAAGACCTACTTCATACAGTTTGGAAACAGAGCCACAAATGTTCCACTTAACATAACGCTCGATGGTTCACCCATCACAAGACTCACAGAGGGAAAATTCCTAGGAATCCACATTGACAGTAGCCTTAATTCCAAACACACATACAACAAATTTCCAAGAAAATCTCAAAGACAGTAGGCATATTATCAAAGATACGCTACTATGTGCCTCATTCAGCTCTCCTTGCACTATATCATTCACTCATCTACCCTTATCTCACCTATGGAATCTGTGCATGGGGATCAACAACATTAAATCACCTTAGACCACTTATAAACCAGCAAAGGCTGCAGTCAGAATGATAACAAATTCCCCTCTAGACAGCATACTCAGCCAATATTCAAAAGCCTAAAACTACTCACCATAAAGAACATTCACTTATTCTTGTGCCTACTACATACATAAAACTTTACACTCTAATATAAACCCTCCGCTCAAAATTCTCCTCACCAACTTTAATAGGACCCATGACCACAACACAAGACACAGATCACTTTTTGATATACCCGTGTCCATATCAACCTATGTAAAAATTCTATGCACATAAAGGCTCCCAGAATCTGGAATTCATTACCAGTAAATACTAAGCTAACCTTGTCTGAAAATCAATTTAAGACTCTTCTCAAAAACCACCTACTCACCCTAAACTAAATACTCATACTGTAAATTACTTTAAAAAATGCTCAATGTTATTTTTCCTAAAGATAATTTCAATTTTTACTATTATATTACCATCGTACAAAACACTTACTACAATGTAATATCATCATATTGTAATTTGAACAATCTAATATTTAAATAAAACAAACTCTATCAATTTCTCTAATATTATGTTCGTAGTCTATAAGCCATTAGATTAAGCTGCCCTTAATGCAATGGCATGTCAGTGGCTCTCCTTGCACTTCAGTCTATGATTGTAATTACAAAACCTATGTAAACTTGCAATGAAATAAATATTTGAATTTGAATTTGAATAATAATAATAATAACAACACTTCAATGGGACTTATTTCATATCCGTCAACTGTACCTCACTAATTTGTACTGCCCTGTTTGTGGTAGCTGGGGTCGATTCACCGCCACCTGGAGTCTACCGGAGAGAATTCCAGGGGTCAACGCCCCGCGGCCCGGTCCGTGACCAGGAATCTTGTTGGACCAGAGCCTGATCAACCAGGCTGTTACTGCTGGCCGCACGCAGTCCAACGCATGAACCACAGCCCGGCTGATCAGGTACCGACTTGAGGTGCCTGTCCAGTGCCTGCTTGAAGACAGCCAGGGCTTGCTGGTAACCCCTGATGTATGCTGGGAGGCAGTTGAACAATCTTGGGCCCTCACACTTATTGTTTGTCCCTCAACGTGCTAGTGGCACCCTGCTCTTCATTGGGAATGTTGCATCGCCTGCCGAGTCTTTTGCTTTCGTAGGGAGTGATTTTTGTGTGCAAGTTTGGTACTAAGCCCTCGAGAATTTCCATGTGTATATAATAATGTATCTCTCCTGCCTGCGTTCTAGAGAGTACAGGTTTAGGAACTTCAAGCGTTCCCAGTAGTTGAGGTGGTTTATCGCACTTATTTCCGTGAAGGTTCTCTGCACATTTTCAAGGTCAGCAATTTCCCGCCTTGAAAGGTGCAGTTAGTGCACAATATTCCAGCCTAGATAGAACAAGCGATCTGTAAAGTGTCAACATGGGCTTGGCATCCCTGGTTTTGAAGGTTCCATTATCCATCCTGTCATTTTTCGAGCAGATGCAATTGCTACATTGTTATGGTCCTGAAGGTGAGATCCTCTGACATGAACACTCCCAGGTCTTTGACATTAGTTTTCGCCCTATTGTGTGGTTGGAATTAGTTTTGAATTCCCATGAATTTTAATTTCTTCACGTTTTCCGTATCTGAGTAATTGAAATTTCCCCATCATTTAACTTCATATTGTTTTCTGCAGCCCATTTAAAGATTTGGTTTATGTCTGCTTGGGGTCTTTCAGTGTCTTCAACGGGGGACACTGTCATACAGATTTGGTGTCATCTGCAAAGGAAGACACAGCACTGTGGCTTATATCCCTGTCAATGTCTGATATGAGGATGAGGAATAGGATGGGAAAGAATGTGCCTTGTGGGAAAGAGCTTTTCACAGTAGCTGCCCCAGACTTTACCTGTTGACTACTACTCTTGTGTTCTATGTGTTAGGAAATTATATATCCATCTACCAACTTTTCCTGTTATTCCTTTATCACGCATTTTTGTGCTATTACACCATGGTCACACTTGTCAAAGGCTTTTGCAAAAACTGTGTATATAACATTCATTCTGTTTATCTTCTAGAGCATCCAGGACCTTGTCGTAGTGGTCCAGTAAATGGGACAGACAGGAGCGGCCTGCTCTAAAACCCCTGCTGTCCTGGGTTGTGCAATTGATGGGTATCAAGATGGGTGGCGACCTCCATACCTCACTAAGGAATCGTTCAAGTCTCTGTACACCATATACGTCAGGCCTATACTGAGTATGCAGCACCAGTTTGGAACATACACCTGGTCAAGCACGTCAAGAAACTAGAGAAAGTGCAAAGGTTTGCAACAAGACTAGCCCAGGTTGAGATTCGTCCTCAGTGCCTGACGACATAGAGGACAGAGGGTTAGGGGAGACATGATAACGATATATACTGCGAAGAATATATACGGGACAGAGCAAGATGTTCCAGAGAAGGGACACAGAAACAAGGGGTCCAATTGGAAGTGAAGACCTTTAGTCAAAGGGGTGTTAGAGAGTATTTCTTCAGTCATAGAGTTGTCAGGAAGTGGAATAGCCTAGAAAGTGGCGAAAGGGAGCAGGAACCATGCATAGTTTTAAGACGAGGTTTGATAGCTCATGGACAGGAGAGAGAGACTAGAGCAATCAGTGAAGAGGGGACCCGGAGCCATGACTGACCTAGCAACCACAAATAGGTGAGTACACACAGAGCACAACGTGTTCAGGCACTGTAGAAGTTGACTATTAGTATTAGTATTTTTATTATTAGAAGTTTAGTGTTATTAGGAAATGTAGAAGGTGACTATTAGTAGTAGTATTGTTATTACTAGAAGTACTAGTGTTATTATTATTATTATTATTATTATTATTATTATTATTAGTATATTATTATTATTAGTATAGTAGTAGTAGTAGTAGTAGTAGTAGTAGTGTATTATTAGTATTATTGATACATAGAAGTGAGGAGGTTTATTTCTGGGCCCTCAACACTTAACTGCTACAACCAACACACACACACACACACCAAAAAATGGTAGGGACTCGAAGGACCCAGGGATCAGAGGGGAATGGTTCTTGTAAGGAAGAATGGATGGAAGAGCAGTGCAAAAAGATGGAACAAGAGAGCTTTCTTAAAAAATGGAGACAGAGCTTTCTGTGAAATTGGAAAAGAGGTTGGAGGAGGAGAAGAAAACTTGGGAGTCACAAGTCGAAGCTGCAGTAGCCTGGATAAGGGTCCTAGAATATGAGGTAAACAGGCTGAAGTGGGTTACAGGGATACTGACCAGAGAAGACACAGCATCTGAAGCTGGTACACCCCTACTGAACGAGGGGCCCAACGCAAAGGAAGAAGATATAACTTACGCTAAGGCCCTATCAACCTACCAAGCAGGGCCAAAGAGTGAAGGGGAAGAGCAGCTTAGTGCAGGTGGAGAGGAGAATAGGTCAAATGCAGAGGCACGACCATGCCACCAAGGGCTACAGGAAAAAATAAGGAAGAAAATGGCCATGTACAGACAGGAACCAGAGTCACAGAGGGAAAGGCAATGGGAGGAGGAGAGGGCGAAGTCCGTGTTTATTCATGGGCTCCAGCAGAGCGAGGGAAGGACACATACTGAAAGACGGCAGGCAGAAAGAAAGGAGATTGAGAACATCATCAAAGAAATAGGTGAAGAGGACATTTCCAAGATTGTAAATTTTCAGAGAATAGGGGGGTACGTGAAGAGGAGAAAACGACCAATCAAGCTGATTTTCACAACAGAAACAGTACGAAACAGGATCCTCCAACAGAAACCACGGTTGAAGGAATCGGCAGAATACAAGAGGGTGTTCCTAGACTGAGACAGAACAAAAACAGAACTACAACAGTTGAGGGAGAGGACACAAAAGCAAAAAGAGCTAGAAGGAGAGACAAGGACAGAATCAGCAGAGGACAGCCAGATCAGAGCAACAAGAGCAAGCACACACAGAACCATCCCCAGAACCCCACAACCAATCAAGCTATCCCAACACAAACCACAATCCCCCACCCAACACTCCGCTATAGAATACCTCAGTACACTGCCAGGTCCCCCACCCCCACAGACCCCCAAAACACAGTGCTGGAGAGGGAACTGAAGGTATGGTACACAAACGCTGACGGAATAACAAATAAGTGGGAGGAGTGGCACGAAAGAGTCAAAGAAGCATCACCGGATATCATAGCTCTCACAGAAACTAAGCTCACAGGAATGATAACAGATGCCATCTTTCCAATGGGATATCAGATCCTGGGGAAAGACAGAGGGAACAGAGGAGGTGGAGGAGTGGCACTGCTGATCAAAAACCGATGGGATTTTGATGAGCTGGAGAGAGGAGACAGAGGAGAAGCAAGATATTACATAGAGGAATGCTTCAGACTAGAGGTTCCAAGGTGGTAATTGCAGTGATGTATAACCCACCACAGAACAGCAGAAGGCCAAGGCAATAGTATGATGAGAGTAATAGAGCGATGGTTGACATGGGGCATGAGCCCCAGAAGGGCTCATGCGAGCAGGGCGAAGCTACTGATCATGAGTGACTTCAACAACAAGGAAATCGATTAAGAAGTATAGAAGACAGGACCCAGGAGAATAAGGTGAACAGTCATAGAGCCAGAAATGAATATGCACAAGTAAGAAGGGAGACCCAATGACAATACGAAAATGACATAGCAGCGAAAGCCAAATCCGACTCAAAGCTGTTGTACAGCCACATCAGGAGGAAAACAACAGTCAAAGGCCAGGTGATCAGGCTAAGGAAAGAAGGAGGAAAGATCACAAGAAATGACTGCGAAGTATGTGAGGATCTCAACATGAGATTCAAAGAAGTGTTCACAGAGGAGACAGAAGGGACTCCAGAAAGACGGAGAGGTGGGGTACACCACCAAGTGTTGGACACAATGTACGCAACCGAGGAAGAAGTGAAGAGGCTGCTGAGTGAGCTAGATACCTCAAAGGTGATGGGGCCGGACAACATCTCTCCATGGGTCCTGAGAGAGGTAGCAGAGGCGCTATGTGTACCAATAACAACAATATTCAGCACATCTATCGAAACGGAGATTATCTGAGGTATATGTTATGTTATTTTCCCCTATTTATCATCAAGGTTCTACATGTACTAGCATAGGGTATTTACGTAAAAGGTCTTAGGGTAAAAGGAGGATATTTATAGGCTAAAAGATACTTACTCAGGTTTAGCTGCTGCATCTGAAAACTTATTGGTCCTTTCACATTCCTCTCAAAGGTTATTTAAACCAACATTATAAAAATAGAGCTATATTAAGAAGTATATACATATAATGTACAGGTCTCCACTCCTAAACATATAATCAGCCTTTCCCAAAGCACATGGCTCAGCTGCCACCTTCAACTCTCCTTTTCTCAACATTTCTTAACCCTCCAGTTTCTTGATACACTGAAGATCACAGAATATCATGGTAACATCGATCTACAACCCTCCCCATTACCTTTTGGGCACTCATTCAGCCCTGAAGCCAAGTTAAGATCAGCATTTTACAATACCAGCTCACAGCATCTGCCATGTTCCAGGAGCAAGGGATTGTGGGAAAACAGTCTCTCTCTAAGCTCCTCCCCCTCAAACATAAACACATCACTTTGCACATCTCCACATGTACTCTCAATATATTTTATGTTATTACAATGAGACATGCAACTTATAACTAGTATTTATAAAAAATGTACATTTATATTTTATATAACCTATTATATTGAGAAAATCAGTTTAATCCAGCTTCTTAAGTTTTAAGGATGGCCAAGCCTTTAAACCTCCCAAGCAGCACTTCTGATTAATTCAATATAATTAGGCATTCATGTTATTTAATTACAACAATACATGCTGGGTTCCATAGCCCCCATAACAAGTCCATAATACCCATTAACAGTATAGAAGACAGCAAATGTAGTCCCAATTTTTAAAAAAAGGAGACAGACGTGAAACACTAAACTACAGACCAGTGTCACTGACATGTATAGTATGCAAAGTCATGGAGAAGATTATCGGGAGAAGAGTGGTGGAGCACCTAGAAAGGAATGAGCTTGTCAACGACGGATAACACGGTTTCAGGGACGGGAAATCCTGTGTCACAAACCTACTGGAGTTCTATGACAGGGTGACAGCAGTAAGACAAGAGAGAGAAGGGTAGGTAGATTGTATTTTCTTGGACTGTAAGAAGGCGTTTGGCACTGTTCCACACAAGAGATAGGTGCAAAAGCTGGAGGACCAGGCAGATATAACAGGGAAGGCACTCCAATGGATCAGGGAATACCTGTCAGGAAGACAACAGCGAGTCATGGTACGTGGCGAGGTGCCAGAGTGGGTGCCTGTGACGAGTTGGGTTCCACAGGGGTCAGTCCTAGGACCGGTGAACGACATGACGGAAGGAATAGACTCCGAAGTGTCCCTGTTTGCAGATAATGTGAAGTTGATGAAAAGAATTCAATCGGACGAGGACCAGGCAGAACTACAAAGGGATCTGGATAGGCTGCAAGCCTGGTCCAGCAATTGGCTCCTGGAGTTCAACCCCACCAAGTGCAAAATCATGAAGAATGGGGAAGGGCAAAGAAGATCACAGACGGAGTACAGTCTAGGGGGCCAGAGACTACAAACCTCACTCAAGAAAAAAGATCTTGGGCACATCTCCTGAGGCGCACATCAACCAAATAACTGCTGTAGCATAC
>WNWK01002108.1:67500-228857 GCA_009830355.1 Cherax destructor
CCCCCTTATGTATGCTGGAAGGCAGTTGAACAGTCTTGGGCCCCTGACACTTATTGTATTGACTTTCAGTGTACTCGTGGAGCCCCTGCTTTTCATTAGGGGAATGCTGCATCTCCTGCCGAGTCTTTTTCTTTCAAAGGGAGCGAGTTTCGTGTGCAAGTTTGGTACCAATCCCTATAGGATTTTCCAAGTGTATATTATCATGTATCGTTCTCGCCTGCGTTCCAGGGAATACAAATCAAGGGACTTCAACCGTTCAAATTAATTTAGGTGCCTTATCGTACTTATGTGTGCCGTGAAAGTTCTTTGTACACTCTCCAGATCAGCAATTTCGCCTGCCTTGAAGGGGGCCGCTAGTGTACAGCAGTATTCCAGCCTAGAGAGAACAAGCGATTTCAAGAGAATCATCATGGGCTTGGCGTTCCTAGTTTTGAAAGTTCTGATTATCCATCCTATATTTTTTTTCTAGCAGATACGATAGATACATTGTTGTGGTCTTTGAAGGTGAGATCCTCTGACATTATCACTCCCAGGTTCTTCACATTACTTTTTCGCTCAATTGTATGGTTATAATTTGTTGTATACCCTGACACAGTTTTAATTTCCTCAAATTTTCCATATCTGAGTAGTTGAAATTTCCCTTCATTGAACTTCGTATTGTTTTGAGAGGCTCATTTGAAGATTTGGTCGATGTCCGCTTGGAGTCTTGCGGTGTCTTCGATGGAGGACACTGTTATGGCAATTCGAGTGTCATCTGCAAAGGAAGACACGAAGCTATGTCAGATATGAGGATGAGGAATAGGATGGGAGCGAGTACTGTGCCTTGTTGAACAGAGCTTTTCACCGGAGCTGCCTCAGACTTTACTCTGTTTAATATTACTCTTTGTGTTCTATTTGTTAGGAAGTTATAGATCCATTTACCAACTTTTCCTTTTATTCCTTTATCACACATTTTGTGCGCTATTACACCATGGTCACACTTGTCGAAGGCTTTCGCAAAGTTTTTGTATAATACATCTGCATTTTGTTTATCCTCTATAGAATCCAGGACCTTGTCAAAGTGTTCCAGTAGCTGGGACAGGCAGGAGCGACCTGCTCTAAACCCGTGTTGCCCTGGGTTGTGTAACTGATGGGTATCTAGGTGGTTCGTGATCTTGCTTCTTAGAAAGGGAGCGACATGGCTAGTGGTGCTCCCAGAGCTCCACTAGCCACGATTTTTATGATCTGGGATGTTAGCGCTATCGGTATGTAGTTCTTTGCAATTGCTTTACTGCCACCTTTGTAGAGTGGGGCTATGGATGTTGTTTTTAGTGAGTGTGGGATGACTCCTGTGTCCATGCTCCCTCTCCATAGAATTCTGAAGGCATATACAAATTACTCATAAAACGGGATTGAGTGAACATGGGGAGACTGCGCGAGAGATAAAGACACAGATGACTCAAAGAATGTCAGGAAGTGTTTATTCAGCCTCAGGTTGGAAAGGAAGTGCAATGATTTGGACCAAGAGATAATGGAAACACTCTCCATATATAGTTTAAAGAAAATGTATGAGAGGGCTCACGAGGGTAATAGGGAGTAAACTTGTCAAGTTGTAAGTCAAGAGGAATGACCAAGAGAGACTCGACCCCTGCAACCACAAATAGTAAAGTACAAATAGGTGAAATAGGTGAGTACGTACACACGCACACACACACACACACACACACACACACACACACACACACACACACACACAAGGTAGACAGTGACAGGATGTTCCAGAGAGGGAACACAGAAACAAGGGGACACAACTGGAAGCTGAAGACTCAGATGAGTCAAATGGATGTTAGGAAGTATTTCTTCAGCCATATAGTAGTCAGGAAATGGAATAGTCTAGAGAAAGATATAGTGGAGGCAGGAACCATACATAGTTTTAAGACGAGGTATGATAAAGCTCATGGAGCAGGGAGAGCAGAGACCCAGTAGCGGACAGCGAAGAGGCGGGGCCAGGAGCTGAGTCTCAACCCTTGCAACCACAATTAGGTGAGTACAATTAGATGAGTACACACACACACACACACACACACACACACATACACATGGCACACACACACACACACCTGGCTAGTGTTGACTATGGGAACCTGAATATTGATTATTTCACAGAAGTTCTTACAAACAGTAACAAAGACTTGCTCATGACATGTTCCAAAATATAATATACACTTCCCAAATGAACAATTTCCTTGCTTCCCAGATAAATTATTTCGAATAAAAAATAGCCCACAATCTATACATAGAAGACTAAAATATACCTTAGGATACATAAAAGGCCTTTATAAAAACACCCAAAAAAATATTAGGGGTCACCTTATGGACCAGTTTGCTCAAATTAACAGAACAAATGATGGGAAAAGCAAAACGAGAAAATGACATCAGAGTTGTAGCAGAATCACAGACAAACTTAGACGTGTTTATTTCAGGTACATAGAGACAGTATCGACCAACTGAACTCTTACGCTGGACAACTTGGCATAAGAGATATAAAATACAAAAATAATGATAATATAATCTTCATTTATTCAAGTACATTTATAAGGTATACAGACCTAGCAGAGTATTTAGGGCAAATTAGGTTAATTTTATCCCAGGATGCGACCCACACCAGTCGACTAACACCCAGGTACCCATTTCACTCATGGGTGAACATTGGAATGCAGGTATCTTAAGGAAACACGTCCTAATGTTTCCAGCTGTACCGGGGATCGACCGCTAGTGATCCAGCTACGGGATGGTCACTTTGTTATTATGACAATATTTTGCTTGGACACTAAATCCGTTTTGCTTGGCCAACTCTTCCACTTGACCTTTACGGTTGATCACATACTCAGGTCACTCTCACTTCTCCTACCATCCTCTCTGTCTGTCTCTCCCTCTCTCTCTCTCTCTCAGTGTATATCCCCTAGCATCTTTATGAACACTATAGTAAAGGCTTTTAATAAAGTGTTCATTCTGCCTGTTTTGTAATCTGGACAGATTGTTGGTTAAAAATAAAATTATTTTTAAGCAATTGTTTATCTGTGTTCACAAAGGATATAAATAAAAATCAGAACCTGGTGAAAACCAACTACGTAATACAATCAGTGGAGACATGACTGCCAAAAAGTGCTATGTCCCCCGTCCTCAAAGAATTTTTTTTAAAGCTACTAAAGAATGCAAGTAGGCACATGGTGAACCGTTAACTAATCTCTTTTATAGTATATCGCTGTATAAACAGGTATCTTGATCTACTGCATTGATTCTCCATATATATCTCCTTAACATATGAGCACAGGAACACTATAGTTGACCTACTGGCTAATCACAGGCAGGGTCTTCTACCCTAACCTTTCTTACTCATATATTTGCCTAGTCGATTTTGAAGTCCAAAGTAATCGCTTAAATTACTCTTCTAGCATGTTTGTTATACTCGTATACAAAGCTATTTTTATTGCTGATCGTTAGCCGAACGCAAAATACGCCACTAAACAAATAACGCTACCAAATACCTGCCACCAAACACACAGAGCCAACTGTATATGAATGGTATTCAGAACCAAAAGTAGATGAATAAGACACGTGTGCAACAGCTAACACACTCCACGAAACACACACTCCACGAAACACACACTGCCAAACACACCTCAGCAAGCACGCAACATAAAACACACACCACCAAGCGTACATTACCAAGCACGCATCACGAACCACTTTCAGATACAATTATACAGCACACTCATCAGCGCCTCCAACAACAACTTCAAACAGAACAATATTTTCAACACAAGAGTCTTTCGTCGTTTGGGAATCGATGGGACCTGCCTCACACCTCACTGCTGCTGGGTTTTTTTTGTTTTGTTTGTTTGTTTAAAGGGCTACGACGGCTCATGTCGTCTCCACCTGGTATTCTCACCGCACTTTCTTGTTGGTGAAAGAGAGAAACAAATGCAGTGCATCCGTTATTGACCACATTTCGCCCACGCAGTAGCTTTTTCGGATAACGAGAAAAACAGCGTGGGCGAAACGTTGTCAATAATAGAACTCATTACACTCCATTTTTCTTTCCCCTAAAGGGAGGTTCCTTGATGCTGGTGAGCGGCTGTTGATCTAGGGAATTGGATCTGTGCTCCTATTCCCTGAATGAAGCCTGAATGCCTTCCATATACCCCATCCCCATTCCACAGTCTCTGTAAAATCTCTACGAATAATGAATAATAATAAATCCATTTCTCTTCTTGTTGGGTGAGTATAGGGCCACTAACAGCTTACACCGTATTGAGGCTTCACCTTACCGCTACTCACTACTTCCTCAATTCTTCCTCACGTTCAGGTTTATCAGTGGCTGCTCTTTCACTGTCGTCCATAAAGTTCCATGTACCTTCATTTGCGTCTACCACTATGTCGGTGTCTCATACTCTTTACCTAACCCAACACCAGAGACGCACTACCAAACAAATGCCACCAAACACCAACCACCAAACGCTCGCCACCAAACTCGCACCACAAAACAAATACAACTAAACACCCACTACTAAACACGCGCCACCAAAGATGCGCCTCCAAACACGCGCCACCAAACTCGCACCACAAAACAAATACAACTTAAACACGCACATCCAAACTAACACTACCAAAAATGCATCACCAAACACGCACAGCCAAACACCAACCATAATACCAAACACCAACAAACACACATCCTGAAACTAGTAATTTTATATTGTAAAATCTGAAGATGAAGAAATATCGGGAGAAATATCTATTTTTTTTTGCTGATTAGAGACGATGCCGTCATGTATAATTTATAAGTGTAATGTTTATTTTGGAGATGGTACGATGATTGATGGTGACTGATGGTAGCAGTGGCTGTGATGGTGAAAGTGGTGGCTGTGATAGTGATGGTGGTGTGTGGTAGTGATGATAGTGATTGTTATGACTGAGAGGGTGATGATGGTGCAACCAAATCATATCATAGTGTAGCAGTAATAGTAGTAATAGTGTTATTCTTCTTCTTCTTTTTATTATTATTATTATTATTATAAATAATTATTGTTATTTTTATATTATAATAATAATAATAATTATTATTATTATTATTATTAGTAGTAGTAGTAGTAGTATTAGTTGTCTAATAGTTGTAGTAGTATCAGTAGTGGTTTGGGTAGTATTGGTAATAGTAGTGTTAATAGTGGTAGTAGTAGCAGTAGTGATTTGGATAGTAGTAGAAGTAGTAGTCTAATAGTGGTAGAACTAGAGGTATTGGTCTGAGTAGTAGTAGTAGTAGTTTTATTAGTGGTAGTAGTAGCAGTAGTAGTGAGAGTGGTGGTTGTGGTGGGGGTAGATCACTCAACGCTCGTTCCAATATATAAATTATATACGATATACGAAATAAAAACAAAGAAGATTAAATTTACATACTACAAAAGCTACAAACATGAATGAAATATTCAAGACAAAGAATTACTCTCATTCCAGGTAAAAATAACCATTATCAGATATAAACTGATACTGATCTGCCTTCCTCCAATTGCAGTACTAGATTGTAACCTGTGGCTAAATATTATAACACTAGGCTTTCAGACACACACACACACACACACACACACACACACACACACACACACACACACACACACACACACACACACACACATACACACACACACACACACACACACACATACACACACAATCGCGGGATTGACTCGCTAATCGCGAGATTAACGAAGCCAGAATCAAGCCTCCACCACCATTCTTTGCTCTGAATGACCCAAACGGGTTTAGGGCTACACATATAGCATTTATCACAGAAGAATCTGTCTAGGAGAATTACACAATTGATAAACTATATATAATCAAGGGTTCGGTAATGAGGGCATTGTAAGTGTGATGAAGAAAAGTAATCCACTCTTACACTTCTTACCCTAAGTACACTTGCTTATGTGTGCCTGGGTAGAGGAGTGCCAGGGTAGAGGAGTGCCAGAGGTGAGATTCCGTCACCAAGACTGTATTCCTTCAATGGTATAAATAATCAGTTCATATGTTCCTGGATCTATATTTATAGTCTCACCCGACTCATTATCAGTGCGACTGGAACTCTTCATTATTATGTCTATAAATCCTTGATCAAAATCAGTTTTGCCGTATATGTCAGTCCAACTTGACCAAGAGGATACAACAGATGCTGTCCATATACTACATAACTTGTCGTAATTTAGTCTCAAGTTAATTGCTAGTTTGACCAGTAACATCATGATGATGGAGAACAATAAACACACACCAGCTGCCTCACCAGAGTTATCAATTAGCAGACGCATTACTGTATTTATGTACTGTAAAAAATATGTTAAATATCTTTAGAGTTAAGATGAACGAAAAGTTCTCAATAGATTTTAAAAGCATATTATTCTGCGTTGATTCTAACTTCACGTCAGTTCAAAAGAGTTTTTTCTTGTTTAAAAGCTTTATCAGTTATATATTATGACATGCAAAGAGAACGTTACATTTATTCGGCGCATGTACACACTCTCATATTAGGCTGCCTCCCCAACCAGCGAAGCAGGTGCTAAGGGTTTGACGATAGGGGGCCCCATGGTCAGATCAGTACCTAGGTTCAGCCAGTCACAATGTGGGTCTGACAGTTGTGAAGGTGATGTGATAGAACTCACGTTTTCACCCTTCTCATATTCATTCTGCTGGTTGAAGCACGGTGGTCTCTCTGTCCTTTGGCTTCTATTGTTGCCTTGGTTTACCGTGGCATGCGCTTATATTACCTATTGCTGTACATAGTGTATATAGTGTACTTAACTCTGTTGATACTTGGTGAAGGAAAATACAATTCAAAGTTTTCAGCTGAGTTTATTTCGCTCCATTCCATTTACACTCAGGATAACTGGCCTTGATTACCTGAGTTTGTAATATATATCATAGATGCTGAAGTTCAGACAAAGTTTCATATAATCTTGTTAACCTCTATTAACGGACTCATTACTATGAACTTGCAAGGCTCTCACGAACGTTGCTAATTCGTAGTTTGGATATTAGAAAGTGTGGGGTTTCTAAAAGTATTATCCAGAGGGATGAGGAGGTGGTTATTGAGGTAGTTTGGACATTTAGAGAGGATGGAGCAAAATAGAAAGACTTGGAGAGTGAATAAATCTGTAGTGGAGGGAAGGCGGGGAAAGGGTCATCCTAGAAAAGGTTGTGAGAGGGTACGGGTTTTATACACGAGAGGCTTAGACATCCAACAAGCGTGTGGGAGCATGCTAGATAGGAGTGAAGAGAAGTAGTTGGAGTGTGAGCAAGGTAACTCATATAAAGTGATTCAAGAGAAACTAGTTAGACGGAGTCTGAAGGACCAGTGAGGATATTGCAGTTTGGAGGCGCCTCTGAGCTACAATGTCGTCATGCCTCTTGCAAACCGGTGGAGTGAGTGATGGTAGAAGTATTTCTTCTTTTTCGGATCACACTACCTCGGTGGTAGACGACCTGTGTGTTAAAAAAAATGTAATTTACATACTAATAAACATTATAAAAATCTCTACGCATGAACCTGTCGAGAATAAAAAAAGGAATCTCTCTTGTTGATTTTCTGTAATAAACATTACAGAAAACTAAAGATCATTTAGTTCAAATATGAATGCCAAGACTCTGAGTGGTGAGCCAAGGACACAGTTCATCAACACATCTCAAACCATTGACACTGGTGAGTTATACATTCTTAAGTGTTTTGGAATTCCAAAAGTTTGAGAATGTAATCAATAGCGGCGATCAGCGCTACCCAAACAACGTGTTAATAGCACAGGTAAATGCGCAAGCGCATATTTGCAAGTGAAAGTTGGACAAACTCGCCGGTGCACTTAATTGTGTTGTATGACAACGGATACGCGTTTACAAGGTAAACTATTCCACATCACATCTGAATTTGATAGTGCCAAAAACACTAATTTTACTAGGGGAAATTTGCGTATATTTGCCATTACGGTATTGTTCAGGACAATGTTTGTCCTCCCGCATGATGCGATGACGTACGAGGAGATGAGCGCTATTGTTGAACTAATTTGTCATCAATACTCACACTTTAAATCAGTTATTGTGGAAGTTTGCGTTAGTAAGTTATATTTGGGGAGTTCTTCACTGAGGAAGATGTCATGCACAGAGACCATAATGAATAATGCAGTAACATTAATGTTAGATAGTTTTTAGTCACTGACATGCAACATGCCAGTCAAGTCTACAGTATTCAACATATCGGGTTTAAAAGCTTTTCCAAGTCTTTTTAATAATTTCTGTGTAGGTAAACGCACACAACTGATGACAGGTCTCGCTGGATTACCAGGTTTGTGCGTCCATTAAACAATAAAGTGGAAAATAGTTAACCTACCTGTCAACTGAACAATCAGAGAGTTGTTGCTTCTTAAGACTTGTTCCCCTTCTTTAATTTACTACTAAACTGAACTAGTAGATTCGTTCTAAGCAGAAGGTACAAGTTAGAGACATATAGCTTGGCAAGTCTCTGTGGGCAGTCAAGGTGGTTAGGCTTCACCCAGGAACCATCTTTACATACATTAACATCCTTAACGAGCAGGTCTCCTTAAGGATACAAAATGATATCGCAATTTCAGTTCGTTTCTATACAGTATTTCCATATATTTTTGTAGCCCAAATGATTGTCGGAAAAAAATAACTCGAATTCAAATGTGTTGTGCTTAGTTTAGTTAATATTTAACATGAGAAAGATTGTAACTTGTATTGCAGCTTCCAACTTGCCACATTGCACGTGGTGGAAAAAATCTTGAAGATTCTTTCTACATATAAATAACTGTTTGACCTGACGCATCTGAATGTTTCAGTCATTTAATTTTCAGAATTTTAGTGTGTTTAAAAATCTCATTGTAGTGGAAGTAGCCTTAAGGACAATGTGTGGGGTTATTGTTGGTGTAGGCCAAGTATAGGAGGGTCTTAAATTGGGCCTGTTGAGAGACTGGCATAGGAAAAGAGGCTTGAGAGATTTCTAGATGCTGGGTCTTCTCTCTTCATAGCATCCCCCTCTGCTACTCTTTCTGAAGTTGACGATTCTTTACATACCCCATCAACTGTTTCCTCTCCTTGTCTGTTTTGTCTCGCTCAGGTATAAACACTGATTAATTGTGCTGGTCAAGATCCTGTTTCTTGTTACTTGTGACCAGAAGGTTTGTTTAATCGGACATCGTTTACCTTAAGAGTACCTCCAGATTGTTTCAGTATTTACCTTCTACTCTTACTTTTCCCCTCCTCTTATATACTCATTGATCGACATAATCTCAAGTTCCTCTTCCTCTCATCTTCTTAACCTTCCATCAGCCTCAAATACGTAGACTCCTCTGTTCATTTCCCATTGTTTTTGCCTTGTCTGGTGTGACCATTTCTCTTGCCATCTATCTTATATTTGCTTCCTGGTCTCCCGAGAGTATCATTTCTATTAAGACTTTTCTCCTTTGTTGTTTCCTAATTCCTCTGCCTAATTCCTGACCCTGCTTAAAATTTTCAGCCTACTTAAGATTTTAAGCCTACTTAGGATTTTGAGCCTACTTAAAATTTTGTGCCTACTTAAAATTTTGAGTCTAATTAAGATTTTGATTTCCTCTTCCAGTCTTTCAGTTCTTCAGTTAAAATTGTCCTTTTATCTTGTTACAAGATACCTTCAATTATTTTCTCCATTTTTCCAAAGTTTTCTTCCGAAGAGTATTACTTTCTTACTGTCGCCAAATTAATTTTTCTCTTTGAAGCAGCTATATTACCAATCACATACCTCTCCTCCTACCTCCCGGCCTTGTTTTCTTGTTCTTCTTTCGATTTATTATTTTCTTTCCTTGTAGAACCCAAGCAATAATGTGTAACAGTTCTCCCATTGATTTTAGCCGACCCTGTGATTTCCTCTTTGCTGTGTGATGGAGAAACTGTCATTTACTGCACTTAGTCGATATTCTCATTTATCACTCTGCATCGTGTACCCACCTAGTTGTACTTGTGGTTGCAGGGGTCGAGTCTCAGCTCCTGGCTCCGCCTCTTCACTGGCCGCTACTCGGTCACTCTACCCGCTCCATGAGCTTTATCATACCTCTCCTTAAAGCTATATATGGATCCTGCCTCCACTACATCACTTTCCAGACTATTCCACTTCCTGACAACTCTGTGACTGAAGAAATACTTCCTAACATCCCTGTGGTTCATCTGAGTCTTCAACTTCCAACTGTGACCCCTTGTTGCTGTGTCCCATCTCTGGAACATTCTGTCTCTGTCCACCTTGTCGATTCCTCTCAGTATTTTATATGTCGTTATCATGGCCCCTCTATCCCTCCTGTCTTCTAATGTCGTCAGGTCGATTTCCAGTAACTTTTCCTCGTAGGACATACCCCTTAGCTGCGGGACTAGTCTTGTTGCAAACCTCTGCACCTTTTCTAGTTTCCTTACATGTTTGGCTAGGTGAGGGGTCCAAACTGGCTCTGCATGTACTCACCTAATTGTGGTTGCAGGGGTCGAGACTCAGCTCCTGGCCCCGCCTGTTCGCTGTCCGCTACTGTATTTACCTTCTACTCTTACTTTTCCCCTCCTCTTATATACTCATTGATCGACATAATCTCAAGTTCCTCTTCCTCTCATCTTCTTAACCTTCCATCTCCCTGCTCCATGAGCTTTATCATACTTCGTCTTAAAACTATGTATGGTTCCTGCCTCCACTATATCTTTCTCTAGACTATTCCACTTCCTGACTACTCTGTGGCTGAAGAAATGCTTCCTAACATCCCTTTGACTCATCTGAGTCTTCAGCTTCCAGTTGTGTCCCCTTGTTTCTGTGTTCCCTCTCTGGAACATCATGTCACTGTCTACCTTGTCTATTCCCCGTAGTATTTTGTATGTCGTTATCATGTCTCCTCTGACCCTTCTTTCCTCCAGTGTTGTTAGTCCTATTTCCCTCAACCTTTCTTCATAGGACAGACCCCTGAGTTGTGGAACTAACCTTGTCGCAAACCTTTGCACTTTCTCTAGTTTCTTTACGTGCTTGACCAGGTGTGGGTTCCAGACTGGTGCTGCATATTCTAGTATGGGCCTGACGTACACGGTGTACAGTGTCTTGAACGATTCCTTGTTAAGGTAACGGAACGCTAATCTTAGGTTTGCCAGTCGCCCATATGCTGCCGCAGTTATCTGCTTGATGTGTGCCTCCGGAGACGTGCTTGGCGTTATACTCACCCCAAGGTCTTTCTCCTTTGCCGAGGTTTGTAGCCTTTGTCCGCCTAGCCTGTACTCTGTCAGCGGTCTTCTTTGCCCTTCTCCGATCTTCATGACTTTGCATTTGGTGGGATTGAATTCGAGAAGCCATTTGCTAGACCAGATGTCAAGCTTGTCCAGGTTTGTTTGAAGTCCTGCTTGGTCCTCCTCCGATGTGATTCTCCTCATTAATTTCACATCATCTGCGAACAGAGACACTTCTGAGTCTATCCCGTCCGTCATGTCATTTACATACATGTGTGTGTGTGTGTGTGTGTGTGTTTGTGTGTGTGTGTGTGTGTGTGTGTTAGTTACCATTTTGTCCTAGGCACATGTCAATTAGACACTAGGCCTGTTGTATATATGTGTGTATGTAAGGAAACACTTCGAAATGTTTCTGCCCCACCGGGAATTGAACCCGGCCCCTCCGTGCGTGAAGCAAGAGCTTTACCCACTAGGCCACCGGGGGCATGTGTGTGTGTGTGTGTGTGTGTGTGTGTATGACGAAGAAGGGCTTCCACTGATACGTTCTTGGGTTAATTACACCGCCTCACAGTCCTCCATATCAGCTCCTTCGACCCACAGTGACTTCTTAGATCTGTCAAAATGTGTGAGGCCAAAACCACCCCTTCTAAACTCCTCAGGTCACCAACTATATGTTATTGGTCTTGCGACATTTACTGATAAATGATGTCAAGGGTTATTATTACATAGATATGAAGTCGAATGTAAGTAATAAGTAGAAACCTACCTCCTGTGGCAATACACGAGATAACTGCTAGTCTAGGGTACAACACTCAGGACACCTGCAAAACTATCATGGTATATGACATTCAGAGGTAGACATGGAGAAACACACTACTCTCAAACGAGTTTTCAACGATACACTTTTTTTTAGAAAAATTATACTTTAAAATTAATATTATTCATTCTGTAGACACAAACACAAAACCGAGTAAATCATTAATAGTATTCTTTACAGTACAAGTTGATAACCAAAATCTCAAGACCTTGCCTTGGAATAACAATAAAATGGCTGCCTGTGGTTTTCTTCTTCATATCACATAGTTACTCTTAATAACGCCATTATTTATTTCCAAGATTTCTTAGCTACATTCCCAGTGTCTTCACACACACTGCAACACTTCTGGGAGCAACCCTAGAACACATCAACCCTAGAACACATCAACCCTAGAACACATCAACCCTAGAACACATCAACCCTAGAACACATCAACACTAGAACACATCAACACTGGCCTGAAATACCTCTTGCCTTCAAGGCATCACAAAACTTGTCCAGAAAAATATACAGCTATTTGCTTATAGCTATATTGCTAGGGAAGATGGGGATAAAGGATGTGAAACCCATACTCCCACAGACTGAAAAACAAAAGAGTGTCATATTGTTCAAATAAACTAATTTTTATTGTCTTGTTTTCTTGCAATTAATCATCAATTAACATATATATTTAAACAAATATTTTATACTAGCTGTACCCGGCCACGCGTTGCTGTGGCTCAGTCTGGTTAAATGGAAAAGAAAGAAAAGATAAAGCGCACGTTTCTAATATGTTTAATTTCACAGTGCTTGTGGGTATATAATATTTTTTGTTGTTTCATTGTCTGTGCAGATATAGAGATTGTCTGGTTTGCCGACCTAGAACACGCAACATATAATTGTCCATGTGAGAAGCAATCCGTGTCTAGATCTAAACTGCACAATTCTAAAGATATATATATATATATATATATATATATATATATATATATATATATATATATATATATATATATAAATATATATATATATATAATATATATATATATATATATATATATATATATATATATATATATATATATATATATATATATATATATATATATATATTATTACAGCTGAAGTAGCCATTTGAAATGAAACATATCATTCTGCCACAGGTGTGACATCTATATAATAGTCACAAGTGTGACATCTATATAATAGTAGGTATATAGAAACACGCGCGTATTCGAATGCAACGTTGTGTCAAAATTTCAAAGCAATCGGTGAAGAACTTTCGGAGATTTAAGATTTTGAACAAACGAATATTTACATTTTTATTTATATAGAAGATAGATAATACAAGATTATTAAATGCCTACAGATATACTATTAAGTATCTTTACATACAAAGCGGATGAGCTATATTTACTATGGTGTTGTATCAGCCAGGTCCCATTTTAAGTCAGGTCCCATTTTAAGTCAAGTCAGACGTACCAGTTCACCACAGCTCATCTTTCACAAAACTATATTAAAATACTAAATAATACTCATTCGTCAGAACTCTGCTGCCATCTACATAATAATCACTATGACAAATGTCAATCCCCACGCAGCGGCGGCCGCTGGAACGGAACCCTTGAAGCTGCCACAGCTACTGAACACATAGCCGAGTCTCACAGCTTTCACCACTTCCTGTAAGCAATTAGCCATGTGAATATGACAGAAACACTTGTTCCCACAATGGAACCATCACACATAACAGAGGAGCCGCACAACGTGAATACTTCAACTTGTGTTGAATGAAGTAGCAACACACTACAGGTGTTCCCACACTGAAGTAGCAACACACTACAGGTGTTCCCACACTGAAGTAGCAACACACTACAGGTGTTCCCACACTGAAGTAGCAACACACTACAGGTGTTCCCACACTGAAGTAGCAACACACTGCAGGTGTTCCCACAATATGACTCTCATACAATATAGGGCAGCTACACAATGCAAGTGGTCATCTAATGTAACTACTATATACAATACGGTAGATGGATAATGCAGGTGTTTCCAAAAAGTAACTACCATTTAAAACATGGTAGGTGGGCAGTGCGGGTATCACCGACCTTGCTACCTGGGTATCACTTATGCTCCCACAGAATAATTATCAGCGTACTGGTGAACGTGCAAATGTTCATAGTCCATATTTTGCAGATGTGTTATCCTTAGGGATCTGTGATGCAGCGGCCAGTGTATAACACGGACGGTATTGAGCAAGTGGTGCGTGCGTACGTGAGAGTGTGTTTGTGTGTGTGTTGATGTGTATGTTTGTGTTTGTGTGTGTGTTGATGTGTATGTTTGTGTTTGTGTGTGTGTTGATGTGTATGTTTGTGTTTGTGTGTGTGTGTGTGTGTGTACTCACCTAATTGTACTCACCTAATTGTGGTTGCAGGGGTCGATACTCAGCTCCTGGCCCCGCCTCTTCACTGATCGCTACTGGGTCCCCTCTTTCCCTGCTCCATGAGCTTTATCATACCTCGTCTTAAAGCTATGTATGGTTCCTGCCTCCACTACGTCACTTGCTAGACTATTCCACTTCCTGACTACCTAATGGCTGAAGAAATACTTCCTAACATCCCATCTGAGTCTTCAACTTCCAATTGTGACCCCTTGTTTCTGTGTCCCCTCTCTGGAACATCCTGTCTCTATCCACCTTGTCTATTCCACGCAGTATTTTGTATGTCGTTATCATGTCTCCCCTAACCCTCCTGTCCTCATGTGTTGTCAGGCTGATTTCCCTTAACCTTCCTTTGTAGGACATTTCCCTTAGCTGTGTGTGTGCGTGTGTGTGTGTGTGTGTGTGTGTGTGTGTAAGCGTACAACTTATGGGATTCCCTGAACAAATGTGTACAGGGCTGACGATAAGGGATATGGTGGGTGCTGACGCTTAGGGACGTGGCCAGGGCTGACGCTGAGGGATGTGGTAGGGGATGACACTGAGGGATGTGGCCAGGGCTGACGCTGAGGAATGTGGTCAGGACTGACGCTGAGGGAGATGTGTCCTGGACTGAAGCTGAGGGATATGGCCAGGACTGACGCTGAGGAATGTGGCCAGAACTGACGCTGACGGATGTGGCCAGAACTGACGCTGACGGATGTGGCCAGAACTGACGCTGACGGATGTGGCCAGAACTGACGCTGACGGATGTGGCCAGAACGTGCAACGCTGACGGATGTGGCCAGAACTGACGCTGACGGATGTGCCAGAACGACGCTGAGGATGTGGCCAGAACTGACGCTGACGGATGTGGCCAGAACTGACGCTGACGGATGTGGCCAGAACTGACGCTGACGGATGTGGCCAGAACTGACGCTGAGGGATGTGGCCAGAACTGACGCTGAGGGATGTGGATAGAACTGACGCTGAGAGATGTGGCCAGAACTGACGCTGAGGATGTGGCCAGAACTGACGCTGAGGATGTGCCAGAACTGACGCTGAGGATGTGGCCAGAACTGACGCTGAGGGATGTGGCCGAACTGACGCTGAGGGATGTGCCAGAACTGACGCTGAGGATGTGGCCAGACTGACGCTGAGGATGTGGCCGAACTGACGCTGAGGGATGTGGCAGAACTGACGCTGAGGAATGTAGCCAGAACTGACGCTGAGGATGTGGCCAGAACTGACGCTGACGGATGTGGCCAGAACTGACGCTGAGGGATGTGGCCAGAACTGACGCTGAGGATGTGGCCAGAACTGACGCTGAGGGATGTGGCCAGAACTGACGCTGAGGATGTGGCCAGAACTGACGCTGAGGATGTGCCAGAACTGACGCTGAGGAATGTGGCCAGAACTGACGCTGACGGATGTGGCCAGAACTGACACTGAGGGATGTGGCCTGAACTGACGCTGAGGGATGTGACCAGAACTGACGCTGAGGGATGTGGCCAGGACTGACGCTGAGGGATGTGGCCTGAACTGACGCTGAGGGATGTGGCTAGAACTGACGCTGAGGGATGTGGCCAGAACTGACGCTGAGGGATGTGGCCAGAACTGACGCTGACGGATGTGGCCAGAACTGACGCTGAGGATGGGCCAGACTGACGCTGAGGATGTGGCCAGAACTGACGCTGAGGGATGTGGCCAGAACTGACGCTGAGGGATGTGGCCAGAACTGACGCTGAGGGATGTGGCCAGAACTGACGCTGAGGGATGTGGCCAGAACTGACGCTGAGGGATGTGGCCTGAACTGACGCTGAGGGATGTGACCAGAACGACGCTGAGGATGTGGCCAGACTGACGCTGAGGATGTGGCCAGAACTGACGCTGAGGGATGGGCTAGAACTGACGCTGAGGGATGTGGCCAGAACGACGCTGAGGAATGTGGCCAGAGACTGACGCGACGGATGTGGCCAGAACTGACGCTGAGGGATGTGGCTGAACTGACGCTGAGGGATGTGACCAGAGACGACGCTGAGGGATGTGGCCAGGACTACGCTGAGGATGTGGCCGAACTGACGCTGAGGGATGTGGCAGAACTGACGCTGAGGATGGCCAGAACTGACGCTGAGGGATGTGGCAGAACTGACGCTGAGGATGTGGCCAGAACTGACGCTGAGGATGTGGCCAGAGACTGACGCTGAGGATGTGGCCAGGACTGACGCTGAGGATGCAGGATGAGCTGAGGATGTGGCAGAATGAGCTGAGGAGTGGCCAGAACTGACGCTGAGGGATGTGGCCAGAACTGACGCTGAGGGAGCACCATGGTGACTTATTGACTTTGTCAAACCCTTAGGAGGGAGGGAGAGATAAGGACGAAGACGATAGGAGAGGACGGTGGGAGAGGGAAGGAGAGAGAGAGAGAGAGAGAGAGAGAGAGAGAGAGAGAGAGAGAGAGAGAGAGAGAGACAGAGAGAGAGAGACAGAGACAGAGACAGAGAGAGAGAGAAGAGAGAGAGAGAGAGAGAGAGAGAGAGAGAGAGAAGAGACAGAGAAGAGAGAGAGAAGAGACAGAGACAGAGACAGAGAGAGAGAGAGAGAAGAGAGAGAAGAGAGAGAGAAGAGAGAGAGAGAGAGAGAGAGAGAGAGAGAGAGAGAGAGAGCAAAAACAGAGGAAACCCACGTGAACTAATTTAAGATAAATTAGAAATGAAAAAAGGTAGAGAAAATGGAGAGAAAGTAAGCAAGAGATGGGGAGAAGAGATTAATAGCAAGGAAAAAGACAGGAAAGTGGGCGAGAATAAGTGATGGGGGGAGGAAAGAGAAAAGCTACCTAGAAAGGGTGAAATCACTGAAGGAGAGACCAGATGAACATATGACCTCAAGCACTAAAGTGCTTTTAAATGTATGAATGTAAAAAATACTTAGAATTCCGACAAGTAAGTGAGTAAATCTCTGCTTCTTCTGTATGTACATGTGTCGCCCTCTGTATTCGACTGAGGAAGGCTACCGTGTAGACGAAACATATCGGAATATATATGCCTTACCATGTGTCTTCCTTTCCAGCTTCCATATGTGCTGCTGAGTAGGCTGTGTGGGCACACGAGCGCTGAGTTGACTTGTGTGATACTGAGTGGACCTTTGTAGTAGCAAGTTGACCTTTGTGATAGTGAGATGAACCGTGTCAACACTGAATTAACCAGTGTCAGTACTGAGCTGACCTATGTCGGTTTTAAGTTGACCTGTATCAGTGTTAACGTGATCTGTATCAGAATTGTGCGTAGTGAGTTGATGTTAGTCAGTGCAGAGTTGATCATAGTCAGTATTGAGTTGATCTGAGTAAGTATTAAGTTGATCATAGTCAGTATTGAGTTGATCTGAGTAAGTATTAAGTTGATCTGAGTCAGTACTGAGTTATCCTTTGTCAGCATTGTGTCTTCAGTGAGTACTGGGCACCTAAAGAATGCAAATTTGAACTGATCTAATTACCGACCAATAAATCTTACCTCACTAGTAAGCAAATTTTTAGAATCAATTATGACCTATATAACTGCAGTTCACCTAGATGGGCATAATTTAATTAAGGAGTCACAGTTCCAATATGTTAGGGAAGCCGTTACTGTATCACAAATCTACTTATATTCTTTATCATGGTATTTGAAGAGGTGTACCATGATAAAATGGCAGCACATGGTATTCAAAGGAACACTCGCGAACCAAGGCATAGCTGACTGATAGTAAGCAGAGAGTTCGCTAAAATGGGGGTAAGTGAGAATGGGGACCGGTCACAAGTGGCGATTTTGCTCCTCTTATTAGACATCCACTTTTCTCATGACCTTGACTACGGAATTAAAACTGACACTTGAGTACATTTGCTGAAGTCACAAAAACAGGCTGAATAATGGTCTCTGAGGATAACACCACTGAACTTTAAGATGGGAATAAAGATGCATACCTGGAGGGTGTTCCGGGGCTCAACGCCCCCGCGGCCCCGTAAATGACCAGGCCTCGTACATATGCACAATCAAAACATTTATTGAAGGAGACTTACCACTGGTAGATATCTCAATCTTAATACGCATATAGCTAAAAATATAGTATATATAGCAGAGAGAGAAGTCAGCTGCCGTCTAGACTGTCAGGGAGAGCGGTGATGTCACATGTTAGAAAGGGGAAAGAGACAGTGTTAAACTTTTCACCTAATGTTGGTATCCTGGTGAGGTAGGATCATTCTGGCGAGAACTTTAGAGGCGCTAAAGCTCCCGTAGTTATAAGTAATAGCGTCTGTAATAGAAATCATTGAAACTTATGTGCTTTGGTGTTTAATTAAATATGTTTTTTTGATAAGTGGTTCTACTCTCCCCACCTCATGTTGTGAGCATGTGCATTGTGATGTTGCACACATGGTCATATCATGAGGAGCAGAACTACTCAAAGAAAATAACCGAATGAGAACCATGAGAGTCATCTCCCTCTCTCTCGGCTTCTTGAGGAGAGCTTATAGAATTTCCATCCCCATGAGCAGCGTTCCTACACTAGTCGGTGCTCACATGCCTTTTTTTCTTCCACGTTATCAGAGACGGCAGGAGTAGAGCTTTGAGCATCACTAACATGGTCAGATGGGATCACTCACCTGAGAAATGTATCGTGTTTCAGTGTGACTGTTAGAAACATTTCCGGTGTTCTCTCCAAGTGTAAATGTACAGCAAATATTGTAGATAAATGGTTCAGAGAACCGACGGGATAATTACTTAAACATTTGTGCAACTCTTGGGTATCTTTGTTGAGGAAAAAGTTTCGCCAACCAATGGCTTCCTCGGTCCAATACAGAAAAGAATGGTTGGACTGAGGAAGCCACTGGCTGGAGAAACGTTTCCATAATATAGATACCCGAGTGTTGCACAAGTGTTAAATTAATTATCCTATTTCTGAACCATTTACCTACATTCCTGTCAGACACAGCAGCATCTTGGAATTCTATGCTTGTATAACCTATATGCAATTTCACCTGTGGATTTGCCTTTGGTGACACCGCCTAAGACCGCTTCACCTCACTTGTCTTCAGTATATAACCTCCTTTCTCGCACATAAGCTGCACTCTTATCAAGATTGATGGATTGATCACATCGACTGCAGGCTGAGGAGTTGATTACCTCAAACGCCTTCTGATCTTCAATCATTCTTCTCTGCAGTGGACTGAGGAAGCCACTGGTTGGCGAAACGATTCCACAAAGATACCCAAGTGTTGCGCAAATGTCTAAACTATCATCACAAAAGCTACTATCACTTCTGTTACCATCGAGGATTTTGCCAGGAAGTAATCCAGTAAACTTATTAACTTCACTGCAGGTGTTTATGTTATTCCCGGAGAGGAAAAACAAAGTTCGTATTTGTGAAACAGCTGCAACGAACTTTCACCAATGTATAAAATTATATAAGTATGTACGTTGAAGGGATAACCTTAACAACCTCTGCTCCATACATCAAAATTCCCACGGACACCTCATAAGGGATGAATCTCGACTGGTTTTTAATGAAAATAATTCATGAGAGCGAGGATGTGTGGAGTCACCATTGATCGTCAAGTCCGGTACAGTCATGAATGGCGGCTGATGTAATATTACCCTCATGTAAACATAGTGATCAGGGGACTTCAGTGCCTGACATCTCTCTCTCCAGTATTTTTATATTAATTGTAAACAATACCTATAAATCGATTAATAAATTACCTGTGAAATACTTGGATACCTTCATAGTCGAGATGTTTCGCCTGCACAGTAGATTTCTTCAGTCGAATACAGAGATAACTTTTAGAGCAGAGATAGTAGAAAAAGTGGAGATGTAATTTGTAGGTGATCAGTCCCTCATCCTTGATAAATTGATGTAAAGCAGAGGCAAGAGTGAAGTGACTTACCACATATGCTGGAGCTAGAGGTGAAGTTTAACAGTGGAGACGGCGTTACACGAGACAAGGCCAGGTCAACTGACTCTTCCAGATCAACACCAGGAAAGGCCAGGTTCACTGCCTCTTTCAGGTCAATATGAGGCAAGGCCAGGTTCACTGACTCTTCCAGGTCAACAGAAGCTTTACATTGATCTTTCAAGGCTGAGGGATTGAACACCTCAAAATCACCTCTCCACTCCTTCCACTGTCTCTGGTTTAAAAGTCTTCTCTGCATTCGACTGAAGAATCCTGCTTCGGAGGCGAAACGTTCCAGCAATAAAGACATCCAACTGTTGCCCACGTGTCTCATTTATCACATCTCTCCAGGTATGACCATCCAGGAGCTCTACGCCTAATTTTGTTCCGCCTATATATACTCTGAGTTGTTTTTATTTTGTTTGTGTATTAAACTGAAAAGTCCCCAATGAACAAAAGGTTTTGTAATGAACCTGCCATTGGTGCAGCTGTGTGCAGCTGTGTGTCTTATTACACAGCTGCACATATTTAATGTTATTTTGACACTATTGCTGCTACTACTTATACTGCTACTACTGCTACTACTACTGCTGCTACTACTGCTACCACTACTACTGCCACTGCTCTTACTACTTCTACTACTACTACTGCTACTACAACTACTACTACAACTACTAAAACTACTACCACCGCCGGAATTTATTTCCACTGGTATCTGTACCAACGGCTATTACTACTATCACCTGTTTCTATTAGTAATACAAAAACTACTACTACTTTAATTATGCATTTATTATTGCCCCCTCATTCTGTTAACCCAATCTAATGCTCCTTATTCTGCCGAATAAGCAGAGTGCAAAAAAATTGCCATAATTCTTAGAAAAATCAATATGAACATAACGAAAAAAAAATTATTTATTTTAAATAATATTAAATCAATTTAAAATGACTTGTGATATACGATAGGTAAAGTTAGGTTAGATGAGGTTAGTTAGGTTAGGTTAGGTGAGGTTAGTTAGGTTTGGTCCATAAACAAAAAGAATTACATATTGTCAATGAAAATATATATCTTGCCTATTTGGCAAGTTCAGCTAAATATGCATGACATATACATATACATATATGTATAATATATATATATATATATATATATATATATATATATATATATATATATATATATATATATATATATATATATATATATATATATATATACAGGAGTATATGGAAAGAAAAAGAGAGGTTAAGAGAGTGGTGAAGCAATGTAAAAAGAGAGCAAATGAGAGAGTGGGTGAGATGTTATCAACAAATTTTGTTGAAAATAAGAAAAAGTTTTGGAGTGAGATTAATAAGTAAAGAAAGCCTAAGGAAAGAATGAATTTGTCAGTTAAAAATAGGAGAGGAGAGTTATAGGTATCTGGAAGATGGAGGGAATATTTTGAAAAAGTAATTTGGTGTATAGGGCAAGGAGGAATAACATCTTATAGGAGTGAGGAAGAACCAGTTGTGAGTGTGGGGGAAGTGCGTGGGGCAGTGGGTAGAATGAAAGGGGGTAAAGCAGCTGGGATTGATGGGATAAAGATAGAAATGTTAAAAGCAGGTGGGGATATAGTTTTGGAGTGGTTAGTGTTTTTATTTAATAAATGTATGGAAGAGGATAAGGTACCTAGGGATTGGCAGAGCGCTTGCATAGTTCCATTGTATAAAGGCAAAGGGGACAAAAGAGAGTGTAAAAAATATAGGGAAATAAGTTGATGAGTATACCTGGTAAAGTGTATTGAAAGAATTAAGTGTAAGACTGAGAGCAGGATAGCAGTTGAACAAGGAGGCTTTAGGAAGGGTAGGGGGTGTGTAGACCAAGTGTTTGCAGTGAAACATATAGTTGAACAGTATTTAGATAAGGGTAAAGAGGTTTTTGTGGCATTTATGGATTTGGAGAAGGCATATGATAGGGTGGATTGGGGGGCAAAGTGGCAGATGTAGCAAATGTATGGAATAAAAGGTAGGTTATTGAAAGCAGTGAAGAGTCTTTATGAGGATAGTGAGGCTCAGGTTAGAGTATGTAGGCGAAAGGGAGATTATTTCCCAGTAAAAGTAGGCCTTAGACAGGGATATGTGATGTAACCATGGTTGTTCAATATATTTATAGATGGAGTTGTAAGAGAAGTGAATGCTCGCATGTTGGCAAGAGGTGTGGGGTTAAAAGATAATGAATCTAACACAAAGTGGGAGTTGTCACAGTTACTCCTTGCTGATGGTTGGTTGATGAGTTTGGGAGGATATGTAAAAGCATGAAATTAAAAGTGAATATAGGAAAGAGTAAGGCGATGAGGATAACAAAAAAATTAGGTAACGCAAGATTGGATATCAGACTGGATGGAGAGAGTATGGAGGAGGTGAATGTATTCATATATTTGGGAGTGGATGTGTCAGCAGATGGGTCTATGAAAGATGAGGTGAATCATAGAATTGACGAGGGGGAAAAAGGTGAGTAGTGCACTGAGGAGTTTGTGGAGACAAAGAACTTTATCCATGAAAGCAAAGAATGGAATGTATGAGAGTATAGTTATACCAACGCTCTTGTATGGGTGTGAGGCAACAAGGAGAAGGCTAGAGGCAGTGGAGATGTCATGTCTGAGGGCAATATGTGATGTGAATATAATGCAGAGAATCCGTAATTTGGAGATTAGGAGGAGGTGCGGGATTCCAAAACTATTGTCCAGAGAGCTGAGGAGGGGTGATTGAGATGGTTTGGGCATGTAGAGAGGATGGAACGAAATAGAATGACTTCGAGAGTGTATAAATCTGTAGTGGAGGGAAGGCGGGGTAAGGGTCGGCCTATGATAGGTTGAAGGGAGGGTGTAAAGGAGGTTTTGTGTGCGAGGGCTTGGACATCCAGCAAGCTTGCGTGAGCGTGTTAGATAGGAGTGAATGGAGACAAATGGTTTTTAAGACTTGACGTGCTGTTGGAGTGTAAGCAAGGTAACATTTATGAAGGGATTCAGGGAAACCGGCAGGCCGGACTTGATTCCTGGAGATGGGAAGTACAGTGCCGGCACTCTGAAGGAGGGGTGTTAATGTTGCAGTTTTGTAGCTGTAGTGTAAAGCACGCCTCTGGCAAGACAGTGATGGAGTGAATGATGATGAAAGTTTTTCTTTGTCGGGACACCCTGCCTTGGTGGGAATCGGCCGATGTGTTAATCAATAAAAAATAAATATACTATATAATGTGTGAGAGATTTTGTAACATACCCACACACATATAATTACAGCAGTGTGATTCACTCTAAATTCAGAGCGGGTAAGTCATCAAGGCGAGTGAGTGGTCTGTACGACGCTCATGATCCAAGGATCAAGAGCGTCGTACAGAACTTTCTAAATGGAAGACACTCAGGTTTGATCTGTTGAACTGATGGGAACTGAACAAATATGAGAGCGCTGATGGGTGGCCGTAAAAAAGAGCATTGACGCAGAGTTTCTCACGAAACAAATAGGATCATCGACCCAACTCTCGCTGACCTGACACAAACCTGAGTGATGGTACAAGTGCAGATCACTTCACAGTACAACAACAGACTGATTGTGAAGCTGGAATGTCAGGTCACCCTGATCAATGAGACTGTTTCTGTACACCTGAATGATGCGTCCCTGTATTATAATTGGGTTCATCTTGAAGATTTTCTTTTAAACAATTCGGAGAATTTTTTTACACAGTGTTTCTCTTGGTCCTGGACGATTACGAAGAACATAGCTGTTTCCTCTTTACCTCACTTGTTGAATACCATTCGCCGTACCTCTCACTCACGACTTGATAATGATTCGGGACGAACCAACGCGTTGTTTAAAGCAAGACTAACATTGCCATGATGGAATTAAGCTTTCTATTTGTTTATTACAAAGAAAATGTAGAACTCAGGCGGGCGGCATGTATTTATAACGTTTCATAACAAGGGGTGGACGTTATTTGACTGTACGGAGATGATTAGTTTTGGGAGCAAATATGGGCAACTTAGTAGGATGTGATCTGAAAAGCGCTAGATATATCTTAGAAAGATAGACAAGAGGATATGTATTGAAGATTGAGACACTTATGCAACATATGGGAATCTTTATTAAGGAAATGTTTCGCCACACAGTGGCTTCATCAATCCAATACGAAGCAGAAAGGTGTAAGGAGAGGAGGAGTTTGAGGTAATCAGTCCCTCGGCCTGGAGTCGATGTGTTCAGTCCATCAATCTTGTAGAAAGTACAGCATAGGGCCGTAGAAGTGGCTTATATACTGTAGTCAGGTGAGGCGAAGCAGGAGGAGACGGGGTCATAGTGGTACCATCCACTAGTCGAAGTAGGTCTTCGTCCAAAGGTTGGACAAGTATTAAAGAATTTGTTGATACAAGAAATTATTGATACTGATACAAGAAATTTACTGATACAAGAAATTCTTGATACAAGAAATTCTTCAATACTTGTCCAACCTTTGGACGAAGACTTACTTCGACTAGTGGATGGTACCTCTATGACCCCGCCTCCTCCTGCTTCGCCTCACCTGACTACAGTATATAAGCCACTTCTACGCCCCTATGCTGTACTTTCTACAAGATTGATGGACTGAACACATCGACTCCAGGCCGAGGGACTGATTACCTCAAACTCCTCCTCTCCTTACACCTTTCTGCTTTGTATTAGACTGATGAAGCCACTGTGTGGCGAAACGTTTCCTTAATAAAGATTCCCACATGTTGCATAAGTGTCTCAATCTTCAACTCGTCGGTTTTTAAAACCATTTATCACACACAGGATATGTATTACTTAATGCGATGGTAACCGGCAATTATCCAGGCAGTGATGGAATAAAATAGTGTTTGACGTCACCCAGAAGAGCCACAAATAATATTTTAGTTATACAGTAGCGGTTACTGTGGCCAAGTGTAACACGCCTGCAATGATGACAGATTACAGAACAATTGCTTTAAAAAGTGCGACAATACATTGGTGCCAAGTTATTACAAAATAGGATAAACAGTATAAGTGGGTATGTTGTGGTGCCTGTCAACATGGCGTGCCTGGACACAATATTAGCGCGACAAACTAGATGATTGCCGATTATGAAGCAGTAGTGAGTACAGAGAGGGTGGTGCTTTGTCGTCGACTAACTGGAAGGCTGCTTTTGATACGGTCGTCAAGAGTACCTTGTTTGACGTGATGAGCAAAACGGGCCAAGACGGATCAAAACGTCGTCTAAAGTAAAGTGAATTTGCTCTAATCACGAAATTCCAACATTCCTTCGTGTTTTTGCTTATGTGTGGTTTATTGGATTCATTATCTTTATAACTATGATCATTTGTAAATGTGCTAATGTAGTTATTATTATATTTACAATATATATATATATATATATATATATATATATATATATATATATATATATATATATAACACAAGTGTTGACCATATAAATTAATATAAGACAACGTGTGCATCATGATAGAAAGTCGTATGTGACAAGGATGCTCACCGACATTGAAAATGATGTAAAATACCGAGAAGTTGCTGAGTAAGACACCTGTGCAACAGTTGGGTATTTTTACTGTGTAGGCACATGTGTCTTACTCATCATCATTGTAGGTGTTTCCAGGTTTCCATTGGAGACAATAAACCTTATTTACTATATTGTATTCGCACGTATTTCACCTGAGCTGAGTGAGGTGTCTTAAACAAGTGGTTGGTTCCCGCTGCGCCAACTGCCTCATTTGTTGGTTTATTAGGTTTTAAGCTGGTTACCAACTACATGTTCGTCACTAAATCTATGTGCCACCTGAGCACCAACAGTAAAGGATAATTTAAGCCATTATGTTTGAATTAAAATAAAGTGAATACATGGAAGTATATACGCCCCGCAGTGTATATACACTGCTACTAGCAGGAGAGATATACTTCTCAGGGTCTAAGCAACCTGTTGACCTAATACGAGTCTTGTAAGCACACACCTGGAAATTTCTACAAGTGGGTAATAGCAGTGCAAGGTACCTTACCTGCTGACCTATGGATCGTAGGCTACACCTCCCCACACACCTGTAAGAATCGTTTGCTTATCGTTCCCGTAGCCTGGGAGATGGGATAAATTTGTTGACACGGTATATTGATCCCGTAGCCTGGGAGATGATATAAATTTGTTGTCACGGTATACTGACCCCGGTAAACCATACCGTGGTATGGTTTGTTTGCAATCGTGTCATTACGATTTCGTGAGTCATTCTGACACCGGTATATTGCACTCACGGTATACTGACCCTGGTATACTGCCCTCACGGTATACTGACCACGGTATATTGCGATCACGGTATACTGACCCCGGTATATTGCGATCACGGTATACTGACCCCGGTATATTGCGATCACGGTATACTGACCCCGCAGCGTGGTGCGGGAACACAAATGATGGTACAACTGTGCTGTCGCCGCGCGGCAGGTACGGTAGTTACGGTTTGATCCAAGGTTGTGTAAGGTAGCTTCAGTTCCCTGGATCATGAGCCTTTGGCTAGGTTCAATAAATTACCTACCAATTATAATCTTCACTCTTCCATTTTATCTATTTCTGATTCATATTGTTACATTATACTCTGGAAGGGGATTTAAGCTCATCGCACTCTGGAAGAGGATTTAAGCTCATTGTACTCTGGAAGAGAATTTAAGCTCATTATACTCTGGAAGGGGATTTAAGCTCATTGTACTCTGGAAGAGGATTTAAGCTCATTGTACTCTGGAAGAGAATTTAAGCTCATTATACTCTGGAAGGGGATTTAAGCTCATTGTACTCTGGAAGAGGATTTAAGCTCATTGTACTCTGGAAGAGGATTTAAGCTCATTATACTCTGGAAGGGGATTTAAGCTCATTGTACTCTGGAAGAGGATTTAAGCTCATTGTACTCTGGAAGAGGATTTAAGCTCATTGTACTCTGGAAGAGGATTTAAGCTCATTGTACTCTGGAAGAGGATTTAAGCTCATTGTACTCTGGAAGGGGATTTAAGCTCATTGTACTCTGGAAGAGGATTTAAGCTCATTGTACTCTGGAAGAGGATTTAAGCTCATTGTACTCTGGAAGAGGATTTCAGCTCATTGTACTCTGGAAGAGGATTTAAGATCATTGTACTCTGGAAGAGGATTTAAGCTCATTGTACTCTGGAAGAGGATTTAAGCTCATTGAAAAATTTGTTAAATTCAGCAATAAAACAATCTACGTAGAGAAAAGTTTTCGCTCTGTCCTGGAAGAGCGAAAACATATCGCTCTACCAGGGCGATGCGTCTGGGTTCATAAAGATCCAATACCGAGGAAACTGATGATTTTACAGTACACTTGTCACCTCCCCTAACACCAAACACTGAACATCACCTCCCCTAGCACCATACATTGAACACCACCTCCACTAGTACCATACATTGAACACCACCTCCACTAGCAACATACACTGAACACCACTTTCACTAGCACCATACACTGAACACCATCTCCACTAGCACCATACATTGAACACCATCTTCACTAGCACCATACATTGAACACCATCTCCACTAGTACCATACATTGAACACCATCTCCACTAACACCATACATTGAACACCACCTCCACTAGTACCATACATTGAACACCACCTCCACTAGTACCATACATTGAACACCACATCCACTAGCACCATACATTGAACACAATCTCCACTAACACAATACATTGAACACCACCTCCACTAGAACCATACATTGAACACCACCTCCACTAGCACCATACATTGAACACCACCTCCACTAGCACCATACATTGAACACCACCTCCACTAGCACCATACACTGAACACCGCCTCCTTTAGCACCATACACTGAACACCACCTCCCCTAACACCATACACTGAACACCCCCTCCTCTAACACCATACACTGAACACCACCTCCCCTAGCACCATACACTGAACACCCCTTCCCATAACACGGTACACTAAACACCCCCTCATCTAGCACCATACACTGAACACCCCTTTCCCTAACACCATACACTGAACACCCCTTCCCCTAACACGGTACACTGAACACCCCCTCCTCTAGCACCATACACTGAACACCCCTTCCCCTAGCACCATTCACTGAACACCCCTTCTCCTGGCACCATACACTGAACAACCCGTTAACCAACACCATACGCTGAACATCGCCTAGCCTTGCACCATACACTGAACACCCCCTCCCCTAGCACCATACACTGAAATCCCCTTCCTTTAGCACCATAAACTGAACACCCCTTACCCTTGCACCATGCACTGAACACCCCTTTTCCTAGCACCATACACTGAACACCCCTTCCCCTAGTACCATACACTGAACACTCCCTCCATTAGCACCATACACTGAACACCCCCTCCTTTAGCACCATACAATGAACACCCCCTCTTTTAGCACCATACACTGACCTCCCCCTCCCCTAGCACCATACACTGAGTACCCCTTTCCCTAGCACCATACATTGAACACCCCTTCCGCTTGCACCATACACTGAACACCCCCTCTTTTAGCACCATACAATGAACACCCTCTCTTTTAGCACCATACACTGACCTCCCCTTCCCCTAGCACCATACACTGAACACCCCCTCCTTTAGCACCATACACTGAACACCCCCTCCTTTAGCACCATACAATGAACACCCCCTCTTTTAGCATCATACACTGACCTCCCCCTCCCCTAACACCATACACTGAGCACCCCTTTCCCTAGCACCATACATTGAACACCCCTTCCGCTTGCACCATACACTGAACACCCCTTTCCCTAACACCATACACTGATCACCCTTTCCTCTATCACCATTCTGAACACACTTTCCCCTAGACCCATACACTGAACACCACCTCCACTAGCACCATACACTGAACACCACCTCCACTAGCACCATTTAATGGACACCCCCTTCTTTAGCACCATACACTGAACACCCCCTCTTTTAGCACCATACACCGAACACCCCTTCTTTTAGCACCATACATTGACCTCACCTCCTAGCACCATACACTGAACTCCCATTAGCCTAACACCATACACTGAACTCTCTCTCTCCTAGCACCATACACTGAACTCCTCTTCCTCTAGCACCATACACTGAACACCCCTTTCCCTAGCCCCATACACTGAAAATCCCTTTCCCTGGCACCATACACTGAACACCCCTTTCCCTGGCACCATGCACTGAACACCCCGTTCCCTAACGCCATACATTGAACACCCCTTCCTCTATCACCATACACTGAACACCACCTCCCCTAGCACTATACAGTGAACACCACCCCCACTAGCATCATACACTGAACACTCCCTCCCCTAGCACCATACACTGAACACCACCTCCTGTAGCACCATTCACTAAACTCTCCCTCTGATCTTGAGGTGATTTGTGAGATGAAGTGACAGTCACTTCCCCCCCTTATTGACACTATTGATTTACATATGTAACCTGTCTCTCATTCTCCTCCTTATCTTATTTTCGCTCTTTTTTCTCTTGTTATCACTCCTGTAGCACATTTCTTTCCCAAAAAGTTTTTTCCAGGTGTATAGAACAAAAGTTAGAGATAAGATAGGTCCCCTTAAAAATAATTATGGGCATCTTACTGACAAGGAGAATGATATGTGCTCTATTTTTAATAATTATTTTCTCTCGGTTTTCACTCAGGAAGACACTAATAATATCCCAAGAATTAGGTATTTTAGTGGGCCTGAAGAAGATAAATTATGTAGTATCACAGTCACTACCGAAATGGTTATCAAACAGATAGACCGTTTGAAGCAAAATAAATCGCCAGGTCCTGATGAGCTTTTTTCAAGGGTTCTTAAGGAATGCAAAATGGAACTCTGTGAACCCTTAACTAACATTTTTAACCTATCTCTTCAAACAGGTGTAGTGTCTGATACGTGGAAGATGGCTAATGTAATTCCTATTTTTAAAGCAGGGGACAAGTCGTTACCATCAAATTACCGCCCAATAAGTCTAACATCAATTGTAGGCAAATTATTAGAGTCGATTATAGCTGATAACATAAGAAGCCATCTCGATAGGCATAATTTGATTAATGATACTCAACATGGATTCACCAGGGGCCGTTTCTGCCTAACTAATTTATTAACTTTTTTCAGTAAGGCTTTTGATGCAGTTGATCATGATAAAGAATTCGATATTGTTTATTTGGATTTTAGTAAGGCTTTTGATAGAGTACCACATCAGAGACTGTTAAAGAAAGTGGCTGCTCACGGCATTGGGGGAAAAGTGTTTTCATGGATCGAGTCATGGCTCACCAATAGGAAGCAGAGGGTGTGCATTAATGGGGTTAAATCTGAGTGGGGATCTGTAACAAGTGGCGTTCCACAGGGATCGGTTTTGGGCCCGTTGTTGTTTATAATATATATAAATGACCTTGACGAGGGAATTACTAGTGATATGAGCAAATTCGCTGATGACACGAAGATAGGTAGGATAATCGATTCAGACGTAGATGTCAGGGAACTTCAGGAGGATTTAGACAAACTCAATTCCTAGTCAGAAAAATGGCAGATGCAGTTCAATGTAGATAAATGCAAAGTTCTAAAGCTCGGGAATGTTCATAACCCTAGCACCTACCAGCTTAATAATGTTGAACTCAGGCGTACAGAATGCGAAAAGGATTTGGGGGTTATGGTAAGCAGCAACCTTAAACCAAGTCAGCAATGCCTAACCGTAAGAAATAAAGCAAATAGATTACTGGGATTTATATCAAGAAGTGTAAGCAATAGAAGTCCAGCGGTTATATTACAGCTTTATACATCATTAGTAAGGCCTCACCTAGATTACGCAGCTCAGTTCTGGTCTCCATTTTACAGAATGGATATAAATTCGTTAGAAAACATTCAGCGACGAATGACAAAGTTAATTCATAGCATTAGAAATCTTCCGTATGAAGAAAGATTGAATACCCTTAAATTACATTCAATTGTAAGACGAAGAATGAGGGGAGACATGATCGAGGTATATAAGTGGAAGATGGGTATTAATAAGGGGGATATAAATAAGGTCTTGAGGATATCTCTCCAAGAGAGAACCCGCAATAATGGATTCAAATTGAATAAGTTTAGATTTAGAAAGGATATAGGAAAGTATTGGTTTGGAAATAGGGTAGTTGATGAGTGGAACAGTCTGCCTAGGAGGGTTATTGAAGCTATGACCTTGGGTAGTTTCAAATTTAGGTTGGATAAATACATGAGTGAGAGGGGTTGGATTTGAGTGGGACTCGCACTTGAGTTAATAGAATCATTAAAGCATATTTCTTGGATAGAATTGAAAATTAGGTTGGGCAATTATTCTGTTAGTGGGATGGATTGTGAAGGACTTGCCTAGTATGGGCCAACAGGCCTGCTGCAGTGTTCCTCCTTTCTTATGTTCTTCTTCTTCTTCTTCTTCTTCTTCTTTTATTATTATTATTATTATTATTATTATTATTATTATTATCATTCTTATCATTATTATTATTATTACTGTTATTTTTATTATCAATATTATTATTATTATTATTATTATTATTATTATTGTATTATTTTACTATAATTATTATTATTATTATTTTTATTATTATTATATTATTATTATAGCAGTTGAAGTAATTGTCAATAGTAGTAGTAGTAGTAATATCATTAGCTGTAATAGTAGAAGTAGCAGTAATAGGAGTAGTAGTAGCAATAACAGCAACAATTAGCCTCTGCACAGTTTAACAGCCCTGTTTCGAGGTCTTGTGTTTGGTTATTGCCATAGATTCTCAGTTGGGTTGAGGTAAGGAGTTTCCACGACAGTTTACAACACTTAGCCCTTTCTCTTCCAGGAATGTCAGTATTTTTCTGGAATTGAATGGATGTGTGACATGGAGCAAGATCCTACTGGAAAATTCGTTCTCCATCAGAAAAGTCTCTATTCACAATGGGAAGCAAATGATTAACCAGAATTGCCTTGTATTTGTCACTGTTCATCGTTCCCACAACAATAACAAGCGATCAGGGCCTTTAGCAGTAAAACTACCCCAAAACATCTTCGGTGGGTGTTTTGGTGCTTCTAGAAATGTACCCATTCCGAATAGGTTCACATTTGCTTCGCCTCACTACCACTGTTTGTACCCATGTACTTCAAAATGCGCCACATCTGATCGAGTGCCCACTCAGTCGTTTTTCCTTCACAACAGCAGTCAATAATTGTTTCTTTACGGCTTTCTGGCAGTTCTGCCAACTTCAAGAAGCCATCATGGATTTCATCAGTAATCTTGGCGAAACCACGTTCACTCACGGAGCACGCGTGCAGCAATAACCTTACAGAACAACAGCTGTTGTAGCACTGACAAGAGTCGCAGGGTAACACCACCGCTGGATTGTTGCCATAAGCGGTAGCAAACTCTTTTGAAAATAAAAGAACACAAGTTACATTAATTAAGCCGGAGACTAAGACATATTATGAGATAATCACATAATTTCTCCTGTCCCAATTAATTTGCATACTACTCTATACTTTAAGTTTGTTTTATTCTCTGCCTTAGAGATTAAAGTATCCTTCGTGCAATCGGTAAACTTTAAATATAATAAACCAACCATATATACTGGTTTATTTAATTAGTTTTATCTTACCGGTACAAAAACTACTAGTTTGTGCCGCAAATTGTCTGACGTAAGTACTGTGATTTTGACGCAGGATTTGCAGGCTTAGCTTATTCGGCAAGCAACCTCTTCACCACACAGCTCGAATATTTAAATTAGCTTTGAATACAACAAACAATAAATTATTTTATGACTCACATATTATACAAACTACTACTTTGTAATAAGAATTGAGTAAGGAGAGTCTGACAGCCAAATTTTGGTGCAAAATTTACAACACCCACTGCATGTTAATTTACAACACACACTGCATGTTAATTTACAACACACACTGCATGTTAATTTACAACACACACTGCATGTTAATTTACAACACACACTGCATGTTAATTTACAACACCCACTGCATGTTAATTTACAACACACACTGCATGTTAATTTACAACACACACTGCATGTTAATTTACAACACACACTGCATGTTAATTTACAACACACACTGCATGTTAATTTACAACACACACTGCATGTTAATTTACAACACACACTGCATGTTAATTTACAACACCCACTGCATGTTAATTTACAACACACACTGCATGTTAATTTACAACACACACTGCATGTTAATTTACAACACCCACTGCATGTTAATTTACAACACACACTGCATGTTAATTTACAACACACACTGCATGTTAATTTACAACACACACTGCATGTTAATTTACAACACACACTGCATGTTAATTTACAACACACACTGCATGTTAATTTACAACACACACTGCATGTTAATTTACAACACACACTGCATGTTAATTTACAACACACACTGCATGTTAATTTACAACACACACTGCATGTTAATTTACAACACCCACTGCATGTTAATTTACAGCAAACACACTGAATGTTAATTGGCATAAAAATCTTATCAATCTTTTAGATAATTTGTTGGAAATAATACAGTTGTAAGAACACTGGGCTTATTTGTTCACTGTGTCAAGCGTCTGTTGTTAACACACCAGTGTGCACAATGAGAGCTACATTCCACCCACCGGTGGTGTGGGCACGCTAAGAGCTACATTCCACCCACCAGTGATGTGTGCACCCTGAGAGCTATATTCCACCCACCAGTGGTGTGTGCACGCTGAGAGCTACATTCCACCCACCAGTGTGTGTGCACGCTGAGAGCTACATTCCACCCACCAGTGGTGTGTGCACGCTGAGAGCTACATTCCACCCACCAGTGTGTGTGCACGCTGAGAGCTACATTCCACCCACCAGTGTGTGTGCACGCTGAGAGCTACATTCCACCCACCAGTGATGTGTGCACGCTGAGAGCTACATTCCACCCACCAGTGGTGTGTGCACGCTGAGAGCTACATTCCACCCACCAGTGGTGTGTGCACGCTGAGAGCTACATTCCACCCACCAGTGGTGTGTGCACGCTGAGAGCTACATTCCACCCACCAGTGGTGTGTGCACGCTGAGAGCTACATTCCACCCACCAGTGATGTGTGCACGCTGAGAGCTACATTCCACCCACCAGTGGTGTGTGCACGCTGAGAGCTACATTCCACCCACCAGTGGTGTGTGCACGCTGAGAGCTACATTCCACCCACCAGTGGTGTGTGCACGCTGAGAGCTACATTCCACCCACCAGTGGTGTGTGCACGCTGAGAGCTACATTCCACCCACCAGTGGTGTGTGCACGCTGAGAGCTACATTCCACCCACCAGTGGTGTGTGCACGCTGAGAGCTACATTCCACCCACCAGTGGTGTGTGCACGCTGAGAGCTACATTCCACCCACCAGTGTGTGTGCACGCTGAGGCTACATTCCACCCACCAGTGGTGTGTGCACGCTGAGAGCTACATTCCACCCACCAGTGGTGTGTGCACGCTGAGAGCTACATTCCACCCACCAGTGGTGTGTGCACGCTGAGAGCTACATTCCACCCACCAGTGGTGTTGCACGCTGAGAGCTACATTCCACCCACCAGTGGTGTGTGCACGCTGAGAGCTACATTCCACCCACCAGTGGTGTGTGCACGCTGAGAGCTACATTCCACCCACCAGTGTGTGTGCACGCTGAGAGCTACATTCCACCCACCAGTGGTGTGTGCACGCTGAGAGCTACATTCCACCCACCAGTGGTGTGTGCACGCTGAGAGCTACATTCCACCCACCAGTGGTGTGTGCACGCTGAGAGCTACATTCCACCCACCAGTGTGTGCACGCTGAGAGCTACATTCCACCCACCAGTGGTGTGTGCACGCTGAGAGCTACATTCCACCCACCAGTGGTGTGTGCACGCTGAGAGCTACATTCCACCCACCAGTGGTGTGTGCACGCTGAGAGCTACATTCCACCCACCAGTGTGTGTGCACGCTGAGAGCTACATTCCACCCACCAGTGGTGTGTGCACGCTGAGGCTACATTCCACCCACCAGTGGTGTGTGCACGCTGAGAGCTACATTCCACCCACCAGTGGTGTGTGCACGCTGAGAGCTACATTCCACCCACCAGTGGTGTGTGCACGCTGAGAGCTACATTCCACCCAGCCAGTGGTGTGTGCACGCTGAGAGCTACATTCCACCCACCAGTGGTGTGTGCACGCTGAGAGCTACATTCCACCCACCAGTGGTGTGTGCACGCTGAGAGCTACATTCCACCCACCAGTGGTGTGTGCACGCTGAGAGCTACATTCCACCCACCAGTGGTGTGTGCACGCTGAGAGCTACATTCCACCCACCAGTGGTGTGTGCACGCTGAGAGCTACATTCCACCCACCAGTGGTGTGTGCACGCTGAGAGCTACATTCCACCCACCAGTGGGTGTGCACGCTGAGAGCTACATTCCACCCACCAGTGGTGTGTGCACGCTGAGAGCTACATTCCACCCACCAGTGGTGTGTGCACGCTGAGAGCTACATTCCACCCACCAGTGGTGTGTGCACGCTAGAGCTACATTCCACCCACCAGTGGTGTGTGCACGCTGAGATCTACATTCCACCCACCAGTGGTGTGTGCACGCTGAGAGCTACATTCCACCCACCAGTGGTGTGTGCACGCTGAAGCTACATTCCACCCACCAGTGGTGTGGCACGCTGAGAGCTACATTCCACCACCAGTGGTGTGTGCACGCTGAGAGCTACATTCCACCCACAGTGGTGTGTGCACGCTGAGCTACATTCCACCCACCAGTGGTGTGTGCACGCTGAGAGCTACATTCCACCCACCAGTGGTGTGTGCACGCTGAGAGCTACATTCCACCAACTAGTGATGTGTGCACGCTGAGAGCTACATTCCACCCACCAGTGGTGTGTGCACGCTGAGAGCTACATTCCACCCACCAGTGGTGTGTGCACGATGAGAGCTACATTCCACCCACCAGTGGTGTGTGCACGTTGAGAGCTACATTCCACCCACCAGTGGTGTGTGCACGTTGAGAGCTACATTCCACCCACCAGTGGTGTGTGCACGCTGAGAGCTACATTCCACCCACCAGTGATGTGTGCACGCTGAGAGCTACATTCCACCCACCAGTGGTGCACGCTGAGAGCTACATTCCACCCACCAGTGGTGTGTGCACGCTGAGACTCTGAATCATCACCGCTCAAAACGAACCTTTTATGTAAATCAATATTCCGCTTTATTGTTGCATTGTTCAATGACACTGATCAGTGTGTCTTAACTTGGTGTGGCAAACCTTCCATCACATGTTAGGTGGTCGTTTTTTTACGGGTTGAACCAGTCAGCCAGCTGAAGACCTAATGAGTTGGTCGACATGTTACTAAGATCTGAGCCAGGAGATATTTTCTATACTTCCCCTGACAAAACAAAATACCTGTAGTGTTGACTAGCATGACCTGCTTCACCGTCCATTCTCGTCAAGTCTCTCAATTATTTTTTGGTGGACCATTCTAGATTTCTGTGCCCGTGCTACTGCAATATTCATCGAATAGACATTTACATCAATAACCGCATGAACCCCGTCGTCTGTGTTGCATTGCAGTATTTCAACTTTGTAACCCTGGGACCTAACTCGTGTAGCCGTAACTAGCAAGAGCTTACCTACAATCCGGTCGTAAGGCAATACTCGGAAACCCCAATCTCTAGTTGTGTGAGATTAGTCTGCTCGTCGAAAAGGATCTTCGTGTCATCTGCACATCCTAGGAAGGACGTATGTTCCCACCAGTCCACGTCCGCTCTCCTTCTGTAACGATCGCAGCAATAATCGGGAAGAACACAACTTGGAGACATGCACAAAATTGTGTCAGCGGCATCCATGTCACATACGACTTTCTATCATGATGCCCACGTTGCCTCCCATTAATATGAATGACATACATTTTTTTTAAGAAAAGAATAATATCCGTATCAACCTGTATAAAGATGGGAATAATTGTATTCAAAAACTGAATCACACCTAACTAAAAAAGACGAATGTCAGAATTTCATGACCGGAGCATATTCATAAACAACTCACTCTGGAGTAGATACTTTAGACGACGTTTTGATCCGTCTTGGCCCGTTTTGCTCATCACGTCAAACAAGGTACTCTTGACGACCGTATCAAAAGCAGCCTTCCAGTTAGTCGATGACAAAGCACCACCCTCTCTGTACTCACTACTGCTTCATAATCGGCAATCATCTAGTTTGTCGCGCTAATATTGTGTCCAGGCACGCCATGTTGACAGGCACCACAACATACCCACTTATACTGTTTATCCTATTTTGTAATAACTTGGCACCAATGTATTGTCGCACTTTTTAAAGCAATTGTTCTGTAATCTGTCATCATTGCAGGCGTGTTACACTTGGCCACAGTAACCGCTACTGTATAACTAAAATATTATTTGTGGCTCTTCTGGGTGACGTCAAACACTATTTTATTCCATCACTGCCTGGATAATTGCCGGTTACCATCGCATTAAGTAATACATATCGTCTTGTTTATCTTTCTGAAGTATCTCTAGCGTTTTCCAGATCACATCGTACCAAGTTGCCCATATTTGCTCCCAAAACTAATCTTCCGTGTACAGTCAAATAGCGTCCGTCTCTTATACTTCAATCTAAAATCTCTCTCTCTCATGTCCGCCCCTTGTTGTGTAACGTTATAGATACATGTCTCCCGCCTGTGTTCTACATGTCCTCTGTTCCTTTGTAATAAACAAACAGAAGGCTTAATTCCATCATAACAATGTTAGTTTTGGGTTTAAACAACGCGTCGGTTCGTCCTGAATCATTGTCAAGTCGCGAGTGAGAGATAAGGTGAATAGTATTCAACAAGTGAGGTGAAGAGGAAACAGCCATGGTCTTCGTAATCGCCCAGGACCAAGAGAAACACCGTGTAGTTTCTTCTCTGAATTGTGAGTTAGTTGTGAAGTGTTCCAGCCACGATATTGTGACTTTTTTAATACCTCGTTGTGCAAATTACATTGTTGCGAAGACTTTGAAGGTCTGCAAAATTACATCTCGTCCGCCTCTAAAGGAAAGTCTTCCAGATGAACCCAATTATAATACAGGGACGCATCATCCAGGTGTACAGAAACAGTCTCATTGATCCGGGTGACCTGACATTCCAGCTTCACAATCAGTCTGTTGTTGTACTGTGAAGTGATGTACACTTGTACCGTCACTCAGGTTTGTGTGACAAGGTCAGCGAGAGTTGGGTCGATGATCCTATTTGTTTCGTGAGAAATTGCTGTAAATAGACTTTCCTATGGCTACCCATCTGATCGGCTATCTAACTCAGTTCCCTCCGTTCATCGGATTAAACCTGATTGCATCCAAATACCCAGGCGTTGTATGACCCCTTCGACCTTAGCGTTTACCTGTTTGTATGTCTCAGGTGAGTGATCCCTTCTTTGATCAAAAATGAGAGGGGTAAATGAATCAGGGTGAAAACCTCACAAATGTTGGAGCAATCCTACGGTAGCTTCAGCGTCTCGCCAGAGAATGATCGTACCTCACCCTGACATCACATTAGGTGAAAGGTTTAACACGGCCTCGTCCTCTCTCTAACATGTGACTGATCTCCCTTTGCTGTATATACTATGTTTTCGGCTATGTCTGTATTAGGACTGAGATAGCCACTGACGTCTCCTTCAATGAATGCCTTGATTGTGCATGTAACTTTATTTCCTTCTTAAAGTTCAGTTATATTCTCCTCAGAAAATATTATGAAATCAGCGAAATTATTCATGTCTCTTTTTATTCCCACGTAAAGGTCATTAAGGTAGATAATGAACAATAAGGGACCGAGAACTGATCCTTGCGAAAGGTCCAAGTTTGACTCCATTTATACAAATTCTTTGCTTCCTGTTAGTCAGCCATGCCTCCATCTATGAAAAATATTTCCCTCCAGTACTAAATGCTGCCACTCTCTCTTTAACAGTCTTTTGTGTGGGAATCTACCAAAAACCTTACTGAATTCCAAATAAAGAACATTATATTCTTTAAATTGATCCATTACCTCAAATTCCTTACTAAAAAAAAAAAAAGAGATTTGCTGAAATAAAGCGACCCCTTATGAAGTCTTTTTTGAACTCAGTAATCAAATTATACTCGTCAGAGTGGCTTCTAATTATAAACAGTAGGCAAATTATTTGTGACTAATAATTTACCTACTTCATAGGTAAGGCTTATCTTGTTTCCCGTTTTGTAGACTGGAATTACTTTTGCTACCTTCCACAACTCTGACACGATTTGTAGTGATATATTGAGCAGACTAGTTAATGGTTAACTAAGTTCCATCTTTGCATTCTTTAAGTAATCTTGAAAACAGTTCGTCGCGACCTATGGACATATTTTGCTTTAATTAATCTACTTGTTTGATGACTATGTGTATAGTTTATTTTCTCCATTACATCTAGGACGATTAATTACTGTTATATCATTTGTCTTATGTGAAGACCGACGGAAAGTACTTGTTAAAAACTGAGCACATTTCTCTCTCATTATCAGCAAGCTGCCCAGATCTAGTTTTTAGAGGACCCATAATTTCCCAAATCTTCCTTCTGTACACCTGAAAAAATCCATTTAGGATCATTTTTGTTTGATATGCTATCTCTGTGGGGAATATACGTTATCTCAACAACTTCTACAATAATTAGAAATATGTCATTCTGGGAAATGCCTTCGCTAGTATGTATATGGATGATTTTCATTAAGTTAACCATTCGTCACTTTATATACCATCCCACACTTGCCAAATGTTCCTTGAGTCTGGGACTTTTTCAGTATTATCCTCGTTATCATATTGTAATGTAGATTTATGGTCAATTTGGCCAAACTCTTTATGTCATCTCATAAGTTAAATACGAGGATCTTCTTGTTTGAGATGACAAGGTCAAGCAGGTTATTACCTCTGGTTGTATTTTTCACAAAGTGCTGCCAAAAAAAAAAAAATCTGGATAGTCTCTAGGTGCCAGTCAACTTAGTTGAAAATGAAATCTCCCAAGAGTAATATATTTTCGTTCCTTGAAGCCTTAACGATTTCGTCACACAGTAGACTACCGTGCCTGCTTTCTAAGATTGGGGGTCAATAATACCACACCTTGAATATACTTTTCATGTCTTAGAAATTCCATGCAGATGTATTTTTTGTCTGTTCCACCAGTCTTCAAATCAGTCTTAATGCAGCTACTTAAGATTTTGCGAACTTACAGCGCCATCTCGTCTTCCCTGTCGCTACTATCATTGTGAGACACCGTACGATCTCTGAATGTGGCCTTCAGCATGTTGTAACTCTTCAGGTTAAACCTTATTTCGGTTAAATAAAAAACATCGATTTCCCTGCATTTGCAATTAATCTTAACTCATTTATCTTATTTATGGCACTACGACTGTTTGTATATCACATGTTGGAAAAGGTCTTCTGTATCAATCCCTTGTTTATCCTTCCCTTTCCAATAATAATAATAATAATAATATCTCGATTTCTACATGTACATGTACAAGGTATACAGTCCTAGCTGACATCAATGACATACTACTATATAGAAAGCCGCTTGTTATGCTGAGCATTTCGGGCAAATTAGGTCAGTTTTGTCACAGGATGCGACCCACACCAGTCGACTAACACCCAGGTACCCATTGTATACTGATTTGTGAACATGGACAGCAGGTGTCTTAAGGAAACACGTCCTAATGTCTTCCAGTCGTACTGGGGATTCGATCTCCGGACCTCAGTGTGTGAGCTGAGTGCGCTAGCGATCGATCTACGGGACTATTGCTATTGTGCAAGGATCATGAAATTATTTCTTTAAACTTGTTTTTCTTTATTTTGTTTAAATGTTTTATTTTACTTTCTTAAAAACTGCTATTGTTTTGGCAATAGCAGTTTTCAAGAAAGTAAAGTATAGTACAAAAGTCCCTTGAAATCTCCCCTTCCCTCCCTCCACACACACAACCTCAACTAAAGTAGCCAGTGCTGGTAGCCGTGCCCTAGATAAATTCATCCAACCTCTGAAATACATGTCATTCTTGCCACAGAAGAGACCTCAGTTGTCAAGAATGGAACTCCTATTTCCTTGCAGTTCATGTCTTGCTAGCCATTAATGCCTATTGCCCTAGAAAACAATTTACTACCAACCATTCTCTGTCAAAGAATGCTACATGTAACAGTGATCCCTCCCTTCCTACTAATTACAGCAGTACCTGTCCAATACCTGTCAAGCAGGTCCTTCTGTGCTTCCCAGCATTGAAAATGAGAGAAGGGTTTTCATTGCCAGTCAGGATGTCTTAATTGGTAACCATATCCTCCATCGCTGCACCAGGAAAACACTCCCTCTTCCTCTTCTTCTTATCCTTGTTACGAAATCCTAGTTCATTAATCTAATCTGGGAATCACCTACTACTAGAAAATTCTTACCATTACTAACAGCTGTCATTATGTCTTCAATAAGGAAACTTCATTCGTCTGTCAACCCATTGAAAGAAACAGTAGATGCAACAGCTATTTCTTTGACTTTCTTTATCTCCAGCTTTAATCCTTTTTTTCCTATCAGCTTCCATTACCTGCGGCTGGTATCACTGGTATCCTCTTCCTTGTGCCAGGAATAAACCTTCTGAGCTCTATTCTGAGAAGCTGTGTCTTCTTTCCTAGCTTTCTTCAGCCCTGCCTTTACTGTAGGTACAGCTGCTCAAAACTCACAAGACATCGTTAACACATCATTAACACTAGCACAGAGGCTCTACAGAGACTGTTTCTTAGAATGCAGGTCAACTCGTTACTCACACAAGTCAACTTAATACTAAGACAGGTACCTGTCTGTGTCTCCGTTTCTCTGTCTCTGTCTGTCTGTCTGTCTGTCTCTGTCTGTCTGTCTGTCTGTCTGTCTGTCTGTCTCTCTCTCTCTCTCTCTCTCTCTCTCTCTCTCTCTCTCTCTCTCTCTCTCTCTCTCTCTCTCTCTCTCTCTCTCTCTCTCTCTCTCTCTCTCTCTCTCTCTCTCTCTCTCTTTATCTGCCTATCTATCTATCTCTCAAATACACATTAACAAGGACAAATGACATTATTCTGCTGAACAAGAGCTAAACAATGAGTGAGAGAATGTTGGCATGATTGCAAGATTAATGCATATACATATGCTCGAATATTTGCATCTACATTGTTATAAAATTGGTGCAGTGGACTTCACATGCAATGGAGGTGTTACTGGATTGGTAGTTGGTGCTAACAAATTTTGGGCTGACAATAAAGATAACCTTAATGAGACCGAAGTGAAAGAGGTCTTTACATAGAGGAAAGAACCTCATTCATTGTTCCTGAAACTGCTAATGTTTGGGCATGCGATTATGTAATGTTAAACGTCCTGCCCCAGATATTTTCCACAGAGTTAACACGTAAAATAGGCAGGGGTCAGGAGACTCACCTGGGTCTATAGGGGATGATATCCCAACCTAATTCAGGCAATCACCGCGCCACAATTTTGTGTTTTATGCTGCACATTCACACAGCAGATCATAATTCTTGAAGCTAGTTCTCCTAGGTGGGAGTCTGTGACTTCCTGTCCGTCACAGCTGATTTCCTTCAACAGAACTGTTCCAACATTGGAGATAGGCATAGAGGTACATTAAGGAAGAAAAGGGTAAAGGGAGAACCAAACAGAAAGGTAGATTATTACATTCATTGGGAGCACTAACTACAAATGGGTCATACAGTGCCTGGAGAACGGGAAGTAATTAGGTTTGAACCAAGAAAGGGGAGAGTCGCTCCAACGTTTTGAATCAAGAGCCCTTCACCAGCATCAACATCACTGTAGGGGCGAAAATGTAGAATTCATAGAGAAATATATTTTTTAATGTATTTTTAATGTATTCTTACTCTATTCGCCTGTTTGATAGACAGAGAGAAAGAAGGTAGAAAATAAATATTATGGAGAAATGAGACACTAAAAGCTGTAAGGCCAAGGTCCGTAAACATTTTCAGAATAAGACACGTGTACAAAACACGTGTGCAATGCACGTGTGCAATACACGTGTGCATTACACGTGTACAATACACGTGTACTAATCTTAGCCACTTTAACTCTGCTCACCCAGCAATAAATATAGGAGTATTCGTAGGCTATTAAAGGTCACATCCTCTCAGATAGTATACCATACTATAATGATAGTGTTGAGGTCCGGCTTAAAGTCTCAGCGCCTTCAAAGAAAGTTCCTTGACACTAGTGAAGAGTTTGTCTTCATAAATTGGAGCGCATCTCCTCGAAAATAATATTAACAATTTAAGTCTCACATTTTATGCAAATTCTCTGTGGCTTTCTGAATTAAACTGATGTGACGTGAATGTATTAGTAATACAGGTGTATTAGTAATACAGGTGTATTAGTAATACAGGTGTATTAGTAATACAGTTGTATTCGCAATACAGATGTATTAGTCATACAGATGTATTAGTAATACAAGTAATGGCTATACTTTTAAAATACCAGTTGTTAGAACTATGTTTGAGAATATCCTGCATTATTCACAGGTGCTGAAGTGTATTTTCTTGCCGGTGCGTCTGGAAGCCTTTAAAAGCTTTTGAAAGATTTTATTATGCTACTCAATGTTTGTGCAATGTCGAGGATGTCCGAGGGTGCTTGTCGACTCTTGCAAGAACTTGAAGAACTTGTTAACTTATTAACTCTTGTGGGTGCTCATCAATGAATGAGAATGCTTGTCAGTACTTGTGGGTGCGTGAGTGTTTACGTGTGTGTGGGTGCGTGAGTGTTTACGTGTGTGTGGGTGCGTGAGTGTTTACGTGTGTGTGGGTGCGTGAGTGTTTACGTGTGTGTGGGTGCGTGAGTGTTTACGTGTGTGGGGGTGCGTGAGTGTTTACGTGTGTGTGGGTGCGTGAGTGTTTACGTGTGTGTGGGTGCGTGAGTGTTTACGTGTGTGTGGGTGCGTGAGTGTTTACGTGTGTGTGGGTGCGTGAGTGTTTACGTGTGTGTGGGTGCGTGAGTGTTTACGTGTGTGTGGGTGCGTGAGTGTTTACGTGTGTGTGGGTGCGTGAGTGTTTACGTGTGTGGGGGTGCGTGAGTGTTTACGTGTGTGTGGGTGCGTGAGTGTTTACGTGTGTGTGGGTGCGTGAGTGTTTACGTGTGTGTGGGTGTGTGTGAGGACGTGGTCTGGCTTCTTTTCTCTTTTCTTTTTTTGAGCTTCAACTCAAAAAGAGCCATGGCGCTCAACTCCGAGTCTCTACTTTATTTTTTTCCCGTCTCTTCCTCTTATCAGAATCAGTTTTTTTTCCATGGGGTCCTCCCACCCTCTCACTTTCCCCTCTCACTCTACCTCACACACACTGGGTGCTCCCTCCATCCCTCTCTCCCTGCCTCACACACTGGGTGCTCCCTCCATCCCTCTCTCCCTGCCTCACACACTGGTTGTTCCCTCCATCCCTCTCATTCTGCCTCACACACTGGGTGTTCCCTCCATCCCTCTCATTCTGCCTCACACACTGGGTGTTCCCTCCATCCCTCTCATTCTGCCTCACATACTGGGTGCTCCCTCCATCCCTCTCATTCTGCCTCACACACTGGTGTTCCCTCCATCCCTCTCATTCTGCCTCACACACTGGGTGCTCCCTCCATCTCTCTCACCCTGTCTCTGTAGTATATTGGTCCGCTCAGTCAAGGTGGTTCAGAGTGAAATTTCGGACCTTGTTGTTAATTGACTTGAGTCAAGGTACAAACCAGTTCTGACACTGACTTGTGACCCTTCCCTTCTCGTTCACTTTCCCCCCACAAAAAAAATCTCCATTAGCTACGCAGGATGTGAATGCTTATCACAAATCATTCCACAATAGATGTTGGATATGATTACGTGTTGACTGATGAGAAGACGCATATCCCCGTGTGTTGCTCTCTCTCTCTCTCTGATGTTTGTTGTGTCTCACTGTATAATCAATGACTCTGACACACTCTCACGACGGGTAATACATAGGCAGAGTTGAGCACTTCCTGGAGCAGCTCAACCACAGCCTTACACTTGTATACGGGGGAAGGACGGGGCAGTTTAATAGATACAGCATCCAGTTAAGTCTTTACCTGTGCACCGTTTCACACCTGCGAATGGCTTTTAACGTGGGCGAAACGTTGTACTAAGGTAGACTCTACTGCCCTGTCTACTTACATCTTGTAGGCGTTACTTTACAAAGTATGTTTTTTCAGTTGCTTATTTGTGGTTAAATGGTTTAAAAAAAAAAAGTATGCGACTTACCTTAATTTAAAATTAAAAAAAAAAAATAATAATTGCAAGTTTCGGCTTTACAAAGTTACGCTAACTGGAACAAAAAATAGCTTAGTAAAATGAGGATAGGCTTTACATTTCACCTTTTTTCTCCGGGTGCTGCAGCCTTTTAGCTCACAACATACTTTATTCTCGTCTGGTCACCTGCTGGCTACATGCCCAGCTTTTAGGGAACTTCTTGTTTTTTTTGTATAGTAAATAGGTTTTATATCGGATACAAGATATTTTGATAGGATTTATTTGTATTTGTTGGTAGATGGTGGATGGGAGAATAATTTTAATCGGTTCGCAAAATTTTAATTTATGTTTGTGTGTTTGTGTGCGTGTGTGTGTACACACACACACTCACCTATTTATACTCACCTATTTGTGGTTGCAGGGGTCGAGACTCAGCTCCTGGCCCCGCCTCTTCACTGATCGCTACTGGGTCCTCTCTCTCCCTGCTGCATGAGCTTTATCAAACCTCGTCTTAAAGCTATGTATGGTTCCTGCCTCCACTACATCACTTGCTAGACTATTCCACTTCCTGACAACTCTATGACTGAAGAAATACTTCCTAACATCCTTTTGACTCATCTGAGTCTTCAACTTCCAGTTGTGACCCCTTGTTTCTGTGTCCCCTCTCTGGAACATCCTGTCTCTGTTCATCTTGTCTATTCTACGCAGTATTTTGTAAGTCGTTGTCATGTCTTCCCTAACCCTCCTGTCTTCCAGTGTCCTCAGGCTAATTTCCCTTAACCTTTCTTCATATGACATTCTCCTTAGCTCTGGAACTAACCTTGTCGCAAACCTTTGCACTTTCTTTAATTTTTTGACGTGCTTGACCAGGTGTGGGTTCCAAACTGGTGCTGCATACTCCAGTATGGGCCTGACGTACACAGTGTACAGAGTCTTAAACGATTCCTTACTAAGGTATCGGAACGCTGTTCTCAGGTTTGCCAGGCGCCCATATGCTGCAGCAGTTATCTGGTTGATGTGTGCTTTAGGAGATGTGCTCGGTGTTATACTCACCCCTAGATCTTTCTCCTTGAGCAAGGTTTAAAGATTTTGGTCACCTAGCCTATACTCTGTCTGCGGTCTTCTTTGCTCTTCCCCGATCTTCATGACTTTGCATTTGGCGGGGTTAAATTCGAGAAGCCAGTTGCTGGACCAGGTGTCCAGCATGTCCAGGTCTCTTTGAAGTTCTGCCTGATCCTCATCTGATTTAATTCTCCTCATTAACTTCACATCATCTATAAACAGGGACACTTCTGAGTATATATCTTCCGTCATGTCATTCACATACACCAAAAATAGCACTGGTCCTAGGACTGACCCATGTGGAACCCCGCTCGTCATAAGCGCCCACTGTGATACCTCATCACGTACCATGACTTGTTGTTGCCTCCCTGTCAGGTATTGTCTGATCCATTGCAGTGCCCTTCCTGTTATACGTGTGTGTGTGTGTGTATGTGTGTGTGTGTGTGTGTGTGTGTGTGTGTGTGTGTGTGTGTGTTATACTCATACACTTTCCTCAGTAACCACTTAGTTTAAGTGTTCTTTACACACCATAATTCCTTCTATTCTTCTTCCAAAAGTTATTGGCCGTTTCCTCGCCCCCCTTCCCTTCTTATTTTTTAAAAATATATATAAAAGCAAAACACTTTTATCTTTTTTCAAGATGGTTTAAAAACTGGAATTGTCTGTCTTTCAAAATTACTTTCATTCAGCTAGGTAAAACTCTTCCTCCTTCCTTATTTCCTCCATTCCTTCCTTCCTCCCTTCCTTCCTTCCTCCCTTCCTTCCTTCCTCTCTCGCCTCATTGATGATAGGCAGCAGAAACGTCTGAAAAAACTTACTGACACTTACCCAGGTGCTACTGTTCCTGATGAAAATAAGGTTCACTACATACTCATGCATACATACATACATACTTACTACATACATACTTATGTACATACATACAAACATACATACATACATTCTTACTACATACATACTTACATACATACATACATACATACATGCATACATACGTACATACATGCATACATACGTACATACATGCATACACATACATACATGCATACACATACATACATACATACATACATACATACATACATACATACATACATACATACATACATACATACATACATACATACATACATACATACATACATACATATACATATACATATACATACATACATACATACATACATACATACATACATACATTCATATATACATACATGCATACATACGTACATATTTACATACATACATACATTGGAGTTCTTCCTAAAGTCGTTTAACTATTCATCTTCTACCATGCATCTTTTTTTTACTGCACTAATAGGTATATTTATTTTGTGACACGGTACACAAAGCTGAAAGGATACATTGATGGCACAAAGATGGAATATACAAAACAGGAGGTCTGAGACAGACATTGCAAATACACGTATATGGTCATCAAAAATTATATTACAAAAATTTCATCCAGCTGCTCAGAGCTTGGACGTGTAACCAGGATACAACAGGCATTACCCCTCTGAACTGCAACACTGAGTCGCTGGAACAAAAAACTAGCTGCCCTGGGATCCCTAGTTACTCTGATGAGTCTTGCGCCTTGTTCCTTCAGGAACTTTGATTCACTCTTTTCCCATGGGCAAAGGGTCCCTGGGTCTATGGGAACAAACACATAATGAAGGGTAAGTTCACCATATTTTCTAGACTTTTAGAAATCCCTGAAGATGGCTGTTGCCCCTCCTTCCTCCCTGCTATATTGGAGAAAAGTATCAGCCAGTGAGGATGCACCTGTGCACTCCCACACCACCTGCTTACCATCTGTTCATGCTTGCAAGGTAATTCAATCTCAATGCTTTAGATAGCCATCGGGTCTGCAAAGTTATAGCATCTCCCTTATTGCTTGGCATCCAGCTGTTGCAAGGCTCCTCTTGATGATGATATTAATTTCTTCATGCTTTGCGATCTTTCCCTCGGGTCTATGGCTATTACGCACTCAGGTAATAAAGGCCTGTATACCTGGTCATAATGGGACTTGGAGCGAAAATAAACACAGCAATAGTCTTTAAATTGTATTTTCCTTCACCAAGTATGGATATAGGTATATACACTTATGTACACTATGTACACAAGAGTTTAGAATATAAGTGTATCACGGTAATCAAAGGCAAAACAACAGCCAAAGACAGAGAGAGAACCGTGAGCAACCAGCAGCTGTATGAGTCTGGCAAGAGCTGACCGTGAGTGATACCACATCACCTCAGCAGTTATCAGACTCACCTTATGATTGGTTAATGAACCAAGGTACTGATTTAACGATGGGGTCCCGTAAGATCGTTAAACCCTTAGCACCTGGTTCGCTGGTTGGGAGGCAGCCTATATGGGAGTGTGTACATATGCCAAATAAAGTATAACGTACTTTTTTTGCATGCCACAACGGCACACAAGTCTATGGTACCTGAAGCGGTTTGCCTATACTCTGTGCTCGGCGAGGATAGGAGTGGCGAGGAGAAGGGCAACACTAATGCAGATGGTCAGATGGTTTGTGGGTCGAGGCGTGTGCCATGGGAGGTGAGCTTTGGTTTTTGCCAACACTCTTTCAAGCACTGTTGAGGATATATTCTCCACTACTGGGCCAGTGTGACAGTTTGTAGTTAATGGTGGAAGCAGGTCTGGTTGCAGAGCCTGTTAGATAATCCCAGAGCCCGGCGCCATCAATGAACATTAAATTCCAATAGCAGTATCGAGTCCTGCTGACTGCGATCTTTCTCTGTATATACCCGCTTGTTTCTGCGTGGTGCATTGATATAAAAATCTCTTGAGAGGTCAGAACATACAAGAGGAGACTGAAAAAGCTTGAATCCATGCTTGAGGCTCACTGACGTGCCCGGGTTGGGAAAAGGAACATGGCTTGTGAACCAGACTGCCCAGCTTATGTGGCATTTGTGCTGGCCGAGTGGTTGAGAGCGCTGCCTGGGAATCTTGTTCGTCCCAATACCAGTATCGAGTCCTGCTGACTGCGTTTATATTTAATAAATTATATATATATATATATATATATATATATATATATATATATATATATATATATATATATATATATATATATATATATATATATATATATATATATATATATATTATATAAATTGCGATTTTAGTATGCACGCTCCCTTGCCATATAAGCAAGTGAAAATTGTGTTCAATAATTTCCAAACTGAAATAAGAAAAATATATTTATGTTTTGTTTATTATTAAATAATGTATTTAAAATATATTATAGTTGGGTTAGGCAATTAATTATTGTTGTAAGTAATTGATTGCTTAACATTATAAAAAGGAAAATGTAGAATTTTCAAAAGTTTATCTTGGTTTTTTAAAATTATAAAATTTTACAATTAACATAAATGAAAAAAAAAAATATATCTTTAAACGTATAAGAGAAATTTTAGAAAGGACTTAATTTTAAATGAGTTCTTGCTAATTGGCCAGTTTTACCTAATCGGCACGACATATATATATATGTATATATTTTATATATATATATATATATATATATATATATATATATATATATATATATATATATATATCTCACAAGCAGTATATTATATTATTGTTACCACGAGCGAGTGGTATTGATCAATAACAACACTGCACTAGCCAGGGTCGAACCCATGCTGCTTTGGCCAGCCTTATTGATCAATACCACTCGTTCGTGGTTACAGTAATACAATATACTGCTTGTTGAGCTAGTACACCAAACAGGGAGTAGAATGAAATTAGCTTAGAGACGTCCACACCACTGTATGTCCTTGGGTAGCGAGTATAACATTCAGTTCTACTGGATGCGCTACTCTTAAGGATTGTGTGGTTCAGTGATCTAGAGCGTCATGTGTTTTCGCTCACCATGAGGCGGCCAAAGCATCATGGGTTCGAGTCCTTGGCTAGTAGCAGTGTTGTTATTGATATATATATATATATATATATATATATATATATATACAATAAGTTGATTTACTGAATAAACCATGTAGTAAGGGGCATGGCTCATTTACTTATTGAATATATTGAAATCCATGTATAGATATTTGTTTGGTTATACCTGGTAATATATATATATTATTATATATATATATATATATATATATATATAATATTTAGTATATGTAATAATTGTGGCATACTACCTAGTCTCTGATTTCATTCCTACTATCAGTAGATCTACTGTAAAGAAAAAATTATTGTCATTTCTGCACTGCGTTTTTCGTAATTTCATTACATGGAATTTCCTATCTCTTCCATAACTTTCTGGCATTTCTCATTAAACCAGTTTTTCCTAGGAAAATGAAAGTTGTAATACCATGGCTGGAACAATTCACAACTTCCAAGTTCCAACTGCTGAGAAATGGAAAGAAAGAGGAACTTAATGAGAAATGGAAAGAATGAGGAACTTAATGAGAAATGGAAAGAATAAGGAACTTAAAAGGGTCACTGCACACACGGCGCAAGAGTATTTATTACCAAACAAAAGGAAAGGAACGCACAGAGGTGCTGGGAATAATAATGTCAACAGATCTTTTTGTCAAAGAACACAATAAGGCAAATATCACGACAGCTAGGAAAATAATAAGGTGGATAAGGAGAACTTTCAGAACATGGGAAATAGTGTCACTGGTCGCTTGTACTGTCCTACTTAAAGTATTGTTCGGTCTTGACGGCTCCATTCAGGGCAGGAGAGATATCTAAGCTGGAGCATAGTAGAAAGGGATACATGATAATAAATGTAAATGGAAGTTACTTTGAATTTCTCTGGAGGAAGGTGTTAGCGCTTGTGATAGCCACTAACTGGAGTCCCACAAGGGCTCTTACTGCTTTCTGTGTTGACTCAGAGTTGTGCTTCAGCGTGTTAATTACATTGTTGCGTTCTTTTTTCTTGTTTATTATTAGTTTTTGGATTATATTTTAGGGCTGTCACGTTTGACGTTTAAATTCTGTTTCTTGGAGAGGTGTCAGCGAGATTACAGTTTTTCTCTTTTTATAGGGATATAAAGTTTACTTAAATTGGTGGTGCGAAGCAATCCCTATAGTTGGAGTGTGTGTGTGTGCTTCGCCGCCGCCGCAGGGTGTATACATAATTGATTTGTTTGTGCAAGTGTTTCCTGACTGGGCGGTGGAGGTGACTATGAGGCGGCCTCTCTGCTGCCAAGCAGTGTCTAACAGTGACCACGAAGCGCTACCCTTGCTGTTTGTACTGCCCAGCAGTGCCTAACAGTGACAACGAGGCCCCTTCACTGCTGTTTCTATTGCTCAGCAGGGCCTAACAATGGTAACGAGTCACCTTACTGCTGTTTGTACTGCCTAGCAGTGCCTAACAGTGACGACAAGGCACCTTTACTGCTATTTCTACTGTCCAGCAGTGACCACAGAAGGTCATCACTGCTGTTTTTACTGCCCAGCAGTGACCACAGGAGGTCATCACTGCTGTTTCTACTGCCCGGCAGTACCTAACAGTAACGACGAGACATCTTCACTGCTGTTTCTACTGCCCAGCAGTGACCACAGGAGGCCATCACTGCTGTTTCTACTGCCCGGCAGTACCTAACAGTAACGACGAGGCATCTTCACTGCTGTTTCTACTGCCCAGCAGTGACCACAGGAGGTCATCACTGCTGTTTCTACTGCCCAGCAGTACCTAACAGTAACGACGAGGCATCTTCACTGCTGTTTCTACTGCCCAGCAGTGACCACAGGAGGTCATCACTGCTGTTTTTACTGCCCAGCAGTGACCACAGGAGGTCATCACTGCTGTTTCTACTGCCCAGCAGTGACCACAGGAGGCCATCACTGCTGATTCTACTGCCCAGCAGTGACCACGGGAGGTCATCACTGCTGTTTCTACTGCCCGTCAGTACCTAACAGTGACGACGAGGCATCTTCACTGCTGTTTCTACTGCCCAGCAGTGACTACAGGAAGTCATCACTGCTGTTTCTACTGCCCGGCAGTACCTAACAGTGACGACGAGGCATCTTCACTGCTGTTTCTACAGCCCAGCAGTGACCACAGGAGGCCATCACTGCTGTTTCTACTGCCCGGCAGTATCTAACAGTGACGACGAGGCATCTTCACTGCTGTTTCTACTGCCCAGCAGTGACCACAGGAGGTCATCACTGCTGTTTCTACTGTCCAGCAGTACCTAACAGTGACGACGAGGCATCTTCACTGCTGTTTCTACTGCCCAGCAGTGACCACAGGGGGGTCATCACTGCTGTTTCTACTGCCCGGCAGTACCTAACAGTAACGACGAGGCATCTTCACTGCTGTTTCTACTGTCCATCAGTGACCACAGGAGGTCATCACTGCTGTTTCTACTGTCCAGCAGTGACCACAGGAGGTCATCACTGCTGTTTCTACTGTCCAGCAGTGACCACAGGAGGTCATCACTGCTGTTTCTACTGTCCAGCAGTGACCACAGGAGGCCATCACTGCTGTTTCTACTGCCGGCAGTACCTAACAGTAACGACGAGGCATCTTCACTTCTGTTTCTACTGTCCAGCAGTGACCACAGGAGGTCATCACTGCTGTTTCTACTGCCCGGCAGTACCTAACAGTGACGACGAGGCATCTTCACTGCTGTTTCTACTGCCCAGCAGTGACCACAGGAGGTCATCACTGCTGTTTCTACTGCCCGGCAGTACCTAACAGTAACGACGAGGCATCATCACTGCTGTTTCTACTGTCCAGCAGTGACCACAGGAGGTCATCACTGCTGTTTCTACTGCCCGGCAGTACCTAACAGTGACGACGAGGCATCATCACTGCTGTTTCTACTGTCCAGCAGTGACCACAGGAGGTCATCACTGCTGTTTCTACTGTCCAGTAGTGACCACAGGAGGTCATCACTGCTGTTTCTACTGTCCAGCAGTACCCAAAACCCTCGGCTGCTTTTCTATTTTAATCCAAATTGCGTCCAGTCAGTAATGCTCGAGATGTGACCCTTTTTGTAACACAAGTCTCGCCAGAGACAACGTTTCGCTCTGCTTACAACTTTTTATAAGACATGACTTGATAAACCTCAACAGAGCGGTGTAAAGGCGCTACACAGACCTGTGTGAAGGCGCTACACAGACTTGTGTGAAGGCGCTACACAGACCTGTGTGAAGGCGCTACACAGACCTGTGTAAAGGCGCTACACAGACCTAGTGTGAAGGCGCTACACAGACCTGTGTAAAGGCGCTACACAGACATGTGTTCAAATAAAATCAAAATTCATGTTCTGTAGGAAGTGCCCTTCCCTTTCTTCTGATCCCTTCAAGAACTTTTCTCTCGTTCTATTCTCTATATATATTGTGATCATAAAACAGTTTTACACTATTTGCAGTATGTGTGTGTGTATATATATATATATATGTATATATATATATATATATATATATATATATATATATATATATATATATATATATATATATATATATATATATATATATATATATATATATATATATATATATATATATATGAAAACAACCACTATGAAAAATAGAAGAATTCAAGAGCTTTCGTGACAATCACATTATCATTATCATAGTTCCTTGATAATGTGAGTTGTCACGAAAGCTCTTTGAATTCTTCTATTTTTCATAGTGGTTGTTTTGCATATTTTGATATCACCTGTTTACTGTGATCTTTTGCATCAATGGATACCACACGACTCTTCACATAATATATATATATATATATATATATATATATATATATATATATATATATATATATATATATATATATATATATATATATATATATATATATATATAAAAACTGTATATAGGAGATCGAACCCTTGTTGTTTAAGCCTTCTTCGTGAAAGAGCGAAATTATTCACAACCCCCTAAACCACTGGACCCTACAATCTTCGCTGGTCCAGTGATTTAGGGCGTCATGAATTTTCGCACTTCCCACGAGTCGGGCTAAAACAACACGGGTTCGATCCCCCGGCTAACTGCAATTTGTTATAGAGTAGACACTGTTCAATATAGAGCCTTTACATCGGTCTGTGTAGAGCCTTTACACCGCTCTTTGGATGCAGGGGTCGAGTCACAGCTCCTGGCCTCAACTATTTGCTGGTCGCTACTAGGTCCTCTCTCTCTCCCTGCTCCATGAGCTTTATCATACCTCGTCTTAAAACTATGTATGGTTCCTGCCTCCACTACATCACTTGCCAGACTATTCCACTTCCTGACAACTCTATGACTAAAGAAATACTTCCTAACATCTCTTTGACTCATCTGAGTCTTCAACTTCCAATTGTGACCCCTTATTTCTGTGTCCCATCTCTGGAACATCCTGTCTCTGTCCACCTTGTCAATTCCTCGCAGTATTTTGTATGTCGTTATCATGTCTCCCCTAACCCTCCTGTCCTCCAGTGTCGTCAGACCGATTTTCTTGAACCTTTCTTCATAGGACATTCCCTTTATCTCTGGAACTAGCCTTGTTACAAACCTTTGCACTTTCTCTAATTTCTTGACGTGCTTGACCAGGTGTGGGTTCCAAACTGTTGCTGTATACTCTAGTATGGACCTGACGTACACATTGTACAAAGACTTGAACGATTCCTTACTGAGGAATCGGAACGCTATTCTCAGGTTTGCCAGGCACCCATATGCTGCAGCAGTTATCTGGTTGATGTGCGCTTCAGGAGATGTGCTCGGTATTATTCTCACCCCAAGATTCTTTTCCTTGAGTGAGGTTTGCAGTCTTTGGTCACCTAGCCTATACTCTGTCTGCTATCTTCTTTGCCCTTTCCCGATCTTCATGACTTTGCATTTGGAAGGGTTAAATTCGAGAAGACAGTTGCTGGACCAGGAGTCCAGCCTGTCCAGGTCTCTGAAGTTCTGCCTGATCCTCATCTGATTTAATTCTCCTCATTAACTTCACATCATCTATAAACAGGGACACTTCTGAGTATATCTCTTCCGTCATGTCATTCACATATAACAAAAATAGCACTGGTCCTAGGACTGACCCATGTGGAACCCCGCTTGTCACAGGCGCCCACTGTGATACCTCGTCACGTTCCATGGCTCTTTGTTGCCTCCCTGTCAGGTATTCTCTGATCCAGTGCAGTGCCCTTCCTGTTATACGTGCCTGATCCTCTAACTTTTTCACTAATCTCTTGTGAGGAACTGTGTCGAAGGCCTTCTTGCAGTCCAAGAAAATGCAATCTACCCACCCCTCTCTCTCTCGTGTCTTACTTCCTTTACCTTTTCATAAAACTCCAGTAATTTTGTGACACAGGATTTGCCTTCCATGAATCCGTGCTCGTTGTCGTTTATAAGCTTGTTCCGTTCTAGGTGCTCCACCACTCTTCTCCTGATAATCTTCTCCATGACTTTGCATACTATACACGTTAGTGACACTGGTCTATAGTTTAGTGCCTCGTGTCTGTCTCCTTTCTTAACAATGGGACTACATTTGCCGTCTTCAATACCTCAGGTAGATGCCCAGTTTCAATGGATGTGTTGAAACTTGTGGTTAGTGGCACACACAGCGTCTCTGCTCCCTCTCTACGGACCCACGGAGAGATGTCCGGTCCCACCGTCTTTGAGGTATCAAGGTCACTTAGCAGCTTCTTCACCTCCTCCTCGGCTGTGTACATTTCATCCAACACTTGTTGGTATATTCCTTGTTGGTGTAACCCCCTGTTCTGACCTCCCAGATTCCTTGATGTCTCCACTGTAAATACTTAAATCTCTTATTGAGCTCCTCACATGCTTCTTGATCGTTTCTTGTGAACTCCCCACCTTCTTTCCTCAGCCTGATTACCTGGTCCTTGACTGCTGTCTTCCTCCTGATGTGGCTATGTGTGTACTCACCTAGTTGTGGTTGCAGGGGTCGATTCATAGCTCCTGGCTCCGCCCCTTCACTGGCCGCTACTGGGTTATTCTCCCTGCGCCATGAGCTTTATCATACCTCTTCTTAAAGCTATGTATGGAACCTGCCTCCACTACATCGCTTCCTAAACTGTTCCACTTCCCGACAACTCTGTGACTGAAGAAATACTTCCTAACATCCCTGTGATTCATCTGAGTCTTCAACTTCCAACTGTATCCCCTTGTTTCTGTGTGTGTGTATGTGTGTGTTTGTGTGTGTGTGTGTGTGTGTGTGTGTGTGTGTGTGTGTGTGTGTGTGTGTATGTACTCACTTAATTGTGCTCATCTAATTATGGTTGCAGGGGTCGAGTCACAGCTCCTGGCCCCACCTCTTCGCTGGTCGCTGCTAGGTCCACTCTCTCCTGGCTCCATGAGCTTTATCATACCTCTTCTTAAAGCTGTGTATGTATCCTGCTTTCATCACGTCACTCTACAGACTATTCCACTTCCTGACAACTCTATGACTGAAGAAATACTGCGTAACATCCCTGTGACTGATCTGAGTCTTCTTCTTCCAATTGAGACCCCTTGTTGCTGTGTCCCCTCTCTGGAACATCCTGTCTCCGTCCACCTTGTCAATTCCTCTCAGTATGTTATATGTTGTTGTCATGTCCCCCTGTGTGTGTGTGTGTGTACTCACCTAGTTGTGCTCATCTAGTTGTGGTTGCAGGGGACGAGTCACAGCTCCTGGCCCCGTGTTTTCACTGGCCGCTACTGGGTCACTCTCTCTGCGCCATGAGCTTTATCATACCTCTTCTTAAAGCTATGTATGGATCCTGCCTCCACTACATCGCTTCCTAAACTATTCCACTTCCCGACCACTCTGTGACTGAAGAAATACTTCCTAACATCTCTGTGATTCATCTGAGTCTTCAACTTCCAACTGTGTCTCCTTGTTGCTGTGTCCCATCTCTGGAACATTCTGTCTTTGTCCACTTTGTCAATTCATCTCAGTATCATATATGCTGTTATCATGTCCCCCCTATCTCTCATGTCCTCCAGTGTCGTCAGGTCGATTTCCCTTAACCTCTCCTCGTAGGACATACCCCTTAGCTCCGGGACTAGTCTTGTTGCAAACCTTTGCACTTTCTCTAGCTTCCTTACGTGCTTTTCTAGATGTGGGTTCCAAACTGGTATTGCATACTCTAGTATGAGAATAACGTACACAGTATACAGGGTCATGAACGATTCTTTATTAAGATGTTGGATGTTTTTGGTAGTACTGCTTGCTACGCTCTGGCACTTGGTCAGTATCATACGTTAGATCGTCAGTATACGGTATGATCTTTATAGTTTAACTCTGGTCGATTGTGTGTGTGTGTGTGTGGTGTGTGTGTTGTGTGTGTACATTCGCATCTGACTGTGATAAATAAAACTGTTATCCTCGTATCACTTATTTTTTTACACAGCCAAGATAAAAAGAAAACGCTTCTCCTCTCAGTATTAAGAGAATAACATAGGAGAAGAGTTTTGTTTTTATGTTGGGTGTGTAAAAAAATAAGTGATACCATGATAACAGTTTTATTTATCACAATCAGATGCGAAAATGCACATTCACGCGCACACACACGCACACACACACACGCACACACACACACACACGCACACACACATCTCATGGAGCAGGGAGAGCAGAGACCCAGTAGCAGACAGCGAAGAGGCGGGGCCCAGGAGCTGAGTCTCGACCCCTGCAACCACAATTAGGTGAGTACACACACACACACGCACACACACACACACGCACACACACACACACAATTTTTAAGAAAGGAGACAGACACGAGGCATTAAACTACAGACCTGTGTCACTGACGTGTATAGTATGCAAAGTCATGGAGAAGATCATCAGGAGGAGAGTGGTGGAGTACCTAGAAAGACACAAGCTTATAAACGACAACCAGCTCGGTTTCAGGGAAGGAAAATCCTGTGTCACAAACCTACTGGAGTTTTATGACAAGGTAACAGAAGTAAGACACGAGAAATAGGGGTGGATAGACTGCATTTTCTTGGACAGCAAGAAGGCGTTCGACACAGTTCCTCAAAAGAGGTTAATGCAAAAGCTAGAGGATCAGGCACACGTAACAGGAAAGGCACTGCAATGGATCAGAGAATATCTGACAGGGAGGCAACAACGAGTCATGGTACGTGACGAGGTGTCAGAGTGGGCACCTGTGACGAGTGGGGTTCCACAAGGGTAAGTCCTGGGACCGGTACTGATTTTGGTATATGTGAATGACATAACGAAAGGGATAGACTCAGAAGTGTCCCTGTTTGCAGATGATATGAAGTTAATGAGAAGAATTAAATCAGTCGAGGATCAGGCAGGACTACAAAGAGACCTGGACAGGCTACAAGCCTGGTCCAGTAACTGGCTCTTGAATTTAACCCTGCCAAATGTAAAGTCATGAAGATAGGGGAAGGCCAAAGAAGACCGCAGACAGAGTATAGTCTAGGTGGCCAAAGACTGCAAACCTCACCAAAGGAAAAAGATCTTGGGGTGAGTATAATACCGAGCACATCTCCGGAGGCACACACCAATCATATAACTGCTGCAGCATACGGGCGGCTGGCAAACCTAAGAATAACGTTCCAATACCTCACTAAGGAATCGTTCAAGACTCTGTACACCATATACGTCAGGCCCATATTGGAGTATGCAGCACCAGTTTGGAATCCACACCTGGTCAAGCACGTCAGGAAATTAGATAAAGTGCAGAGGTTTGCAACAATACTAGTCCCAGAGCTAAGGGATTGTCCTACGAAGAAAGGTTAAGGAAAATCGGCCTCAGGAGGGTTAGGGGAGACATGATAACGACATATAAACTACTGCGAGGAATAGATAAGGTGGACAGAGACAAGATGTTCCAGAGAGGGAACACAGAAACAAGGGGTCACAGTTGGAATTTAAAGACTCCTATGAGTCAAAGGGATGTTAGGAAGTATTTCTTCAGTCATAGAGTTGTCAAGAAGTGGAATAGCCTAGAAAGTGACGTAGTGGAGGCAGGAACCATACACAGTTTTAAGACGAGGTTTGATAAAGCTCATGGAGCAGGGAGAGAGATGACCTAGTAGCAATCAGTGAAGAGGCGGGGGCCATGAGCTATGACTCGACCCCTGCAACCACAAATAGGTGAGTACACACACACACACACACACACACACACACACACACACACACACACACACACACACACACACACACACACACACACACACACAATACTGGAGTATGCAGCGGAAGTTTGGACCCTCATCTAGCCAAGCATGTAAGGAAACTAGAAAAAGTGCAGAGGTTTGCAACAAGACTAGTCCCGGAGCTAATGGGTATGTCCTACGAGGAGAGGTTACGGAAAATCGACCTGACGACATTGGAAGACAGGAGGGATAGATGGGATATGATAACGACATATAAAATACTGAGAGGAATCGACAAGGTGGACAAAGACAGAATGTTCCAGAGATGGGACACAGCAACAAGGGGACACAGTTGGAAGTTAAAGACTCAGATGAACCACGGGGATGTTAGGAAGTATTTCTTCAGTCACAGAGTTGTCAGGAAGTGGAATAGTCTGGGAAGTGATGTAGTGGAGGCAGGATCCATACATAGCTTTAAGGAGAGGTATGATAATGCTCATGGAGCGGGTAGAGTGACCGAGTAGCAGCCAGTGAAGAGGCGGGCTCAGGAGCTGTGAATCGACCCCTGCAACCACAACTAAGTGAGTACAACTAGGTGAGTACACACACACTCACACACAAACACAAACACACAAACACAAACACACGCACACACACACTCGTTAATATACTGGCACAGTGACGGCTGGTGCCAGTGTTGCTGATGCCAACAATGGCACCGTGCAAGCTGCTACAAACAATGGCACCGTGCAAGCTGTTACCAACAATGGCACCGTGCAGGCTGCTACTAACAATTTCACCGTGCAAGCTGCTACCAACAATGGCACCGTGCAGGCTGCTACTAACAATTTCACCGTGCATGTTGCTACCAACAATGGCACCGTGCAGGCACCTACCAACAACGGCACCGTGCAAGCACCTACCAACAATGGCACCATGCAGGCCGGTACCAACAATGACACCGTACAGGCTGCTACCAACACTGGCACCGTGCAGGCTCCTACCAACATTGGCACCGTGCAGGCTGGTGCCAACACAGGCACAACAATGAAAGTCGCCCCGCTATTATGTGGCACTCATTCCGTGTTTCATTTGTCCAGTCTCCTTCACCTTCACCCCCCTCTTCCTTACCCTTCTTTCTCTTCTCTCTTCCCCTTTTCTTCCTGTTCCTCTCCGAAGGGTGAAATACTTTTGATGAAAGGAATTGAAATCTCCATATTCTTGTATATGTATATATATATATATATATATATATATATATATATATATATATATATATATATATATATATATATATATATTGTGTGTGTGTGTGTGTGTGTGTGTGTGTGTGTACTCACCTAATTCACCTAATTGTGGTTGCAGGGGTCGAGACTCAGCTCCTGGCCCCGCCTCTTCGCTGTCTGCTACTGGGTCTCTGCTCTCCCTGCTCCATGAGCTTTATCATACCTTGTCTTAAAACTATGTATGGTTCCTGCCTCCACTATATCTTTCTCTAGACTATTCCACTTCCTGACTACTCTGTGGCTGAAGAAATGCTTCCTAACATCCCTTTGAGTCATCTGAGTCTTCAGCTTCCAGTTGTGTCCCCTTGTTTCTGTGTTCCCTCTGTGTGTGTGTGTGTGTGTGTGTGTGTGTGTGTGTATGCAAGACAAGCCACAAGGGGTGGAAATCTTTAGCTCAAGTACATTCACACTTCTCAGTGCGTCATTAGGAGCTGTGCAATGTTGCAAAGGCAATAACAGGAGAAGTAGGGTAAGTTTTCAGAGAGTTGTAGCGTGGAGGCATAAGCCAGTCTCAGACTATCTGGATGCCAACCACACACCGGTTTCCCCCACACCCACACACACACTATATATATATATATATATATATATATATATATATATATATATATATATATATATATATATATATATATATATATATTTTATTAACACATCGGCCGGTTCCCACCAAGGCAGGGTGGCCCGAAAAAGAAAAACTTTCATCATCATTCACTCCATCACTGTCTTGCCAGAGGGGTGCTTTACACTACAGTTATAAAACTGCAACATTAACACACCTCCTTCAGAGTGCAGACACTGTACTTCCCATCTCCAGGACTCAAGTCCGGCCTGCCGGTTTCCCTGAATCCCTTCATAAATGTTACTTTGCTCACACTCCAACAGCACGTCAAGTATTAAAAACCATTTGTCTCCATTCACTCCTATCAAATACGCACACGCATGCTTGCTGGAAATCCAAGCCCCTCGCACCCAAAACCTCTTTTACCCCTCCCTATATATATATATATATATATATATATATATATATATATATATATATATATATATATATATATATATATATATATATATATATATATATATATATATATATATTTATGTCGTGCCGATTAGGTAAAACTGGTCAATTAGCAAGAACTCATCTAAAATTTAGTCCTTTCTAAAATTTTCTCGTATACGTTTAAAGATATATGTTTTTCATTTATGTTAATGTAAGAATTTATAATTTTGTACCAAAAGAAACTTTGAAAACCTACCTAACCTTATTACAACAAGCGCAATTTAAATATATTTTAGATACGTTAACATTAATTTAATAATAAACAAACACAATGAAATATTTTTTTCGTTATGTTCAGAATGATTTTGGCGAAATTATTGCATACACAAATTTTCACTTGTCTTATATGGCAAGGTGAGCGTTGCTATTTAAGCCAAAATCGCAAGTTTTACCTAATCGGCACGACATATATATATATATATATATATATATATATATATATATATATTATATATATATATATATATATATATATATATATATATATATATATAGTATATATAATTGATCAGTTTTACCTAATCGGCACGACATATACAAAAATAACAACACTGCGACTAGCCAAGGACTCGAACCCATGCTGCTTTGGCCCGCCTCATGGTGAGCGAAAACACATGACGCTCTAACCCAGAGGACCACACAATCAGACAAGAATGACGCACCCAGCCAAGCTAGGTGTTTTACCGTCATCCGAGGACATACGGTGGTGTGGGTGCCTCTGAGCTAATTTCCTTCTACTCTCTGTTTGGTATACTAACCCAACGAGCAGTATTTTGTATTATTGTAACCACGAACGAATGGCATTGATCAATAACAGCACTACGACTAGCCAAGGACTCGAACCCATGCTGCTTTGGCCCGCCTCTTGGTAAGCAAAAACACATGACGATCTAACCCACAGGACCACACAATTCTACAAGAATGACCTTAGTTGAGCTAGAACACCAAACAGGTGGTAGAATGAAATGAAGATGAAGATGAAAGTGCTACTCCACCAACCAGAAAACACAACAAAAGTAAAGTTGCAACAAATTTGGTGACATCCACAAAAGTATCAACAAGTAAAGCCGCTAAGATATGCAAACAGTTGTCATTTGATGACATAGACATTGCTACAGCAAGTGAAGCAGCAATGTACAAGACAACATACAAAGAGGCTGATAAATTGAAGGAGGAAATGACTGAAATGTTACAAATGGAAGAATGGTCTTAACATTTCGATGGAAAGCCCATTGAGGAAAATGAGTATCAGGAAGTAGTACTTAAAAATGAAAGAACCGAAGTAAAACTGGATAAACTGCATTTGAATGATAGCGAGGCTGAGACTATTGCTGAAGGAATGAAAAAAGTTATTGATGAATACAACAGTAGGCCTGTTGGCCCATACTAGGTAATTCCTTCACAAATAAAGATGATCATTGCTGATAAAACAAACGTTAACACAGGGGAAAATGAGTGGAGTTGTTGTCACACTGCAACGAATGTTCTCAGAGAAGAAGATTAGCAAACCACAATTTATCAGTTGTCAGCATCACGTTCTGGACAGGATTCTCCGTTTAGTAATGGATGAAAATCTTGGTGCTAAAACCAGTTCTCCAAACATCGAATATCTATTTGTATCCCAACTGGTGAAGAATTATTAGGAACTAAACTCACAGTTTGTTAATGGAACAGAAGAGATCCTCCATAAATCAGGATGGAGAGATGATATGAAGTTTTTGTACCATATGACACCAGTGTTTAGAATCTTTGAAGAAAATGGACGCTTTCCTTTGATTAGCTTTCAGAAAATTCCAATCATCAGCAATGTGAGGTGGAATTCAAGAGCCATTCAAGTTATTCTTGCATTCATTCTTATACCTACAAGACGGAAGACTTTGATGAAGATATGCAAATATATTTCAAAAACGTGGGAAAATTATTGGTTTACTCATCAGAGGTACGATGAAAATGACTTCAAGAATTTATCAGAAATATTGAAACCTTACAAAAAAGCACTGAACTCATTGAAAAATCACTGGCAGCAGGAGCCGTCAGCACTCAAGATACCAAGAAGTAATCAGTGTGCTGAACGTGCAATCAAGGTTATGCAGCAACTGTATGCTGTCTGCAAAAAACAAAAACAAACTCCAACTTCGGTTTATTCTACAAACATGATAACAATGATGCTGTAAGCTGTTTTATTTGTTAATAATATTACATGTAATATGCATTCAAGTTACTCGTTTTCGTTACTCTTTTTTTTTCATTTAGGGGTGATATTTTTTCAAAAATATATTGAAATGAAAGGTCATTTCTTTGATTTTAGGCAAAAGTTCATCTGATTAAGGTACAGGAATATTACGTTGTAAAAACTTTATAACCCTATATATATATATTATATATATATATATATATATATATATATATATATATATATATATATATATATATATATATATATATATATATATATATATATAAAGTATTAGTTACTCTGATACAGAGTTTGCAGGTTCGAGTCCTGCTGTGGACGTAGAGACAAAGTTTGTAAATAATTTCGCCTGTTTGCTGATTCTCTCTCTATGATTTCTTAGATGAACTGGTGTCATACACAAAGAGACTACACCTCATCTGGTAGGTTGTAGTGTCAAGAATACAAAGGCACATAATGGGTGTTGGGACAGGACCTTAACATTCTGAGAGTAAGTCATAGTAGCAAAGAACTATTTATAAATTTATGTATTTTCAACTCATACTTTCCCTTTTGCCGTTTCCTTTTCCCTGTACTCTCCTTTTCCATACCGCTTAGTATTGTATATATAATGATAATGCTCATTATGGGAAAGAGACAGAGTAAGAAATGAGGTAAGTGGAGCAGCAACATTGGTGTAAGAAAGGTAGGCGGCTACAAACTGCAGAAGAAATAAAACCCAATATCAAAACTCATGATGGTATTTTCATATAACTCATTGTTTAACACCAAATGGTACAAATAATTCCTGCAACCCATTGTTTAACACCACCTCCAACAAGGTAGTCGTTGAAGAAGTAAATAAGAGTGTTCTGATTGTGCCAAAAGGAAACGTCATTGTGATAGATTTTAACTGAAAAGGAAACTGCAGCAGCCCCACGAGCCCATGCCAGATACGTTCCACTCAATGAGACATTTGGGCAACACTTGGGTAACTTTACTGTGGAAACGTTTCGCCAGCAAGTGGCTTCCTTTCAATACAGAGAAGAATGATGGAAGATCAAAAGGAGTTTGAGGTAATCAGTCCCTCAGCCTGGAGTCGACGTGATCAGTCCCTCAGCCTGGAGTTTGAGGTAATCAGTCCCTCAGCCTGGAGTCGACGTGATCAGTCCCTCAGTCTTGATGAAAGTAAAGCATATGCGTGGAAAAGGGGCTTATGCACTGCAGAGACGTAAGACAAAGCAGTTTGAGGATGCGCCACCATGACAAAATCCACAGGTGGAAGTGGGTCATACCTAAAGGTTAGGCAAAAGTGGAATTCTGTGTATTAAGATCACAAAATGCTACTGTGTCTGACAAGAATTAGATAAATGGTTCAGAAAAACGGCAATTTATATGAATGAGACACTTGTGCTTACTGGGCGGTAATTTGCCGGCAATGACTTATATCCATTCTGTAATACGGTGAGCAAACTACGCAGCATATTCTCAGTGAGGCCTTACTAATATACAATGATATGTATAGTTGAAGTATAACCTGGAGACTCCTGTCATTTATACGTCTTGATATAAAGCCAAGAATTCTATTAGTTTTATTGCGAAGACTTACGCACTGTTTTCTTCGCTTTAAATAACTGCTAACCAGAACCCCTAAATATTTTTCACTTTAAGAGTGATTGAGATCTACATTATTAAATTTATAAGTGTAATGGTTATTCTCATGTACCGGGTTAGAACTTTACATTTGTCTACACTAAACTGCATTTGCCACTTCTCCGACCACTGCATCAGCCTATCCCGATCTTCCTACAGTAGCGCTCTAGTGTCCTCATCAGAATTTATCCGACGGCTTATTTTAGTGTAATAGGCAAGTCTTGCTTATGTCGCTATTTATTCCCTCATCTATGTTGTTAATGTATATTGTAAACAACAAAGGACCCAACACTGATCCCTGTGGAACAACGCTTTTGATGAGTCTCCAATCTGATTTCTCCCAATTTATGCAAACTCTCAGTTGCCACTATGCCAACCACGCCTCAATCCATGAAAAAAGTTCTCCTCCTATTCCATGTACCTTAACTTTCCTCAACAATCTCCGATGTGGAACTCTATCAAAAGACTTACTGAATTCCATATACACAATATCATATTCATCATTATGATTTACCTCCTCAAATACCTTAGTGAAATAAGTTAGTAAATTCGTAAGGCAGGAACGCCCCTTTGTAAAACCGTGCTGAGATTCATTGATCAATTTATTATGTCTTTCAAAGTGGCTTCGAATAGCCTCGGCAGTTATTGATTCCATCAGTTTTCCCACAATAAAGGTAAGGCTAATTGGTCTATAATTCAAAGCTAACGACCTGTCTCCTGCTTTGTAATAGGTATTACAATTGCCATTTTTCACTTATCCGGCACTATGCCTGTTTGTAGTAATATATTGAAAAGACTAACTAATGGTTTGCTAAGTTCCTCATTATATATCTTTATAACCATTCAGAACTGTTCATCAGAGCCGGTAATTTGTTTGGTTTTATTTTATCTATTTGCTGAGAACATAACATATTTTTGTGCATAACATATTTTCGTCTTCACATATATAATCTTTTATATATGGAGTTTCGCTAGGAAATAAGTGCTGAAGATTGTTCACATTTCCTTGGCACTGACGGTAAGCTGACCCGAGCAACTTTTAAGTGGGCCTATATTGTCCCTAAAATTGCTCCTATATAACCGAAAGAAACCTTTTGGGATGGGCTTCGAATCCCTTGCAACTTTAACTTAATAATCTCTTTTGGCTTTCCTTATTCCTTTTTATTATTTCTCTCTTTAATTGAATATCTTGATTCCTTAAGTTGTCCTCTCTTTTGATTTTCATGTAAATGCCTCTGTTAACTTCTGAGATGTTTTAATCTATTATTTACTCAGAGTCATTTTTGTTTGATCTAATTTCTCTATTTAGAGCATCATAAGTTACATGGGCTGCTTGAACTATGCTTTGAAAAAGTGTCAAATTGGCCACCATCACCACCTATCTGTCAGATCACACCAGTTGACCCCACCTATCTTATCTCTCAGCTCCATAAAATCATCTAAACGAAAATCAGGGACCTTGGTTTTAGTTATTATGATTCCATGACATACTGAAACTGGATCGTATTAAGAAAGTCGCCAATATCTCTGAAATACGTAGGGAGACACTAGTCAGAGAAATAGCAAACATCGAATTAAAACTAAAGGAATCTTACAGGAATCAAGAGACACGGGAAGAACTAAAAGCCATAAATGAAATTGAAAGAAACCCTAAGTATTTCTTTTCCTATGCAAAATCAAAGTCGAGAACAACAACCAGTTTTGGGCCCCTACTTAAACGGGATGGGTCCTACACAGATGACAGCAAGGAAATGAGTGAGTTACTTAAATCCCAGTATGACTCAGTTTTTAGCGAGCCACTAACTAGACTGAAAATCGAAAACCTAAATGATTTTTTTATGAGAGTGCCACAGAACTTGACAGATACATGCCTTTCTGACATCACCACGACGCCAAATGACTTCGAAAAGGCAATAAATGACATGCCCATGCACTCCGCTCCAGGCCCAGACTCATGGAACTCCGTGTTCATCAAGAACTGCAAGAAGCCCCTATCACATGCTTTTAACATCCTATGGAGAGGGAGCATGGACACTGGGATCGTCCCGCAGCTACTAAAAACAACAGACATAGCCCCGCTCCACAAAGGGGGCAGTAAAGCAATAGCAAAGAACTACAGACCAATTGCGCTAACGTCCCATATCATAAAAATCTTTGAAAGGGTTCTAAGAAGCAAGACTGCCACCCATCTTGATACCCATCAATTGCACAACCCAGGACAGCATGGGTTTAGAGCAGGCCGCTCCTGTCTGTCCCAACTACTGGACCACTACGACAAGGTCCTGGATGCTCTAGAAGATAAACAGAATGCAGATGTTATATACACAGATTTTGCAAAAGCCTTTGACAAGTGTGACCATGGTGTAATAGCACACAAAATGCGTGATAAAGGAATAACAGGAAAAGTTGGTAGATGGATCTATAATTTCCTAACATGTAGAACACAAAGAGTAGTAGTCAACAGAGTAAAGTCTGAGGCAGCTACTGTGAAAGCTCTGTTCCACAAGGCACAGTACTTGCTCCCATCCTATTCCTCATCCTCATATCAGACATTGACAGGGATATAAGCCACAGTGCTGTGTCTTCCTTTGCAGATGACACCCGAATCTGTATGACAGTGTCCACCGTTGAAGACACTGCAAGACTCCAAGCAGACATAAACCAAATCTTTAAATGGGCTGCAGAAAACAATATGAAGTTCAATGATGAGAAATTTCAATTACTCAGATACGGAAAACGTGAAGAAATTAAAATCTCATCGGAGTACAAAACTAATTCCAACCACACAATAGAGCGAAAACCTAATGTCAAAGACCTGGGAGTGATCATGTCAGAGGATCTCACCTTCAAGGACCATAACAAAGTAGCAATTGCATCTGCTCGAAAAATGACAGGATGGATAATGAGAACCTTCAAAACCAGGGATGCCAAGCCCATGTTGACACTTTACAGATCGCTTGTTCTATCTAGGCTGGAATATTGCTGCACACTAACTGCACCTTTCAAGGCGGGTGAAATTGCTGACCTTGAAAATGTGCAGAGAACCTTCACCGCACGCATAAGTGCAATAAACCACCTCAACTACTGGGAACGCTTGAAGTTCCTAAACCTGTACTCTAGAACGCAGGCGGAGAGATACATTATTATATACACATGGAAAATTCTCGAGGGCTTAGTACCAAACTTGCACACAAAAATCACTCCCTATGAAAGCAAAAGACTCGGCAGGCGATGTAACATTTCCCCAATGAAGAGCAGGGGTGCCACTAGCACGTTGAGGGACAACACAATAAGTGTGAGGGGCCCAATATTGTTCAACTGCCTCCCAGCATACATCAGGGGGATTACCAACAAACCCCTGGCTGTCTTCAAGCAGGCACTGGACAGGCACCTCAAGTCGGTACCTGATCAGCCGGGCTATGGTTCGTACGTTGGACTGCGTGCGGCCAGCAGTAACAGCCTGGTTGATCAGGCTCTGGTCCAACAGGAGGCCTGGTCACAGACCGGGCCGCGGAGGCGTTAACCCCTGGAATTCTCTCCAGGTAGACTCCAGGTCCAGGTAGACTCCAGGTCCAGGTAGACTCCAGGTCCAGGTAGACTCCAGGTTCAGGTAGACTCAAGATTTCCTGTCAGATGCTCTAGTCACTTTGTATAATGTTAAAAATCTCCCATTAACACTGACGTTATCGTATCTAGATGCCTTAATAATTTCTTAAAAATAAGGAACGGAATAAACTTGGCGTCATATATAGGCCAGAATTTTTATTAGCTTAGTGGAAGAAAGATTGCTGGTGCTGTAACGTCCTTATGAACAGTACAGCCAGGTTTCAGCTGCTGTCTGCTGTCAGCCTTGCAGTAAAATATCCGTTCTGGCTTTCTAAAAAAAAAAAATGGAGCCTGGTGGAGGCTTTTGAAAATATTGTTTTTTTTAATAATGGTAAAGGCGACGATGCGGCTCCAACACTGAAGACCAAGCACTGAGCACCAATCAGACAGTGAAAGGCTCTTGATCATAGGAATTTGAATTTGAATTTTTTTTTTTTCCTTCCTCTCATCGAATCTGAACGCCCCTTCGGCCCTCTACCCCAGAGTAGCGTCATGTGTCACTTGGTCTTCTCTATTGACCTGCCTCCAGTCGTGGCTTCCGTTCGTCGCTGCCCTTCACGGGTCTCGCTCCCTCACCACTCTATATATCCTTGCTGCTCTCTTGGTTTTCATATGGAACTAATTTCGGGTTCTCTTTGTGAATTTTTCCCAGTTCTTTTATGTCTCTTTCCTTTGACTGCTTTGTGTATATTTTTGACCGCTTTGTGTATATTTTTGACCGCTTTGTGTATATTTTTGACAGCTTTGTGCATGTTTTGACCGCTTTGTGCATGTTTTTGACCGTTCTGTGTATATTGTTCGCTGCTTTGTACAGTAATATATTTTGATTGCTGTCTAAATATTTTTAACTGTTTTGTGTATATTTTTGACTGCTGTTTGGGCTTTGACATGGCAAGAAATTTTGAATTTTCCTCTTTTAATTTTTTTCTGCTTTGCTGAATTTCACCTGGATCTTTCTTTTCCCTTGGCTTTTGTATGACTATTATTCTGCATGACGAATATTGTTGCTACATCTTTTTTTGTGTTTGACTTTAACTTGTGTGATTACCAGTAGATTACCCGATGATTACCTGTAAATTACCTCTAGATTACCCGAAAGGTATATCTACGTTACCTGTAAGATACCTCGACATTACCTGTAAGATACCTCGACATTACCTGTAAGATACCTCTACATTACCTGTAAGATACCTCGACAAAACCTGTAAAGATTCCTCTACATTACCTGTAAAGATACCTCTACATTACCTGTAAAAATACCTCTACATTACCTGTAAGATACCTCTACATTACCTGTAGACAATTCCTGGGTTACTTTGCTTTTAATATATATTTTCCGAGCTTGTGTAAAAACTGGTTTGGATCCATGTGCTGCGTGGCCGTAGCAGGTTACGTACAATCCTTACCCGTTGTGGCCGTCGCAGGTTACGTACAATCATTACCCGTTGTGACCGTCGCAGGTTACGTACAATCATTACCCGTTGTGACCGTCGCAGGTTACGTACAATCATTACCCGTTGTGGCCGTCGCAGGTTACGTACAATCATTACCCGTTGTGACCGTCGCAGGTTACGTACAATCCTTACCCGTTGTGGCCGTCGCAGGTTACGTACAATCATTACCCGTTGTGACCGTCGCAGGTTACGTACAATCCTTACCCGTTGTGGCCGTCGCAGGTTACGTACAATCCTTACCCGTTGTGGCCGTCGCAGGTTACGTACAATCCTTACCCGTTGTGTTTGCTCCTAATCTCTTATGGGTGAACATTGCCTGTTATGGATAATTATCTGTCATGGATGACCATTATCCGTTATGGGGTCATCATTATCTGTTATGATGACTGTTATTTGTTATGAATTATCATTATCTGTCATGGATGACCATTATCCGCTATGGATGACCCTTATATGTTATGAATGACGCATATATGTTATGGATGACCCTTATCTGTTATGGACCATCATTATCTGTTATGATGACTGTTATTGTTCTGTTATGAATGATCATTATCTATTATGATGACTGTTATTGTTCTGTTATGAATGATCATTATCTGTTATGGATGATCATTATCTGTTATGAATGAATATTATCTGTTATGGATGACCTTAATCTGTTACGGATGATCATTATCTGTTATGAATGATTATTATCTGTTGCGGATGATCCTTATCTGTTATGGATGATCATTATCTGTTATGAATGACCATTATCTGTTACGGATGATCATTATCTGTTATGGATGACCATTATCTGTTATGGATGACCATTATCTGTTATGAATGTTCATTATATGTTATGGATGACCATTATCTGTTATGAATGTTCATTATCTATTATGGATGACCATTATCTGTTATGAATGTTCATTATCTGTTATGGATGACCATTATCTGTTATGGGTGACCATTATCTGTTACGGATGATAATTATCTTTAACGGATGATCATCATATCATGTGATAATACATTGCTCTTCTAATATTATACAACACCGTGATCACTAAGTATTCTGCTTGTCTTTATGAATAAATATATGGTTAAGTTTTCACAGAGGGATGGAAGGAAGGATGGATGGATGGACGGACGGGCGGATGGAAAATGGGAAGGTGCAGGCTATTCAGGAGAGTGCAGCGTACTCAAGTTGAAAGCAAACTTACACCTTGTCTAAAGTTTTGCTGGTACCGCTGTCAAGCAAGTTAGTGGTGCGCCTGAACGCTCTTATGTTTCTTGGCTGCCTTGCTTCCAAGGCTCTCCTTAATTGTAGGTAAATCTCTCTCTCTCTCTCTCTCTCTCTCTCTCTCTCTCTCTCTCTCTCTCTCTCTCTCTCTCTCTCTCTCTCTCTCTCTCTCTCTCTCTCTCTCTCTCTCTCTCTCTCTCTCTCTCTCTCTCTCTCTCTCTCTCTCTCTCTCTCTCTCAAGGTTCCCTGTTGTTTACGACTGAGCTAACTGAGGTATTTGTTTTTATTTCAGGTGAGTAAGGAAGCATCATGGATCGACTAGCTTTCAGCGATACAGTGAGTAAAACCGCTGGGGCGTCTCAACCAATGTTCCTTCTTTTACATACAATAATTTCCTAGTGTGTGTGTATGTGTGTGTGTGTGTGTGTGTGTGTGTGTGTGTGTGTGTGTGTGTGTGTGTGTGTGTGTGTGTGTGTGTGTGTGTGTGTGTGTGTGTGTGTGCACTACCTCATAATTCGTAATTATAATGTCTTGTTACCTCAGTCGATGATCTCACCTAATCTCCCCTAACTGTTCTCTCGTACGTGTTATTAGCTTCCTCCTGGTTATCATATCTCATGTTCTCCCGTCTACCCGCTAACCAGGGGTGTATAGGAGCGCTGCCTCAATGTTGTCTAAATGTTCGTAGCTGAAGCCACCTTACCATTAACCCCCCCTCCCCCAACAACCACTCCCATTCTGCAACGAAAAACCAATAAGAAGAATAAGTATAATAATGGCAATAATAATGACAATTATAAAAATAATTAACATTTCTCAACTCTGGAAGCCTCTTTGCTGCATGTCTAAGGTCCTATTCTTCATCCTTAGCATTATTATTACACTTCTTTTTTTCACCTCATTTGGCTACTATTTCAATCTTTCGTTCACTCGACGATATTTCATGGTTTCCAGATTATCCTATTAAATGTTTTTTGTACAATTCATGTTCGTTCAACTTGCCAATCAGTTGAGTTCCTCTCCAATTTCCATTTCCAGCAGACTGTATACAGAGTATTTTGCTGATGTGAAGCTCACTTGTTTGATACCAGTTTTTTGCTCTCCAAATGTTTTACACACGTTAATAGCTTTTTCCATTGTAACGAAAGCCCCAATTGTTAGTAAGACAGGTCTTTAATTTAAAAGGTCTTTTCCCCCAGTCACTTTTTTTTTAATATCACAATGTTCGTAATTTTTCATTTGTCTCACAGTTTACCTTTTTTTTTTTTGGAAGAAAGTAAAAAAGAAAGAAATGATTGAGTGTAATAGTTTATTCAGTATAGGAGATAAAATACCACTGTAATATATAACTTGATGTATGAGTTACTTTGTGTCAACATCCAGAAAAGTAATTAGCTCTTCTCTAGTTACTTTACGCTCTTTGTCCCGTACGGGTTCAGCCAATGTTTTTATTTTTATTTTTTTTATTAACACATCGGCCGATTCCCACCAAGGCAGGGTGGCCCGAAAAAGAAAAACTTTCATCATCATTCACTCCATCACTGTCTTGCCAGAGGGGTGCTTTATACTACAGTTATAAAACTGCAAAGATATAAAAGGTTGAAGTGTAACCTGAGGATTTCTACACAAATCACTGAGCAGACTAAAACGTCTTTCAGTCTTCTCAGTGATTTGTGTATTGTTCCAGCCACGGCATTGTGATTTTTTTTTATTCTTTCTTTTTGATATGAAGCCAAGACTTCTATTAGTTTTATTTCAAACATTTATGCGATTTTTTGGGCTTATAATCATTGCTAACAGCTTGAGGTGTACATGTAGTTTGTAGGTGTCATTGTTATTGTCTTTTCCAAGAATTATTGTGTGTGCTGCTACTTTCTTTAGCAGACTCCTGTGTGCGACTCCATCAAAAGTCTAACCGAAATCCATATAAACTATCGTATTCTTTATTTTGGTTAATCACCTACAATAACATAGTTTTCAAGGTCGCTTCAGATTTCACCCCCAACTGGAAATTCCGTCAACTTTCTCATGATTGATTGGACTGATCAGTCTATAATTTGAAGCTAAAGACTGATCGCCCGATTTGTGAATAAGTATACGTTTGCCACTTTCCACATATCCAGTACTATACCCGTTTACAGTGATTTGTTGAAGAGACCAGCTAAAAGTTTAAGAAGTTCCTTCTTATATTCCTTTAGAACCTTAAAAACTGCTCGTCAGGGTCTGTTGTCTTTCGTTTTAATACATCTGTTAGTCTAACGACCATCTCACTTGTGAGTTTGATTTTCCATAATTTATTTTCTTCCTAATCTATATAGTATTCTTTATTTCTGGGATTTCATTTAAGTCTTCTTAAGTAAAAACAGAAAGGTTTTAAATGGTAAAAGTTGTACCGGAAGGGGGCTGTTGAGTCAAAAAAAAATTAAGGTTAATATAAAAATATTAAGCAAAATTTTGTATTTTCATATGTAAAAAGATGTATCCTTACCACGTGTGATGACCAGATTTGAAAAACAAAAACTCAATATTACTGTTTTTATGAAACATTCCAGAAAGTGTCCCTAATTGTCTTACGACTTTGGCTATTGAGGCCAGCCCCCAAAAAATGGTGTATGAAAATAAGAAATAATGCTCATTAACATTTGTTTTACAATTCAGTCGCCAAATGTGTTTTTCAAAATGTAGGAGTCCCTCACACTGCCTGAAAGTTGAAGTTTCTTCACTAGTTTTTTATTATTTTCAGTTTTGGTTTTTGTATCATGATCCAAAACGTTTGGCAATATAACAACATTGTATTAGCCATCTCCTTACCCTTAATTGTTCAGCTTTCCGACAGTTTTCGACCTTCCAGTTGTCTTCTACCTCAGCATTCACTTTAGCTACGTAATGAAGCGAAACTATCAGTATTGAAGCACACAGTTACATAGTATCCTGTCTTAATATATAGCAGCAGTGATTAGTCTTCCTCTGATTCTTGATTCTATAGATCACTGGCATCATCCTCAGTGCGTGTTGAGGATGCCTGACTTGCCTCATAGTCTGCTGGTGTTACAGTGCCATCAAGCACAATAAAAATAAAATTGAATGGAGTTTATTGTGTCTGGCACTAGACTCTCGTTTCTCTCGCAGATATTTTAAAAGGTCTGGACTCACAGTTTCCCTAAACGTGTGCTCAAAAGCACAGGTTCAGGGTCCCAGGGATGTATGCTGCAAGCTCTGAATCCCGCTAGGGCAGGAGGTTCCCACTTATATTCCTTTTTCCTGTATGAACTAATATAAAAGTCTAAGAATCATTCATTTTGGAAATGTGGCTATATTTCTCCAATCTTCCAGACTGTTAGAACACTCCGTACATTTAAACCAAGTCACGATGTGTGTGAGGTTAGAACCAATGGCAAGTGAGTGGTAAAACTCCAGGTCAGTGTGTAAGCCACTGAGCTGGCTGACCTGGAGCGACTCATTTACAACGGGTGCTAACCCCACCGCACCGTGGTTTGTTTACAGTTGTATTATTACAGTTTCATGAGTCATTCCGCACACTTGTTATCAGAGGGTCGCAGACAGCAACATCTTGGGTCGGCAGTATGCCATCGGAACTGGGAGGCATAAATACTATTTGAATATTATTTTCCTCTTTTAGTTTTACCACTTGGAAGGAGACATGGGAGGATAGTTTATCACCAATTAACAATTTGGGTTCGTCCGGTGGTAACTTGAAGTTACAGGACTTGGATAAACACCTTTGGGAATCAGTTTATAAACAAGTCAGAATCAAACCAGCCAGATTCTGCCTCATTACAGTGAGCCTCAAGCGGCTCTCCTGGCAACCAAGTATCTAGAATACATTTCGCTTTGTAGACGACGTAAGGATCTAAAACCCGTCCAACAGAACTGACAGAAAACATTAATGAAGGTGACGACTTTGTAGTGCTCAGTGTGCTTAGCACGTTTCCGGAAAAGCATGAGTTTTGCTTTAGGGTCATCAGTAACTCTTGCTTCTTAATAATTTATGATGTAACTTGACGGAGCTCTGTCATTAGTTAAATGTTAGCATCATAAGTAAGCATCCACTTCTTTTTCCTGACAGAGTAGCTCTCTATCTTGAAAGATTTTGACACTATTTCCAATGGATACATTGGCGCTCAGGAAAACATGCCCAGTCATTGCCAGGCAGCAAGTTCTTATTAAATTTATTAATTTGACTCTAATGCCTATCTGAAGGATCTTGAATGCAATTGCTCAGATCATCTCCAGTAAAGACTAGACCAAAATCTAAAGCTGCAACATTTTCGGATATTGTTTCCTCCTCTGCATGGCACAAAACTGCCTTCCATCCCACACATCCAGGTTCCACAGTCCTGATTGAACAGATTTGCTGAAAAGTTGACTTTACATATTTACTTGGTATTACGAACACAGGTATAGTCTTGTGGCCTTCACACCTGGTAGAAGCACAACAACCAAGGTAGAAATCAAGAACAAGCAAAAGACAACAGTGAGTAAATAATTATACATATTTCCTTCACCAAACAGTATGCAAGTATATGTACAATATTTACAGAGGATATGTACAGAAAGGCAGTCTTCAAGAGACACGGTAAGAACCGTCTTCGACCAGACTAGGAGGTAAGTCTGCCTGTGTTGCTTCACGAGAGTCCAACATAGCTTCACAACTTTGGCGTTCTTACCTGTGATTATCTGGGTTGAACCAAGGTGCTAGCCTAACAAAGGAGCCTCTCTCGTTACTTTTAGCGTCTGGAGGGCATGCCTATATGGGTGTGTGAAATACGTATGCAACAGATGGACATTCCATTTTTAATATCATTAAGAGCTTCTCGAGAATCCTCATTTATCGGCAGAGATAGAGGATTGACTTTCAGAGTACCGAACAACCTCGTCTGAAAATAAGAAACTGACAGTTAGAATGAATTACAGTAAAATAATTTGATCCAATTACCCTGCATATTTTAATCACTGGCTGCATCCAAACTCTTTGTCAAAACTTGTTGAAATGTTTATAAAAGTTGCCTCTGGTGGTGGAAGGTCCATTGCTTTACCGCTGAGCTACGGGGCTTCTAATAGACTACATGTCTTTGGGGAGGTAGGATAGATTTGGTCGTCCTCCAATGCCTGCAATTCTGTCATAATGGTTCAGCAGCTGTGACAGGGCGGGCGATCGACCCACTCTAAAGCCATGCTGGTTCGGGTTATGTTGGTTGTGCTGGTCCATGAACTTTGTAATCTGCCGTCTCATCACTCTTTCAAAGATTTTTATGATGTGAGAAGTGAGGGCTACTGTCTGTAATTTTGCTAGTGCTCTACTACCTTATGCAAAGGACATGTCTGCACCTCCTTAAGGCCTCTGGAATTTTACCTAGACTCAAGCTCTTTCTCCACAGAATACTAAGGGCTCTTAAGTTAATGGTACTTTTGCACTGCTTTATAAATAAAGTATTCCATGAATCTGGTCCAGGTGCGAGGAGTGGGTACATGTTGCCCATTTCTTCGGTCTATGGGATTTGTACTAATGTCGGTTAGTGGTCTGCGCAGCCTTCTCTGCTGGAGTGAAAATATTTCTACATTTTCTACCTTGCTGTCATTTATGGGTTGCTGAACACTGACTCATACTGTTCTTTTTTTAGGATTTCACTCATTTCCTGTTCATCGTCCGTATACGAATCTCCTCTCAATAATGGTCCAATTCTACAGGTAGTTCTTAGCTTCTTGGATTTTTGTTGTATAGAAATATTTTGGGTTTCTTGCAATATCCTGTATGGCTCTTGTTCCCTTTGTACTTCTTCTGTCAGGTATGACATCTAAGTTTGTGCTCTAATTCCGTGATCTCTCGGTTAAGACTATCTCTCCTCTGTTGCAACATAACTGTGTTTTTCAACAATTCAGTAACCCGCGTTTTCTTCTCCTGTACCATCTCCTTACGCTCTCTCTCTATATCTGATCTTCTTCTGGGTTTCCTCACTGTAATGTGTCTTCATACATACCTTTGTATGTTTCTGTATTCAGCTTCTCTAGGCACTGGTGATTTAGGGTGCCCATGTCTGATTCCCATGATATGTCTGATAGCTCTTTGGTTTATTTTTTCCAGTCAATTCTATGGTTATTAAAATTAGACTTACTGAACATTCCGTCTCTAACATTAGTGTCGCAGTTCCCAACCCTGAGTTGATACTAGTTTGAACTTCTATGATGTTATGGTCAGAGTATATTGTTTTGTAACTGTTATGTCTCTGATTAATTCTCGTTGTTCTAGAATATCAAATCCAGGGTATTTTCATTTAGTGGGATCAATTATCTGTTATTTTAGTGAGTACTTTTCACAAAGCCTCATTAGTTCCCTGGTATGTGCCTGTTGAGCCAGGGTGCTTCCAGGAGTTATTTCTGGTATAACATTATGGTGCCTCATCTTCCATTTTACATGAGGAGATTAAAATCTCCAAGGATTAAAATGTTTGGGGGTGGATTCTTATAGCCTATCCAGTAGATAGCTGGTCTATCTTCTCTTAACTGCTCTGAGAATTCCTCCGCAGTTGCTGATGGTGGTTTGTATACTAGGATAATTACTAGATTCTTATTTTCCACTTAATGCTGAGGATTTCTACTATATCATTTCTCCGTATGTTCAACACTTCTGTGCAACAGAGAGTATCTTTATATAGAGTCCTTACTCCTCCCTGTGACCTATTAATTCTATCACATCTATACATGTTATAGTTTCTCATCTGGAATCTCTCCTGTCCAAACATCCTTTGTATGTGTCTCTGTAAATGCTCCAAACATGGCATTTGCTTCTGATAGAGTCCATCCTCATTGTGTGTCTTCACAGTACGTCATAATCCCTCACTGTGTGTCTTCCAAGTACGCTTCGTAATCCTCACTGTGTGTCTTCCCAGCACGTCGTAATCCTCCACTGTGTGTCTTCACTTACTGTCGGTATACTTTTGTCAATATATCCTACTAGCTATCAGGCACAAGTTGGTCCTTTCAAGACACTGCCTGTTCTTCTGTCACATTAACAATGCTAGCAATTTTTGCAGCCTTACTAGAATCATGAAACTTAAAATGTACATAGTTAACATAAGCAAGATCACTAAACATCTGAAATGATATGTCATTCATAGTCGCTCCTACAATTTATATAAATTACAAGATTATTTGATTTCAAAACCACTTTCTTTATGAAATATGATTCTGTCCATGGTCGACAGGAATATAATGGAATCAGTTCTATAAAAAGAATTTTTGTGCACACATGAATATTGCTTTTGGTTTATATAAATTGGAATAATTTAAAAGTAATAACATTTGGGGAAAATTTAACATACATTAGACAAATTTTTGGGAAGTTTATAAGCTGTGCTTCACTGACCACCTACCTACATCTTATAAAAGTCAGGTGTTGTTGGGGATGGCAGCGAGGTGTAGTCTCTTCCTTTATGCCTTACAGTTAACCTTTTTTATAGTTCGTTGATAATGTGAGAAGCCACGAATGCGCTTGGAATTTCTCACTTTTGACAGTGGTTGTTTTGTATATTGTGATATCACCTGTCTACTGTAATCTTATTGCATATATAAATATATATATATATATATATATATATATACATTGATTAGGTAAAACTTGCTATTTTTACTTAAATAGCAATGTCCTTTCTTGCCATATACACAAGCGAAAATTTGTGTATAATAATACTTCGACAAAATCATTCTGAACCTAACGAAAAAAATATATTTCATTGTGTTTGTTTATTATTAAATTAATATTAACGTATCTAAAATATATTTAGTTGCTAGCTAAATTAAATTGCGCTTGTTGTAATAAGGTTAGGTAGGTTTTCAAAGTTTCTTGGTACAAAATTATAATTTTACATTAATATAAATGAAAAAAATATATCTTTAAACGTATAAGAGAAAATTTTTGAAAGGACTTAATTTTAAATGAGTTTTTCTGTTATTGATCAGTTTTTACCTAATCGGCACGATATATATATATATATATATATATATATATATATATATATATATATATATATATATATATATATATATATATATATATATATATATATATATATGTCGTGCCGATTAGGTAAAACTTGCTTTTTGGAAATACAATATTGCCTTAAAAAAAAATTTTTATCTAATTTAAATTCTTTTAAAATAAGAAAAATATATTTTTGTGTTTGTTTATTATTAAATTAATTTAACACTAAAAATATTTAGTTCGGGCTAAAAAAAATTTCCTTTTGAATAAGGTTAGGTAGGTTTTCAAATTTTTGGGTACAAAATTTAAAAAAATTCTTTATTCAAAATGAAAAAAACGCAAGTTTTACCTAATCGGCACGACATATATATATTTTAACACATTGGCCGATTTCACCAAGGCAGGGTGGCCGAAAAAGAAAAACTTTCATCATCATTTCCACGCCATCACTGTCTTGCCAGAGGTTATAAAACTGCAACATTAACACCCCTCCTTCAGAATGCAGACACTGTACTTCCCATCTCCAGGACTCAAGTCCGCTACGTTTCCATGAATCCCTTCATAAATGTTACTTGCTCACACTCCAACAGCACGTCAAGTATTAAAAACCATTTGTCTCCATTCAATCCTATCAAATACGCTCACACATGCTTGCTGGAAGTCCAAGCCCACGCAGACAAAACATCCTTTACCCTCCCTCTAACATTTCCTAGGCCGACCCCTACCCGCCTTCCTCCACTACAGATTTATACACTCCGAAGTCATTCTGTCTCTGTTCCATTCTCTCTCATGTCCAAACCACTCCAACAACCCCTCCTCAGCTCTCTGGATAATAGTTGTAATCCGCACCTCCTTCTAATTTTCAAACCTGAATTCTCTGCATTATATTCACACCACACATTGACCTCAGACATGACATCTCCACTGCCTCGGCCTTCTCCACGTTGCAACATTAATCACCCATGCTTCACACCCATATAGGAGTGTTGGTATAACTATACTCTCATACTTCCATACTTTACTTTCATGGACAAAGTTTTTGTCTACACACACTCGAAGTGCTCCACTCACCCTTTTCCCCTCATCAATTCTATGATTCCCCTTTCATCCTTCATAGACCCATCTGGATATGTCCACTCCCAAATATCTGAATACATTCACTCCTCCATACTCTCTCCTCCAATATGATATCCCATCTTCGTCACCTAATTTTTTTGTTATCCTCATCACTTACTCTTTCCTATATTCACTTTCAATTTTCTTTTTTTACACCCTACCAAATTCATCCACCAACCTCTGGATCTTCTCTTCAGAATCTCCCAAAAGCACAGTGTCATCCGCAAAAAGCAACTGGACAACTCCACTTTGTATTTCATTCTTATCTTTTAACCCCACACCTCTTGCCAAGACCCTCGCATTCACTTCTCTTACAACCCTATCTATAAATATATTGAACAACCACGGTGACATCACACATCCTTGTCTAAGGCCCACTTTTACTGGGAAATAGTCCCCCTCCCTCCAACACACTCAACCTGAGCCTCACTATCCTTTTAAAAACTCTTCACTGCTTTCAGTAACCTACCTCCTATTCCCAGGGAGGTACTACAGTCCAGCAAATGAGGTGAAACATAAGCCTGTAATTGTTTTGCATGATGGTTGGATTCTGTGTGTCTTTTATGTCTCATAAACATGCAAGTTGCAGATATGTCTTCCTACTTCTACTTACACTTAGGTCTCACTACACAAGATGTTCCAGAGAGGGGACACAGAAACAAGGGGTCACAGTTGGAAGTTGAAGACTCCTATGAGTCAAAGGGATGTTAGGAAGTATTTCTTCAGTCATAGAGTTGTCAGGAAGTGGAATAGCCTAGAAAGTGACGTAGTGGAGGCAGGAACCATACATAGTTGTAAGACGAGGTTTGATAAAGCTCATGGAGCAGGAGAGAGAGGAACTAGTAGCAATCAGTGAAGAGGCGGGGCGAGGAGCTATGACTCGACCCTGAAACCACAAATAGGTAGTACATGCATGCGCAAGCATATATACTAACCCCTTTGGGTTTTTCTTCCATTTTTATTCCTAGTTCTTGTTCTTGTTTATTTCTGCTTAACTCCAAGAGGAAGTGGAACAGAATTCTTCCTCCGTAGTATGCGTGTCGTAGGAGACTAAATGCCGAGAAGCAATGGGCAGTAACCCTTCTCCTGTATAAATTACTAAAAACAAGTTAAGGAAAAGCTTTATAAAATTAGGATGTTTGAATGTGCGTGGATGAAGTGCGGATGATAAGAAAGAGATGATTGCTAATGTTATGAATGAAAAGAAGTTGGATGTCCTGGCCCTAAGCGAAACAAAGCTGAAGGGGGTAGGCGAGTTTCAGTGGTGAGAAATAAATGGGATTAAGTCAGGAGTATCTGAGAGAGTTAGAGCTAAGGAAGGGATAGCAATAATGTTGAAGGATCACTTATGGAGAGAGAAGAGGGAACATAAATGTATAAATTCAAGGATTATGTGGATTAAAATAAGGGTCGCATGTGAAAAGTGGGTCATAATAAGAGTGTATGCACCTTGAGAAGAGAGGAATGTACAGGAGAGAGAGATTTGGAGATGTTAAGCGAGTGTGTAGGAACTTTTGAGCCAAGTGAGAGAGTAATCGTGGTAGGGGACCTAAATGCTAAAGTAGGAGAAGCGTTTAGAGAGTGTGTGGTAGGTACGTTTGGGGTACCAGGTGTAAATGATAATGGGGAGCACTTGATTGAACTTTGTATAGAAAGGGGTTTGGTACCTAGGGATTGGCAGAGAGCATGCATAGTTCCTTTGTATAAAGGCAAAGGGGACAAAAGAGAGAGTAAATAGTATAGGGGAAAAGTCTGTTGAGTATACCTGGTAAAGTGTATGGTAGAGTTATTATTGAAAGAATTAAGAGTAAGACTGAGAGCATGATAGCAGATGAATAAGGAGGCCTTAGGAAGGGTAGGGGTGTAGACAAAGTGTTTGTGAAACATATAGGTGAACAATATTTAGATAAGGGTAAAGAGGTGTTTGTGGCATTTATGGATTTGGAAAAGGTATATGATAGGGTGGATAGGGAAGCAATGTGGCAGATTTTGCAAATGTAAGGAATATGAGGTAGGTTATTGAAACCTGTGAAAAGTTTTTACGAGGAGAGTGAGGCTAAGGTTAGAGTATGTAGGCGAGAGGGAGATTATTTCCAAATAAAAGTAGGTCTTAGACATGGATGTGTGATGTCACCATGATTGTTCAATATATTTATAGATGGAGTTGTAAGAGAAGTGAATGCTCAGGTGTTGGCAAGAAGTGTGGGTTAAAAGATAAAGAATCTAACACAAAGAGGAGTTGTCACAGTTGCTCATTGCTGATGACAATGTGCTTTTGGGGGATTCTGAAGAGAAGTTGAAGAGGTTGGTGGATGAGTTTGGTAGGGTATGTTAAAGAAGGAAATCAAAAGTGAATATAAGAAAGAGTAAGGTACTGAGGATAACAAAAAAAATAGATAATGGAAGATTGGATATCAGATTGAAGGGAGAGAGTATGGAGGAGGTGAATGTGTTCAGATATTTGGGAGTGGATGTGTCAGCAGATGGGTCTATGAAGGATGAGGTGAATCATAGAATGAACGAGGGGGAAAAGGTGAGTGGCACACTGAGGAGCTTGTGGAGACAGAAAACTTTATCCATGAAAACAAAGAGGGGAATGTATGAGAGTATAGTTATTCCAACACTCTTGTATGGGTGAGAGACATGGGTTGTGAATGTTGCAACAAGGAGAAGGCTGGATGCAGTGCAGATGTCATGTTTGAGATCAATGTGTGTTGTGTATATAGTGCAGAGAATCCGTAGTTTGGAGATTAGGAGTAAGTGTGGTGCTACCAAAACTATTATCCAGAGGGCTGAGGAGGGGTTATTGAGATGGTTTGGACATGTAGAGAGGAAGGAACAAAATAGAATGACTTCGAGAATGTATAAATCTGTATTGGAGAGACGGCGGGGTAGGGGTCGGCCTAGAAAAGGTTGGAGGGAGGGGGTAAATGAGATTTTGTGTGCGAGGGGCTTGGACTTCCAGCAAGCGTGTGTGGGCATGTTATATAGGAGGGAATGGAGACATTGATGTTTGGGACTTGACAGGCTTTTGGAGTGTAAGCAAGGTAATATTTATAAAGGGTTTCAGGGAAACCGGCGGGCCGGACTTGATTCCTGGAGATGGGAAGTACAGTGCCGGCACTCTGAAGAAGGTGTGTTAATATTGCAGTATTGTAGCTGTGGTGTAAGCACGCCTCTGGCAAGACAGTGATGGAGTGAGTGATGATGAATGTTTTTCTTTGTTGGGCCACCCTGCCTTGGTGGGAAACGGCCTATGTGTTAATAAATAAATAAATAAATAAATAAATAAATAATTAAATATATATATATATATATATATATATATATATATATATATATATATATATATATATATATATATATATATATATATGTATATATATATATATATATATATATATATATATATATATATATATATATATATATATATATATATATATATATATATATATATTCTTAATGGGGAAGTGGAACAGAATTCTTCCTCCGTAAGCCATGCGTGTCGTAAGAGGCGACTAAAATGCCGGGAGCAAGGGGCTAGTAACCCTTCTCCTGTATATATTACTAAATGTAAAGGGAAAACTTTCGTTTTTCATTTTGGGCCACCCCCTTCGGTGGGAAACGGCCGACGTGTTGAAAGAAAGAAAGATAAATATATATATATATATATATATATATATATATATATATATATATATATATATATATATATATATATATATATATATATATATATATATATATATATATATATATATAGGATGGGTCCACCTCTGGTGTCAATTGTATATATATATATATATATATATATATATATATATATATATATATATATATATATATATATATATATATATATATATATATATATATATATATATATATATATATATATATATATATATATATATATTTCAATAATATATATAGGGAGGTACCACCTCTAGAACTTTACTGGGGACTCTCAGAGAAGACGATAAATGTACCTCAGGGAAAACTCAAGGTTCTCCCCAGAGCTGTTTGAATATTTTCTCCTACCACCCCCTGTATATGTTATATGGGTGCTTTATTAATAGACAGAATACATTGTCAGAAAACACAAACATGAACATGACTACAATGGTACAATATATCAAAGATTATGGGTCTCCTCCAGCTCCTTCGAAGCCGGACGCGAGCCCAGTATGCAGCATGCATTTCCCCTCTGGATGGCCACGCTGAGGCCCTGGAACATGAAAGTGGCTGCCCTTGGGTTCCTGGTGGTGTCGATGAGTCTGGAACCCAGTTCTTTAAGGAAACGTGTTGCATTTTTCCCCATGCTCCCAAGGTCTCTGATCCTACTGGGACAAATTGATACTGTTGGCTTATGTCCCTGTACTTCCCGATCTTGTACTCCTCCCCGTGGTCAGCAGCTCCTCCCTGTCGCCCTACACTGTGATGGATGTAGGTGTTAGCCAGTGTTGACACACAGGTATAGTCCCATGCTAATAGCTTGCCATTCTTCCAAGGACAGATGGTGATCCCGTCGGGGCGGTTTGCTGGGTTGTGGATATTGTTGGCTGCTAGTGATCGGTGCTCTCTTTCTGCAGGGCATCCTGGTGAAGCAAGGGTTCTCTTTATGATGTCGTTGACTTCATTGTGTCTTGCATGCCAGTCCTTGGTTTTGGAACAGTTTAGACCATGTGGACCATATTGGTTACTTGCGCATCGCCGCAAATGCACATATATTCCGTGTGAATTGGGGCAGCAAGGCGCAGAGCCACTGCAATGCGGAGGGTCTTATGGTCGAGGCGTGTTCCCATTGCCGAAATGGGAACTGTTTGGAGAAAGTCCCCAGAGTGAAGTGCACTCACAACTAGGAGATGGGCAGTGTGCCTGTCTGATGTTACAGCCCTAAGCATGTTGGGAAGCATCTTTTCAGTGATAGGGCCATCCCAGCTTGACTGTTTGTAGGCCAGTTCTGCACTAGGTTTTGGTGCTGGAGCAGCAAGAGTCTCCCATTCAGTGATGGCACTGGCGTAGCTAAAGTCTTGTATATATATATATATATATATATATATATATATATATATATATATATATATATATATATATATATATATATATATATATATATATATGTATGTATGTATGTATGTATGTATGTATATATTGCAAACATTCACAGACAGGCGATCTTAACTATGCAAGACAAGTCACATGTACTTTCACACTTCTCAGTGCATCATCAGGAGCTATGCAATTGTAGACAGCCTGACTGTCTTCATAGACAGCCCATGCTGTCTGCCAGTTGAGTTCATATTTCGTGCCATGCTAGTTTCCATAGTATTCCGCCAGAGGGCAGGCCTGGTAGGCGTACCCACGTCTACCAGACCCGCCCTGGCTCACTCTCACTTGGCGCCCAAATTTCAGTCAGTCAACAGGCCTAACTCCTCTCTCCCTCTCGCAAGGCGCATGGCCCACCTGGGTCATGGCCACAGACACGCAGCCTGTTACTCTCACCTTTATTACAAATAAAGTAAGAAGCGTCCGAAGCCTTATCATTGCATTCCCGCTACCAAAAAAACGCCAAATAACATATCGTTATAAATGGTGACAGCAGTGCCTCGCAGTAGTTGTGTTTGCCCGCGAGGGGAGGAAGAGGAATGAAGTTTGTCTTCAATTCATCAGCCTACACAAGAAGCATCCGTCTCTCAACGAGTTATCCTGATGTCGTGTCTGCAAATCTCAGCATCCAGACACAGGTACATGCAGGATCCAGGCCGAAATTTGTCTAATTCTCCGAGAAATGGCGTCACTGACTTAACGCCACAGCGTCCCATGCTGTTTCTCAGTCACGTACTCAGCCTTGCAAGCATGTTCTGCTGTTGTTGTTCAGCTCAGCACAACTATTTCAGCACTTCAAAGGTGAGTTAGTGGTGAGTTCAGCGTCTAGTGTGAGTGTTCCTCTCCGAGTTTGTGGGTAGGTGGGGACGGCCGGGTCCCTTCGCCTCTCACCCAAACACTCATGCGCCGACTCTCACCACTCACTGCCAACTCCCTCTATGCTGTTTTCTGTGAATTTCCTTGTGAATTCTTGCCAGAGCTGTATATCCGAGTGTCGAGGCCACTCGAAGCCACGTGTGACCAAGCCACGTGATCAGCACGCCATGTGGGTTAAGCCAGATCCCAAGCCATGCTGTGGTCAGCTGCCGCATCAACCCATGACACCACGATGCTGCCTGACTCAGCTGACGTCACCACGCTGCCGACTCCATGACGTCACTCCACTGATGTCACTTCGCGATGTCACCCCATGACATCCATCATCATGTCACTCCAGAACGTCACCTCGCGACGTCACCCACGATGTTGCCTGACGTTCCTCGCGACGTCACCCACGATGTTGCCTGACGTTCCTCGCGACGTCACCCACGATGTTGCCTGACGTTCCTCGCGACGTCTGCCGACGTCACTCCACAGATGTCACGCCCGACATCACCCACATGATGTCCTGAGTGCTGTAGTTTCACAGTGTGCATTTTATTTTCATTATTTGTCGAGAAGTTTGAGAGAAGATATAAGTCGAGTGTTCATTAATTATTTCCTTTGTAAGTGTTCTCACATGTTCGTGTATTGCTTAGTGACGATTTTTATACAGAAAAGCGTCATTTGCTAGTAAGCTATGTTGTACCACATGTGCAGTATGTGTGCAGTTTCTCGTGTGTCCCATGTAGCACCTATGTGTTACTTTGTCACCCGGTGTGACCCGCACCCCGTGCGCTTGACAGCTGACATTTGTCAAGTCCAGGCGTCAGTTACGAGCGTTCGAGCGCCTTGTACAGAAAGCTCTTATTGTTCGCTGCTTTTAGATGCCTTTGCTGAATCGTACCCGCGACGATTCTCCCATCGAGACCGTTCCACTTCACCTCCAAGACCGTCAGTCCAGTTATTGCAGATGACCAGTTTGGGGACGATTACAGTGCCCTCTGCTGTAACTTCTACTGTCGAGAGATGTCACTCGTCGAGCCGCACTTAAGCCTGTTGGCAGGCGACTGTCAGCCTCGTGTCACAGCTTCAGTGAGCAGCCTGCACTAAGATGATGTCACTGAATGCTAGCCCACTCACTGCAGTAAGGTGTACGTGGACCCCCGAGTTTCGTAAAAACTTCACTCCTGAAGTCTGCTCAAGTGCCATTACCGAACGAATTTACTCCCTTAAGGAAAAATTTCACGTAGGTTAGTCTATTTCAGACCCCCAAAAATACACTTCCACAAGAACTTACAAAATTATACTTACATAATTGCACGATTTCCGGGGTATTCGTTAACCGAGGGTCCACTGTATGCTGTTACGACCTCCAGATGTTTCGCCGAGTCGTCCCTGTCACGACTCACTCCACACTCGCCAGCAGCGACAGTACCAGTCGAGGAATGTCCTCCTGAGTCGCTTGCCAGTCCTGTCCTGTTGCAACTACTGACGACGCTGCTTCACCTCCCAGAGGAGACCGTAACCTGTTACATCACAGCTCACAGCTATGTCTCCCATGTTGCAGTATGTATCCAGACGCAGGAAGGCGTGCAGTACTGCATCGATGCTCACTGCCTTAGCCCACGAAGCACATCTTTTTTTCTTCCCTCTCTAGAGGAAGTTTTTTTTTCTATGTCCATATGTTCATGTATATATGTATTTTCCTTTTGTGTTCTGTGACCTGTTCTTGCGAGAGAGAGACCCGAGTTTTTTTTAATGCCATTCATGGTCGGGACGACCATGGGTGCGTGGCCGAGCGATGTAGACAGCCTGACTGTCTGCATACACAGCCCATGCTGTCTGCCAGCTGAGTTCATATTTTGAGCCATGCTAGTTTCCATAGTATTCCGCCAGAGGGCAGGCATGGTAGGCGTACCCACGTCTACCAGACCCGCCCTGGCTCACTCTCACTTGGCGCCCAAACTTCAGTCAGTCAACAGGCCTAACTCCTCTCTCCCTCTCGCAAGGCGCATGGCCCACCTGGGTCATGGCCACAGACACGCAGCCTGTTACTCGCACCTTTATTACAAATAAAGTAAGAAGCCTCCGAAGCCTTATCATTTCAACCACGCTCTTCAAAACTCCAAACAATATCATTATACAATGTTGCAAGGCTGCAACTGAAGGAAGGGAAGTTTTCTCAGAGTAGCGCAGAGAAACTGCTGTAGGTGACAGACACATAAAGGAAAATGAAATAGCTTGAATTCCTTCTTGAGGCTCACTGATGTGCCCGGGCTGGGAAAGAAACATAACTTTTGAACCAGGCTGCCCAGCTTTTGTGGCATTTGAGGCTGAGTGGCTAAGAGTGCTGCCTGGGAATGTTGCCGTCTCAGTAGCAGTATCGAGTATTGCTGACTGTGATCTTTCTCTGTATATACCCGCTTGTTTCTGTATGATGCATTGATATAAAATTCGCCCGCCTCATGGTGAGCAAAAACCATATGATGCTCTAACCCACAGGACCATCAAATCCTAAAAGAATCACACACCCAGCAGAGCTAGGTATTTTACAGTGATCCGAGGACATACGGTGTTGTAGGTGCCTCTGAGCTAATTTCATTCATAAGAACATAAGAAAGGAGGAACACTGCAGCAGGCCTGTTGGCCCATACTAGGCATGTCCTTCACAATCCATCCCACTAACAGAATATTTATTCAACCTAATTTTCAATGCTACCCAAGAAATAAGCTTTGATAATTCTATTTACTCATGTGCAAGTCCACTCAAATCCAACCTCTCTCACTCATGAATTTATCCAACCTAAATTTGAAGCTTCCCAAGGTCCTAGCTTCAATAACCCTACTTGGCAGACTGTTCCACTCATCAACTACCCTATTTCCAAACCAATACTTTCCTATATCCTTTCTAAATCTAAACTTATCTAATTTGAATCCATTATTGCGGGTTCTCTCTTGGAGAGATATCCTCAAGACCTTATTTATATCCCCTTTGTTAATACCCATTTTCCACTTGTATACCTCGATCATGTCTCCCCTCATTCTTCGTCTTACAAGTGAATGTAATTTTAGGGTCTTTAATCTTTCTTCATACGGAAGATTTCTAATGCTATGTATTAATTTAGTCATTCTACGCTGAATGTTTTCTAACGAATTAATATCCATTCTGTAATATGGAGATCAGAACTGGGCTGCGTAATCTAGGTGTACTATCCTCAACACACAGTATTTTATATTATTGTACCAACGAACGAGTGGTATTGATCAATAACAACACTACGACTAGCCAAGGATTCGAACCCATGTTGTTTTTGCCCGCTTCATGGTGAGCGAAATCCACATGACGCTCTAACCCATAGGACCACCAAATCCTAAAAGAATCACACACCCAAGACAGCTAGGTGTTTTATAGTGATCCGAGGATATGCAGTGGTGTGGGTGCCTCTGAACTCATTTCATTCTCCTCCCCGTTTGGTGTACTTGCCTCAACAAGCAGAATTTGGTGGTCCTGTGGGTTAGAGCGACATGTGTGATTTTTGTTGTTATTGATTCAGTACCACTCGTTCGTGGGTACAATATAACATATATATATATGTATATGTCGTGCCGATTAGGTAAAACTGGTCAATTAGCAAGAACTCATCTAAAATTAAGTCCTTTCTAAAATTTTCTCTTATGCGTTTAAAAATATATTTTTTTCATTTATGTTAATGTAAGAATTTATAATTTTGTACCAAGAGAAACTTTGAAAACCTACCTAACCTTATTACAACAAGCGCAATTTAATTTAGCCCAGCCCAACTAAATATATTTTAGATACGTTAACATTAATTTAATAATAAACAAACACAATGGAATATTTTTTTTTTTCGTTATGTTCAGAATGATTTTGGCGAAATTATTGCATACACAAATTTTCACTTGTCTTATATGGCAAGGTGAGCGTTGCTATTTAAGCCAAAATCGCAAGTTTTACCTAATCGGCACGACATATATATATATATATATATATATATATATATATATATATATATATATATATATATATATATATATATATATTTTTATATATATATATATATATATATATATATATATATATATATATATATATATATATATATATATATATATATATATATATATATATATATATATGTGTGTGTGTGTGTGTGTGTGTGTGTGTGTAGACAGCCTATGCTGTCTGCCAGCTGAGTTCATGTTTCGCACCATGCTTGTGCTGCCACCTATAGGCTCATACCCACTTCAGTCAGCCCCACCATGTTCTGTCCTCACTCACTCAGCGGCCTTGACTCAGTAATTATGCCTACTCTCCTCTCTCACTCGCGGGCATGGCCCTCCCAGGCCATGGGCACAAACACACTGCCTGTGTACCCTCATGTTATTTGCAAATATAGTAAGAAGCCTCTGAAGCCTTATCATTTAAATTACCGTCTTGCAGCAGGACGCAGTACAACAATAAACACACTTCTTTGTAATTGGTGGACAGCGGCGGTTGAAGTAGACGTGTTGCCCAAGGAGGGAAGGAAGAGGAATGAAGTCGTCTTCACTTCATCAGCCTACACAAGAAGCATCCGTCTCTCAACGAGTTATCCTGATGTCGTGTCTGCAAACCTCAGCATCCAGACACAGGTACAAGCAGGATCCAGGCCGAAATTTGTCGAATTTCTTCGAGAAATATAGCATCGTCCCTCTGAGACTCCACGCCACAGCGTCCCACGCTGTTCAAATCACATGATCAGCATTACCAGCATGTTCTGAAGTTGTTTTTTTCAGATTAGAACAGCTATTTTAGCAAGTCAGAGGTGAGTTTGTGGTGATTTCAGTGTCTAGTGTGGGTGTCTCCCTCGTGTGTTGTGAGGTGAGAGTAGGGAACGGCCGGGTTCCTCGTCTACTCACCCATGCTCACCCTAATGTATGCTACAACTCACCGTCTCACTCTGTTGTGTTTCTGAATTCCATGTGAATTCTTGCCAGAGCTGTGTATCCGAGTGCACGAGGTCACTCGAAGCCACATGGAGCAAGCCACGTTGGGGTGTGATGAAGTCACTTGGGTTACCAAGCCAGACCTCCCAAGCCTTGCTGTGGTCTACCTCTTGTATCAACCCAGGACGTCACCTCACGACGTCACCCTGGACGTCTGCCTGACGTCACTTGTGATGTTACCCCATGACATACATCATGACGTCACTCCAGGACGTCACCTCGCGATGTCACCCCATGACATCACCTCACGCCTGACATCACTACATGATGTCACGAGTGCTGTAGTTTCACAGTGTGCAAATTATTTTTTATTTAATTCCTATCAGTCAGTGTTCTCACATGTTAGTGCATTGCTTAGTGTTGATTTTTGCACAGAAAAGCGTCATTTGCTAGTAAACCATGTTGTGCAGCATGTGCAGTATGTGTGTGTAGTTTTCCGTGTGTCCTGTGTAGTCTTGAGCCTGCGCTCGCTTGACAGCATCAGTTACGAGCGTCAATGCCTCTTGTACAGAAAGCTCTTTATGTTTGCCGCTCGTGATGCTCTGCTGAATCATTCCACTTCACCTTCTGACCATCAGAGTGCAGTTATATGTAGACGACCAGTCTGGGGATGCTTAGACCATCCTCTGCTGTAACTTCATCTGTCGAGAGAATGACACTCGTCAAGCCGCAGTAGCCCTGTCCTGTCGGCAGGCAACTGTCAGCCTCGTGTCACAGCTTCAGTGACCAGCCTGCACAAAGATGATGTTACTTTGACTGCTGGCCCACTTACTGCAGTAAGGTGCATGCTTTTACGACCTCCAGATGTTTCGCCGAGTCGGCTCTGCCACGACTCACTCCACACTCGCCAGCAGTGACAGCCCCAGCAACAGTACCAGTCGAGAAATGTCCTTCTGAGTCGCTTTCCTGAAGAAGTCGTGCCCTGTTGCGACTACTGACGATGCCTCACTCGAGGGCACCAGCAGGTTGTGCCCCAGGTTGAGTGAACCCCGCAGCGACTACTACGATGCCTGCTTCACTGTTCCAAAAGAGACCGTACCCTGTTACATCACAGCTCAGCTGCAGCAATGTCTCCTGTGTTGCAGGAAGGCATGCAGTGATGCCCATCGATGCTCACTGACTTAGACCACGAAGCACACATTTTTTTTCTTCCCTCTCTGTAGGAAGTTTTTTTTTCCATGTCCATATGTGTATATATGTATTTTTTTATTTTCTGTTCTGTGCCCTGTTCTTGCGAGAGAGACCAAGATTTTTTTTACTGCCAGTCATGGTCAGGGCCGACCATGGGTGCATGGCCGAGTGATGTAGTCAGCCTGTACTGTCTGCATAGCGAGCGCCATGCTTGTGCTGACACCTATAGGATCATAGCCACTTCAGTCAGCCCCACCATGTTCTGTCCTCACTCACTCAGCAGCGTTGACTCAGTAAACAGGCCTACTCTCCTCTCTCCCTCGTGGACATGGCCCTCTAGAGCCATGGACACAAACACACTGCCTGTGTACCTTCACGATATTTGCAAATAAAGTAAGAAGCCTCCAAAGCCTTATCATTTCAATATATATGTCGTGCCGATTAGGTAAAACTGGTCAATTAGCAAGAACTCATCTAAAATTAAGTCCTTTCTAAAATTTTCTCTTATACGTTTAAAGATATATTTTTTTCATTTATGTTAATGTAAGAATTTATAATTTTGTACCAAGAGAAACTTTGAAAACCTACCTAACCTTATTACAACAAGCGCAATTTAATTTAGCCTAACCCAACTAAATATATTTTTGATACGTTAACATTAATTTAATAATAAACAAACACAATGAAATATATTTTTTTCGTTATGTTCAGAATGATTTTGGCGAAATTATTGCATACACAAATTTTCACTTGTCATATATGGCAAGGTGAGCGTTGTTATTTAAGCCAAAATCGCAAGTTTTACCTAATCGGCACGACATATATATATATATATATATATATATATATATATATATATATATATATATATTCTAGGTAGTAGGTTGGTAGACAGCAACCACCCAGGGAGGTACTACCGTCCTGCCAAGTGAGTGTAAAACGAAAGCCTGTAATTGTTTTACATGATGGTAGGATTGCTGGATTTTTTTTTCTGTCTCATAAACATGCAAGATTTCAGGTACATCTTGCTACTTCTACTTACACTTAGGTCACACTACACATTCATGTACAAGCATATATATACACCCCTTTAGGTTTTCTTCTATTTTCTTACTAATTCTTGTTCTTATTTCCTCTTATCACCATGGGGAAGTGGAACAGAATTCTTCCTCCGTAAGCAATGCGTGTCGTAAGAGGCGACTAAAATGCCGGGAGCAAGGGGCTAGTAACCCCTTCTCCTGTATATATTACTAAATGTAAAAGGGGAAACTTTCGTTTTTCATTTTGGGCCACCCCGCTTCGGTGGGAAACGGCCGACGTGTTGAAAGAAAAGATATATATATATATATATATATATATATATATATATATATATATATATATATATATATATATATATATATATATATATATATATATATATATATATGTCGTGCCGATTAGGTAAAACTTGCGATTTTGGCTTAAATAGCAACGCTCACCTTGCCATATAAGACAAGTGAAAATTTGTGTATGCAATAATTTCGCCAAAATCATTCTGAACATAACGAAAAAAATATATTTCATTGTGTTTGTTTATTATTAAATTAATGTTAACGAATCTAAAATATATTTAGTTGGGTTAGGCTAAATTAAATTGCGCTTGTTGTAATAAGGTTAGGTAGGTTTTAAAAGTTTCTCTTGGTACAAAATTATAAATTCTTACATTAACATAAATGAAAAAATATATCTTTAAACGTCTAAGAGAAAATTTTAGAAAGGACTTAATTTTAGATGAGTTCTTGCTAATTGCCCAGTTTTACCTAATCGGCACGACATATATATATATATATATATATATATATATATATATATACGTACTATATATATATATATATATATATATATATATATATATATATATATATATATATATATATATATATATATATATATATATATATATATATATATATATATATATACACTGATCTCTGGCCGAAGGAGACTCCGAACCACCTATGAACCTTGCAACAAGGTACGCAGTGCTTTACCGACCATACCACACTGGTCCAATACCTTGGCGCCCAGCTCACGCTAGACGTTGATCCAAGGCAGCCAACTTTCAGGCAGGTGGCTCACAGCTTTTCATCTCATTCCCTGCATGCATTGACACAACTGGAGATTTTTACAATGCTAGGAATTCGCAAGAGCAGGCGAAATATTCACAAACACTGATCTCTGGCCGAAGAAGACTCGAACCTACCAACCTTGCAACAAGACACGCAGTGCTTTACTGACCATACCACACTAGTACAAATGAGATGAAAAGCTGTAAGCCACCTGCCTGAAAGCTGGCTGCCTTGGATCAACGTCTAGCGTGAGCTGGGCGCCAAGGTATTGGACCAGTGTGGTTCGGTCGGTAAAGCACTGCATACCTTGTTGCAAGGTTCATAGGTTCGAGTCTCCTTCGGCCAGAGATCAGTGTTTGTGAATATTACAGCTAACTTTTTAACTCTCTAACTCTGTATGTGGCAGGATTTGATGGACTAACTTTGAAAACGAGCCTGGTGCCCCAGGGTATGGGGTAACATCGTCTAGCTTCGGCTAGGCACCCATACTTATCGGCTAACTGTGATAGTGTTAGCAGGTTCGAATCCTGCTGTGGACATAGAGGCAATGTTTGTTAATAATTTCACCTGCTTGCGAATTGGTAAGCATATGTATATATATATATATATATATATATATATATATATATATATATATATATATATATATATATATATATATATATATATATATATATTTATTAACACATCGGCCGATTCCCACCAAGGCAGGGTGGCCGAAAAAGAAAAACTTTCATCATCATTCACTCCATCACTGTCTTGCCAGAGGGGTGCTTTACACTACAGTTATAAAACTGCAACATTAACACCCCTCCTTCAGAGTGCAAACACTGTACTTCCCATCTCCAGGACTCAAGTCCGGCCTGCCGGTTTCCATGAATCCCTTCATAAATGTTACTTTGCTCACACTCCAACAGCACGTCAAGTATTAAAAACCATTTGTCTCCATTCACTCCTATCAAATACGCTCACACATGCTTGCGGGAATTCCAAGCGCCTCGCACACAAAACTTCCTTTACCCCCTCCCTCCAACCTTTCCTAGGCCGACCCCTACCCCGCCTTTCCTCCACTACAGATTTATACACTCTTGAAGTTATTCTGTCTCGTTCCATTCTCTCTACATGTCCGAACCACCTCAACAACCCCTCCTCAGCTCTCTGGATAATAGTTTTGGTAATCCCGCACCTCCTCCTAATTTCCCAACTCCGAATTCTCTGCATTATATTCACACCAAACATTGACCTCACACATGACATCTCCACTGCCTCTAGCCTTCTCCTCGTTGCAACATTCATCACCCATGCTTCACACCCATATAAGAGTGTTGGTATAACTATACTCTCATACATTCCCTTCTTTACTTCCATGGACAAAGTTCTTTGTCTCCACAGACTCCGAAGTGCTCCACTCACCCTTTTTCCCTCATCAATTCTATGATTCACCTCATCCTTCATAGACCCATCTGCTGACATGTCCACTTCTAAATATCTGAATACATTCACCTCCTCCATAATCTCTCCCTCCAATTTGATATCCAATCTCTCGTCACCTAATCTTTTTGTTATCCTCATCACCTTACTCTTTCCTATATTCACTTTCAATTTTCTTCTTTTACCCACCCTACCAAATTCATCCACCAACCTCTGCAACTTCTCTTCAGAATCTCCCAAAAGCACAGTGTCATCAGCAAAAAGCAACTGTGACAACTCCCACTTTGTATTTATTTTTTTATATTTTAACCCCACACCTCTTGCCAAGACCCTCGCATTCACTTCTCTTACAACCCCATCTATAAATATATTGAACAACCACGGTGACATCACACATCCTTGTCTAAGGCCCACTTTTACTGGGAAATAGTCCCCTTCCCTCCTACACACTCTAACTTGAGCCTCACTATCCTCTTAAAAACTCTTCACTGCTTTCAGTAACCTACCTCCTATTCCATACACCTGCAACATCTGCCACATTGCCCCCCTATCCACCCTATCATACGCCTTTTCCAAATCCATAAATGCCACAAAAACCTCTTTACCCTTATCCAAATACTGTTCACCTATATGTTTCACTGTAAACACTTGGTCTACACACCCCTACCTTTCCTAAAGCCCCTTGTTCATCTGCTATCCTGCTTTCTGTCTTACTCTTAATTCTTTCAATAATAACTCTACCATACACTTTACCAGGTACACTCAACAGACTTATTCCCCTATAATTTTTGCACTCTCTTTTGTCCCCTTTGCCTTTATACAAAGGAACAATACACGCTCTCTGCCAATCCCTAGGTACCTTACCCTCTTCCAAACATTTATTAAATAATAGCACTAACCACTCCAAAACTATATTCCCACCTGCTTTTAACATTTCTATCTTTATCCCATCAATCCCAGCTGCCTTACCCCCTTTCATTCTACCCACTGCCTCACGAACTTCCCCCACACTCACAACTGGCTCTTCCACACTCCTACAAGATGTTATTCCTCCCTGCCCTATACACGAAATCACAGCTTCCCTGTCTTCATCAACATTTAACATCTCATCAAAATATTCCCTCCATCTTCCTGATACCTCTAACTCTCCATTTAATAACTCTCCTCTCCTATTTTTAACTGTCAAATCCATTTGTTCCCTAGGTTTCCTCAACTTATTAATCTCACTCCAAAACTTTTTCTTATTTTCAACAAAATTTGTTGATAACATCTCACCCACTCTCTCATTTGCTCGCTTTTTACATTGCTTCACCACTCTCTTAACCTCTCTTTTTCTCTCCATATACTCTTCCCTCCTTGCATCACTTCTACTTTGTAAAAAACCTCTCATATGCTAACTTTTTCTCCCTTACTACTCTCTTTACATCATCATTCCACCAATCGCTCTTCTTCCCTCCCGCACCCACTCACCTGTAACAACAAACTTCTGCTGAACACTCTAACACTACATTTTTAAATCTACCCCATACATCTTCGACCCCATTGCCTACACTCTCACTAGCCCATCTATCCTCCAATAGTTGTTTATATCTTACCCTAACTGCCTCCTCTTTTAGTTTATAAACCTTCACCTCTCTCTTACTTACTGCTTCTATTTTCCTTGTATCCCATCTACCTTTTACTCCCACTGTAGCTATAACTAAAAAGTGATCTGATATATCTGTGGCCCCTCTATAAACATGTACATCCTGAAGTCTACTCAACAGTCTTTTATCTACCAATACATAGTCCAACAAACTACTGTCATTACGCCCTACATCATATCTAGTATACTTATTTATCCTCTTTTTCTTAAAATATGTATAACCTATAACTAAACCCCTTTCTATACAAAGTTCAATCAAAGGGCTCCCATTATTATTTACACCTGGCTCCCCAAACTTACCTACCACACCCTCTATACATGTTTCTCCTCCTTTAGCATTTAGGTCCCCTACTACAATTACTCTCTCACTTGGTTCAAAAGTTCCTATACATTCGCTTAACATCTCCCAAAATCTATCTCTCTCCTCTACACTCCTCTCTTCTCCAGGTGCATACACGCTTATTATAACCCACTTTTCGCATCCAACCCCTATTTTGATCCACATAATCCTTGAATTTACACATTTATATTCCCTCTTCTCCTTCCATAACTGATCCTTCAACATTATTGCTACCCCTTCCTTAGCTCTAACTCTCTCAGATACTCCTGACTTAATCCCATTTATTTCTCCCCACTGAAACTCGCCTACCCCTTTCAGCTTTGTTTCGCTTAGGGCCAGGACATCCAACTTCTTTTCATTCATAACATCAGCAATCATCTCTTTCTTATCATTCGCACTACATCCACGCACATTCAAACATCCCAGTTTTATAAAGTTTTTCTTCTTCTCTTTTTTAGTAAATGTGTACAGGAGAAGGGGTTACTAGCCCATTGCTCCCGGCATTTTAGTCGCCTCATACGACACGCATGGCTTACGGAGGAAAATTCTTTTTCACTTCCCCATGGACAATAGAGAACATAAAAAGAACAAGAGCTATTAAGAAAAAGAAGAAAAACCTAGATGTGTGTATGTATATATATGCATGTGCATGCCTGTGTAGTGTGACCTAAAGTGTAAGTAGAAGTAGCTAGATATACCTGTTATCCAGCGTGTTTATGAGACAGAAAAAAGACACCAGCAATCCTACCATCATGTAAAACAGTTTCAGGTTTCTGTTTCACAGTCACCTGGCAGGACGGTAGTACCTCCCTGGGTGGTTGCTGTCTACCAACCTACTACCTTATATATATATATATATATATATATATATATATATATATATATATATATATATATATATATATATATATACACACACGGTGCTGTTCACTCCAAGGCTGGGAACTGCTTACCTTATCTTTTGTATATAGTTCTACTGTCTTTAAGATTTGTCCTAGAATTTGTATTGATAAAGCCACTGGATGGCGAAACGTCTACAATATAGATACCCAGATGATGCACATGTGACTAATTTTCATCACTACAACTGCTGCTACTTCTAGTACTACAACTACTGTACTACTGCAACTACAACTATTAGCATGGGCCAATTAGGGTTCTGCATTGCTAATGATTTTTTATTTCGTATTATTGTCAACATGTATCGGACGTGTCCCTATATTGTTTGTAACAACATTACAAACCTCTGTAAAGCCAAACGTTCCTATAATAAAATGTTACATTAGTTGAGCATATATCTTTTCAACCAACACGGGAATTGTACGATGTGCCTTTCTTACCACTGACACCCAAACGAAATCCCACCTTATTTTTCAACGTCATTAGGGACGCTTTCAGACAACCAGAAAGGCACAAAAGCCAAGATTCTTGCTTCCTGTTAGCAGGAAGCAAGAATAAGTTATGTCGCCTTGCTGCTGTGATTTATGAGTTATGTCGCCTTGCAGCTGTGATTTATTAGTTATGTACTCACCTATTGCACTCACCTAATTGTGGTTACAGGGGTCGATTCATAGCTCCTGGTCCCGCCTCTTCACTGGTCGCAACTAGTTCATTCCCCCAATGCTGTGCGAGGTTTATCGTACCTCTTCTTAAAGCTATGTATAGATCTTGCCTGCACCACCTCCCTTTCCAGACTATTCCACTTCCTGACAACTCTGTGACTGAAGAAATACTTCCTAACATCCCAATTGCTCATCTGAGTCTTCATCTTCCAATTAGACCCCTTGTAGCTGTGTGTCATCTCTGAAACATCCTGTCCCTGTACACCTTTTCGATTCCTCTCAGTATTTTAAATGTTTTAATCATGTCCCCCATGTCCCTCTTGTCCTCCAGTGTCGTCAGGTCGATTTCCTTGTAGGATATGCCTAGTTGTTGTAAACCTTTGCCCTTTCTCTAATTCCTTGACGTGTTTGGCCAGGTGTGGGTTCCAAACTGGTGCTGCATACTCGGTGTACAGAGTCCTGAACGACTCCTTTCTGAGATATCGGAATGCTATTCTTAGGTTTGCTAGTTGCCCGTGTCCCACAGAAGTTACATAGTTGATGTGCTCCTCAGGAGATGTTTTCGATGTTATACTCACCCTGAGATCCTTTTCATTGAGTGAGGTTTGTGGTCTTTGGCCCCTTGCAGCTGTGATTTATGAGTTATGTTGTCCTGCAGTTGTGATTTATGAGTTATGTCGCCCTGCAGTTGTGATTTATGAGGTTTGTCGTCCTGCAGTTGTGATTTATGAGTTATGTCGTCCTGCAGTTGTGATTTATGAGTTATGTCGTCCTGCAGTTGTGATTTATGAGTTATGTTTCCCTGCAGTTGTGATTTTTGAGTTATGTCGCCCTGCAGTTGTGATTTATGAGTTATGTCGTCCTGCAGTTGTGATTTATGAGTTATGTCGCCCTGCAGTTGTGATTTATGAGTTATGTCGCCCTGCAGTTGTGATTTATGAGTTAAGTCGCCCTGCTTTTTGTGTGATTTATGATTAGAGTTATGTCGTCCTGCAGAGTTGGTGGATTTATGAGTTATGTCGCTCTGCAGTTGTGATTTATGAGTTATGTCGCCCCGCAGTTGTGATTTATGAGTTATGTCCTTGCAGTTGTGATTTATGAGTTATGTCGTCCTGCAGTTGTGATTTATGAGTTATGTCTCCTGCAGTTGTGATTTTGAGTTATGTCGCCCTGCAGTTGTGATTTATGAGTTATGTCGCCCTGCAGTTGTGATTTATGAGTTATGTCGCCCTGCAGTTGTGATTTATGAGTTATGTCGCCCTGCAGTTGTGATTTATGAGTTAAGTCGCCCTGCTTTTGTGATTTATGAGTTATGTCGTCCTGCAGTTGTGATTTATGAGTTATGTCGTCCTGCAGTTGTGATTTATGAGTTATGTCGCCCTGCAGTTGTGATTTATGAGTTATGTCGCTTTGCAGTTGTGATTTATGAGTTATGTCGCCCTGCAGTTGTGATTTATGAGTTATGTTGCTCTGCAGTTGTGATTTATGAGTTATGTCGCCCTGCATCTGTGATTTATGAGTTATGTCGCCCTGCAGTTGTGATTTATGAGTTATGTCGTCCTGCATCTGTGATTTATGAGTTATGTCGCCCTGCAGTTGTGATTCATGAGTTATGTCGTCCTGCAGTTGTGATTTATGAGTTATGTCGCCCTGCAGTTGTGATTTATGAGTTATGTCGCCTTGGGGTGTGATTTATGAGTTATGTCGTCCCTGCAGTTGTGATTTATGAGTTAAGTCGTCCTGCTTTGTGATTTATGAGTTATGTCGTCCTGCAGTTGTGATTTATGAGTTATGTCGTCCTGCAGTTGTGATTTATGAGTTATGTCGCCCTGCAGTTGTGATTTATGAGTTATGTCGCTTTGCAGTTGTGATTTATGAGTTATGTCGCCCTGCAGTTGTGATTTATGAGTTATGTTGCTCTGCAGTTGTGATTTATGAGTTATGTCGCCCTGCATCTGTGATTTATGAGTTATGTCGCCCTGCAGTTGTGATTTATGAGTTATGTCGTCCTGCATCTGTGATTTATGAGTTATGTCGCCCTGCAGTTGTGATTCATGAGTTATGTCGTCCTGCAGTTGTGATTTATGAGTTATGTCGCCCTGCAGTTGTGATTTATGAGTTATGTCGCCTTGGAGCTGTGATTTATGAGTTATGTCGCCCTGCAGTTGTGATTTATGAGTTATGTCGCCCTGCAGTTGTGATTTATGAGTTACGTCGCCTTGGGCTGTGATTTATGAGTTATGTCGCCCTGCAGTTGTGATTTATGAGTTATGTCGCCCTGCCGTTGTGATTTATGAGTTATGTCGCCTTGGAGCTGTGATTTATGAGTTATGTCGCCCTGCAGTTGTGATTTATGAGTTATGTCGCCCTGCAGTTGTGATTTATGAGTTATGTCGCCTTGGAGCTGTGATTTATGAGTTATGTCGCCCTGCAGTTGTGATTTATGAGTTATGTCGCCCTGCAGTTGTGATTTATGAGCTATGTCGCCCTGCAGTTGTGATTTATGAGTTATGTCGCCCTGCAGTTGTGATTTATGAGTTATGTCGCCCTGCAGTTGTGATTTATGAGTTATGTCGCCCTGCAGTTGTGATTTATGAGTTATGTCGCCCTGCAACTGGGATTACGGCATTAGTGGTTAGTTATTAAGGTGGATTTGAAGGTCAGCGGAGGCCTTTATAGCGCTAGAAACAGCTTACTTGAGTGTTAAGTTCTGCTAGAAATTCGGCCAAAGACACATTTTCGGAACTATTTACGGCCTATTTCAATAATCAAATAGACTGAAATCTATCTAGTGTGTTTCACAGTGTGGCTTGAGTGTTATAAACTCAAAGCAAGAAACGAGAATTTTAACTCAAAAACCAACCTGTTAATAGTCCAAAATTTGGCCCTTGTGCTAATTTTAAACTAAAATCATAGTCGTAAAAAAACGTAGATATTCTAGTTACTAAAACAATCTTGATAAATTAGACACATATGCAACACTTGGGTATCTTTAATGAGGAAACGTTTCGCCACACAGTGGCTTCATCAGTCCAATACAAAGTAGAATGGTGAAGATCAGGCGGAGTTTGAGGTTCTCTGAACCATTCATCTACATTCCTGTCAGACACAGCAACATCTTGAGATCTTAATACAGGGAATTCTTCACTTGCCTAACCCTTGGGCATGACTTACTTCCACATTTGGATTTGTCAAATGTGATACCACCTACGACTGCTCCACCTCACCTGCCTACAGTATATAAGCCACTTCTTCACACAAATGCTGTATTGTTTCCAAGATTGATGGACTGATTACCTCAAACTCCTTCTGCTCTTCACAATTCTCCAATGTATGGACTGATGAAACCACTGTATGGCGAAGCGTTTCCTCATTAAAGATACCCAAGTGTTGCACATGTGTCTAATTTATCAACTTGTCGGTTCTCAGAACCATTTGTCTAAAACAATCTTGCCTCTCTCCATTATTAACGTCCCCAGACTTTTCCTATGCTAAGGTTGCTCTCCAGCGTGAGTACATCGTCACTCCAATAAAATCGACGTTTTCCCTATTTCTCGTTTAGATTATTCTCAAGTAAATTAGGCGGCCCCAATAGTTGTTGATGAATTAGTTAAAGCAAGCATATTCCAGGGGATGTAAACGTAGGGAGGAGGTGAAGACACTGTGACCCCCATTTTAGGTCACTACCGCTGATATAACGCATTCTAGTATATTTCCAGATTAACCAACTGAACAACGAATTTCTCAATTCGCCAATCAGAACGACAATAAAAACTATTAAAATATGCTTACTTAATTTTAGCCAATTGATAAGTCAACAGCAAAACCAACCCCGAAAGCACCCAAATCAATCTTCCAACCCCCCTAACCTAACTCTCCGTATCTATTAATCAGGAACCTACTAACCTCCGAGGTAAACTTGGAGGTTAGTAGAATTTTTTTAAGTCTTGGCTCAACTAAAAAAATATCGACAAAATTGATGACATTTGTGAATTACTGCGAAATCTCCTCACTTCAGAAGGTAAAATTTAAAGTTATATGTTTAAACTGTTCAGTCAGAATATGGAGCCAGTATTCCGTTTTTGCGACTTGCAGATACATATTATGTGTTTTCTTTCCTATACGATTGTGTTTGTACTTATTGTAAAAAATCATGAGAACACAAAAAATAAATGCATAATTGTAATGCTAATTCATATAAAAGTTTCATATCATCATAATTTTTCAAGAAAACCTATGTGCAATAATCATTCAATTGTGTATATAAATTAATTAGTAATTGAGCTGAAAGTGTGTCATTATTCATAGTGATTAACGACACAGTCAATCATCAAGACAATTGATAAGCCAAATAATTTTCATGAATTAAACGTAACATATTAATGACTATGGTTTTAAGTGTGGAACGAGTTTTTTAAGGTATGAAGATGTGTTTAATATTATATAAGAACATTATACAAGTCCAATTCAGATTCATCACTTCCTTCTCATTATTTGTCTAACAAATTTATAAAGCCATCCAAGAAAATACTATCACTAACACTAATAAACTTTTTTAGGAGAAGGTTAATATAAATTATTGTTCCATAATGGTGAATTTACATATTAAACTAATTGTTATGCAGGTGATTGGCCACAACACACATTGAAAGTGTAAACTTGTCTATCCTGTCAACCTGCCATACAGTAGTCAATCATCAGGGATATATAGTCGATCATTACCATAAATGTCATTCAAAATAACTTTAGGTAGCTTAAGAAATGGGATGGACGGGTGCTGGTGTGATGGGTTGGATATAGACTGCTTGACGTCACCAGTCTGCTGCCTGCCAACTAATCATTATGATTTTACACGCAAAATTAGCGAAAATCTAAATCGGTGATGGAGGGAGCAAAAGAGACAGAGATAAAGAGAGACTTGGTGGAGCAGGATTTGAAGGCAGGCCGGCCCACTCTTTACGCATATTGTTCAATGTTTTTTAACTTTATTTAGGAATGTAATAATGTAACGTTGCATTCTATTTATGTGAAATTTTTTAAAAAAATCGTTCGTTTTATTCATAAATAATTTGGCTTGTCACTTGACATGATGATTGACAGTCTCGTTTATCACTATAAATAATGATACACTATCAGCTCAAATCCTAATTAATTTTATACTTAATTGAATGATTGTTGAAAATAGGTTTTCTTGAAAAATTATGATGATATGAAAGTTTTAAGTAAATCAGGTATCAAAATTACATTTATTTTTTTAGGTTCTCGTGATTTTTGTTTACAATAATTATAAAACAAATTCATACAGGAAAAAAAACACACGTAATAAGTATCTGCAAGTCTCAAAAAGTAATGCACTGTTCCCTATTGTTATTGAACAATTCTTCTTTCTTTGAACATACCGGCTGTATCCCACCGAGGCAGGGTGGCCCAAAAAGAAAAACGAAAGCTGCTCTTTTTAAATTTAGTAATATATACAAGAGAAGGGGTTACTAGCCCCTTGCTCCCGGCATTTTAGTTGCCTCTTAGAACTCGCATGGCTTACGGAGAAAGAATTCTGCTCCACTTCCCCATGGAGATAAACGGAGATAAACAAGAACAAGAACTATTAAGAAAATGGAAGAAAATCCAGAGGGGTGTTTATATATATATATATATATGTCGTGCCGATTAGGTAAAACTTGCGATTTTGGCTTAAATAGCAACGCTCACCTTGCCATATAAGACAAGTGAAAATTTGTGTATGCAATAATTTCGCCAAAATCATTCTGAACATAACGAAAAAAATATATTTCATTGTGTTTGTTTATTATTAAATTAATGTTAACGTATCTAAAATATATTTAGTTGGGTTAGGCTAAATTAAATTGCGCTTGTTGTAATAAGGTTAGGTAGGTTTTCAAAGTTTCTCTTGGTACAAAATTATAAATTCTTACATTAACATAAATGAAAAAAATATATCTTTAAACGTAAAAGAGAAAATTTTAGAAAGGACTTAATTTTAGATGAGTTCTTGCTAATTGACCAGTTTTACCTAATCGGCACGACATATATATATATATATATATATATATATATATATATATATATATATATATATATATATATGTCGTGCCGATTAGGTAAAACTTGCGATTTGGCTAAAATAGCAACGCTCTTCTTGCCATATAAGACAAGCGAAAATTTGTGTATGCAATAATTTCGCAAAAATCATTCTGAACCTAACGAAAAAAATATATTTCATTGTGTTTGTTTATTATTAAATTAATGTTAACGTATCTAAAATATATTTAGTTTGGTTAGGCTAAATTAAATTGCGCTTGTTGTAATAAGGTTAGGTAGGTTTTCAAAGTTTCTCTTGGTACAAAATTATAAATTCTTACATTAACATAAATGAAAAAAATATATCTTTAAACGTATAAGATAAATTTTTAGAAAGGACTTAATTTTAAATGAGTTCTTGCTAATTGACCAGTTTTACCTAATCGGCACGACATATATATATATATATATATATATATATATAATTGCGATTCTGCATTGATAAAAATAAATTATTGAATTTAGTTTAAAATTAGATTAAGTGTCAAATTTGGGACTATAAACAGTTTGTTCTTGATATTAGTTTATAGCCCTAAAGCCGGACTAGATTTTGGTCAATTTGATGACTGAAACAGACCGGAAATAGGCAAAAAAAAAAAGGAGTGTCTTTGGCCGATTTTCAGCAGTTGAATTGAACCTGAATGTCTAACCCCCCCCCCCAACCCTTTCCCTACAGGCGCTGTATAGTCTCTACAGGTTTAGCTCTCCCCATGATTATAATAATTATCTATGTAATGTAACATCAGGGTCACAGTTGGTTCTGCTGATACAACCATTTCACAGAAGTAGAGATGCAAAATCCTACTATTGTAAGCTTAATGGCTGAGTGGTTACAGATTTGGGCTTGTTATATACATGGGCTACAGTTCGAGTCCTCGTCCATTTTTTAGTTTATTCACTGGCAGTCGATAATGCATCTCATCTTGCATAACTATACGAATTGGAATGTTTTTTTTCCTTCAATACGCCTGCCGTCTCCCACCGAAGCAGGGTGACCCATAAAAGAAAGAAACACTTTCAACATCATTCGCACAGAACCACTGTCTTTGCAGAGGCTTCCAGATATAGCAGTTTAGATGTCACTCCAAACAACGAATATCCCAATATTCCCTGAATCCCTTCACAAAATATTACCCTGCTCACACTCCAACAGCTTGTCAGGTTCTAAAAACCATTCGTCTTCATTCACTCCTATCTAACACGTCCACACATGTCTGCTGCATGTCCAGGCCCCTCGTACACAAAACCTCTTGTAATCTCTCCCTCCATCCTTCCCTAGGACGACCCCTACATCTCCGCCCCTTCACTACAGATTTATACACCCTCCAAGTCATTCTATTTTGCTCTGTCCTCTCTAAATGACCAAACCACATCAATAACCCCTTTTCAGCCCTCTGAATAATACTCTTTGTAACTCCACACCTCCTAATTTCCACACTACGAATTCTCTCCATAATATTTACACCACACATTGCTCTTAGACACGACATCTCCACTGCCTACAAACTCCTTCTCGCTGCAGCATTCACAACCCATGCTTCACACCCATATAAGAGTGTTGATACCACTATACTCGTGTTCATTCCCTTCTTTGCCTCCATTGATAAAGTTTTTTTTGTCTCCTCAGACATCTCAATGCACCATTCACCTTTTTTCCTTCAATTCTATGGTTAACCTTGTCCTTCATAAACCCATCTGCTGACAAATCTACTGCCAAATACAGTATCTGAACACATTCACTTCTTCCGTACTCCTTCCCTCAAATTTGACATCCAATTTTTCTTTACCTAACTCGTTTGATATCCTCATCACCTTACTCTTACCTACGTACACTTTCAAATTTCTTTATTTACACACCCTCCCAAACTCGTCCTCTAACCTTCGCAACTTCTCTTTAGACTCTCCCAAAAGCACAGTATCATCAGCAAAAAGTAACCGGGACAACTCCCATTTTTATACGATTCCCCATAATTTAATTCCACCCAACACCTTAGCATTTACTTCTATTACAACTCCTTCTACAAATATGCTAAACAACCATGGTGACATTACACACCCCTGTGTAAGACCTACTTTTACTGGGAAGTAATCTCCCTCTCTTCTACACACCCTAACCTGAGCCTCACTATCCTCATAAAAACTCTTAACAGCATTTAGTAACTTGCTACCTATTCCATACACTTGCAACATCTGTTGTATTGCTCCCCTATCCTCCATATCATATGCCATTTCTAAATCCTTACATGCAATGAAAACATCCCTACCTTTATCTAAATATTGTTCACTTATATGATTCAATGTAAACACTTGATCTACACATCCCCTACTCATTCTAAAGACTCCTTGTTCATCTGCAGTCCTACTATCTCTCTTACCTCTAATTCTTTCAATAATAACCCTACCATACACTTTACCTGGTATACTCAGTAAACTTATTCCCCTATAATTTTTACAATCTCTTTTGCCCACCTTTCCCTTATATGAAGGAATTATACACGCTCTCTGCCAGTCCCTAGTTACCTTCCCCTCTTTCATATATTTATTGAACAAGAGTACCAACCACTCCAACACTATATCCCCCCTGCATTTTGCAATTCTGTTATGATCCCGTCAGTTCCAGCTGCTCTGCCCCCTTTCATTCTACGTAATGCCTCACGCACTTTCCCTTTACTCATCCGGCTGTTTTGCACTCCTAAAAGATATTATACCTTGCTGACCAATGCATGAAATTACTGCCTTCCTCTCTCCATCAACATTTAACAGTTCCTCAAAATAATCAAGCCATCTTCCCAATACCTCCCACTCCCCATCTACTAACTTCTCTATTCTGTTTTTAACTGTCAAATTCATTCGTTCCTTTGGCTCTCTTATCCTGTTTATCTCGCTCCATATTTTTGTCATATTTTTTTTGACAGCACCTCACCCACTTTATCATTTGCTCTCCTTTTGCACTCCCACACCACTCTGTTTACCTCTCATTTACTCTCTATATACTCCACCCTTCTTATATCACTTCTGCTCTGTAAAAATCTCTCATACGCATTTTTCTTTGTTTTCACACACTTTACCTCGTCATTCCACCAATCACTCCTCTTTCCTCCAGAACCCACTCTCCTATAACCATAAAAGCATCTGGGGCATTGGATGAGACAACAATGTCGCTGATGCAGCCATGACACAAAAGTGCTCATCCTATTTCAGTTCTGAAGCATAGAGGTTATAACATAAATAGGCCCATGAACCACAGTTTGAATTCAGTCCATTCATTGGTTTATTTATTGAAAATTATTCGTTTTGAACTATTATGGGTTAATGGTCTATACATAAAAGTCTTTGACAAGAAAAAATGAGCTCTGAGAAATTCTGGGTCTGTGGGATGACAGTAAAGTCACAGTTGGTGCTACCGATGTTACCATATTACTGGAAGTTGAGTCTGGTATACGCATGAACCACCCTTCTACTCTCAGTCCATTCGTTTGTTTATTCATTATCAGTCGTTTATTTCGACATATCTTGGGTGTATGAATGTATGTATGTACTGTATGTATTCATATATGTATTTATGCATGTATGTGGAATGAAGGCATGCATGCATTTGTATGCATGCCCTTACATGCGTCTCTGCAAGTAAATGTATGTAAGCATGCAATATAGCCACTGTGACTGGTAATTAAATTCCAAGCGGTTCTCTAATTTCTCAGTCATTTTCTGGACGAGTGATGGAGACTTGCTTGAGAACAAGCTTGAGGAATCACGAATGCGCTAGGAATTTAATTACCATTCATGGTGTGTACATATCAATTTAGATCTCACTTTTTTTTTAACTTCGTGTGTATGCTTGCATGTGTACTGATCATGTATGTGTATACAATATGTATCTTCATGAGTATACTTACTTCTATGTATGTAAATATGTACTGAACGATTGCAAGGGTCGGCTTTCAACTTTAGTTATAGCTCGCCGCTGGCCTGTGACTAGCTCCTGTCTCTCCTGGCCTCCACTAATTCGCATTCCAAGTAGTTCCATGTATTCGTGTATTAATATAAATATGCGTGAAATAGATGCATATGCGTACATAGATGCATATGTGTATATGCATACATATGTGTGTATACATGTACAGATAGGTATAAATAATGCGAATCTTTAGGAAAATACATAAATATAGTAGTTTGCATACATGTATTTATATATTTCAAACGGTGTTCATCAGTCCTCGCGCATGAGTGCATACAACAAACTGATATCATTATGACTGATAAGGTGAATCAGACATGACATCGTCAGAGCGGAGCCCGATAATTAAGCGTCATATTCCGAAAGCAAAAAAATATGTAATATTGCAGCAAATAATTTTTTTTGTGATTCCTGGGCGATAGTTGGCACTGGAAGCTGTATCTGTCAGACGTCACGGGGAGAGCACTGATGTCGGTGATGGGTCTTTGCTCAAAGGAATTGAAGCAAGCTTCCCCATTCGTAGATCAGATCCCATTACCTGCCATTCTCCACGCACCGTATGACCCCTAAAGTTTTAGCGAGTCCATGGGACTATAGTAGTAGTAATAATAATAATAATAATAATAATATTAATAATAATAATAATAATAATAATAATAATAATAATAATAATAATAATAATAATAATATTATTATTATTATTATTATTATTATTATTATTATTATTATTATTATTATTATTATTATTATTATTATTATTATTATAATTATTATTATTATTATTATTATTATTATTATTATTATTATTTATTATTATAAACTGTAAGGACGTGTTAATATTCCTGTGATGTGTATTATCTTGTTAAGTCGCCATGGCACACTGGCGTGCGAAGGTTAGGAATATCTTGTCAGCTCTGTGATCTGAGAAGCTTTGAAGCTAAACGGAAGTTTCATTCTCTTGTTATATCAGCAAGAATTTACATTATCAAGTTATTAGTGTTGGATGTTGAAGGCAACTGAATAAAGCACTCAGACATTATCATGCGAAAATCAGTATATATAATTGGGTCCAACACAGGCCAAAAATCAATACAAACTTTTCTATAAGATTTTCCTACAATTAAGATTAAAGTCTGCTTATTGGGAAGTGATTAACTTTTATTAAACTTTGGGTACGTAACATATAAATTACTAAGAATGGTTTTGAGGACACCCAGATGTTATGTGCAAGTCAGTGAACATTATGTAGAGTTATCCTCGCTTAGCTTAACAAAGTCAAACACTGATTTTTTTTCCCGATTAGAAAGTTAATTTTCCATTTAATTCACTGATACATATTTGATGAATTAATCTGATATATTAAAACTTGCAAAACCTAAAATCAAGGCGAAGTTTCCTTAATGGAACACACATCAGCACCGATCAGGTAGACACATCAGCAGCGATCAGGTAGACACATCAGCAGCGATCAGGTAGACACATCAGCAGCGATCAGGTAGACACATCAGCACCGATCACGTAGACACATAAGCACCGATCATGTAGACGCATCAGCAGCGATCAGGTAGACACATCAGCACCGATCAGGTAGACACATCAGCCCCGATCATGTAGACACATCAGCACCGATCATGTAGACACATCAGCACCGATCAGGTAGACACATCAGCACCGATCATGTAGACACATCAGCACCGATCATGTAGACACATCAGCACCGATCATGTAGACACATCAGCACCGATCAGGTAGACACATCAGCACCGATCATGTAGACACATCAGCACCGATTGTTAAAAGACGACCAGAAGTAAAATGCTCCAGTAACTGCAGAGATTCCAACTAAACGTTCACCTACACTGCGTAAAGCAAACAATTTTTCATCAATTTCAGAAGAAGAATCCATTAAAGATTGATGCGCTAACACAACAGGGGTTATATAGCACCAGTGGTATGGGTCGTTTACAAATTAGTGCCAATGAAATGGTGAATATGTTCCAATTCCTTAGATTAAGATTCCCTCGGCTGCATCGAGTCAAAATAATGTGTTAATGCAAACTAATACTTAATCATTTTGAGATTAAAAATAGCAAGGTGGCATTTACACACTCCATTAACAATCCCAGCCTTCTTCTAAGTTGGATATACCAGTCTTCAGAGTTGAAGCCGATCAGAAGATGATTTCTCCAGTTATCACGAGGAAAAATACAATGAGACTGGCCTATGTAACACTATCAAAGGGCAGCAAAGCATCATAATTGTACCATCATTCTTGTCCTAGATACAATGTTTAAGAAAATTTCACACACACAATAATTAAGAAAAATGGTTTGATATTTCATTAAGTAATTAAAATTAAAAAAAAAAAATGAAATTTTGAAAAATTAGCACCAACACTGCCCAAAAAAATCAGTATTAATACTTCAAATTAAGATACACCAACAATTATGGTTTCCAGGCGATCATGGTCAGGGAGCCTTAGAGACTAATTTCAGCCTCATATTCTTTGGTGTACCAGGCTTCAAGAGCAGTCTATATATATATGAAATCACAAAGTGAAATGAACAAAGTACGCATCACTCTATCCAATGGAACACCATCCTTAAACACCAGGCGACCAGCAGTACTGAGAGTGTTATTCTGATGCAAGGACATTCGTGATCAAGAGCCTCAGAGACTAATTTCAACCTCATCCGGTTTGGTGTACAAGCCATCACTATATATATATGTCGTGCCGATTAGGTAAAACTTGCGATTTTGGCTTAAATAGCATCGCTCACCTTGCCATATATGACAAGTGAAAATTTGTGTATGCAATAATTTCGCCAAAATCATTCTGAACATAACGAAAAAAAAAATTTAATTGTGTTTGTTAATTATTAAATTAATGTTAACGTATCTAAAATATATTTAGTTGGGTTAGGCTAAATTAAATTGCGCTTGTTGTAATAAGGTTAGGTAGGTTTTCAAAGTTTCTCTTGGTACAAAATTATAAATTGAAAAAAATATATATTTAAACGTATAAGAGAAAATTTTAGAAAGGACTTAATTTTAGATGAGTTCTTGCTAATTGACCAGTTTTACCTAATCGGCACGACATATATATATATATATATATATATATATATATATATTCGAGAGTGTATAAATCTGTAGTGGAGGGAAGGCGGGGTAGGGGTCGGCCTAGGAAAGGTTGGAGGGAGGGGGTAAAGGAAGTTTTGTGTGCGAGGGGCTTGGACTTCCAGCAAGCATGTGTGAGCGTATTTGATAGGAGTGAATGGAGGCATATGGTTTTTAATACTTGACGTGCTGTTGGAGTGTGAGCAAAGTAACATTTATGAAGGGATTCAGGGAAACCGGCAGGCCGGACTTGAGTTCTGGAGATGGGAAGTACAGTGCCGGCACTCTGAAGGAGGGGTGTTAATGTTGCAGTTTTATAACTGTAGTGTAAAGCACCCTTCTGGCAAGACAGTGATGGAGTGAATGATGATGAAAGTTTTTCTTTTTCGGGCCACCCTGCCTTGGTGGGAATCGGCCGATGTGTTAATAAAAAAAAAAATATATATATATATATATATATATATATATATATATATATATATATATATATATATATATATATATATATATATATATATATATATATATATATATATATATAATATATATATATATATATATATATATATATATATATATATATATATATATATATATATATATATATATATATATATATATATATATATATATATATATATATATATATGTCGTGCCGATTAGGTAAAACTGGTCAATTAGCAAGAACTCATTTAAAATTAAGTCCTTTCTAAAATTTTCTCTTATACGTTTAAAGATATATTTTTTTCATTTATGTTAATGTAAGAATTTATAATTTTGTACCAAGAGAAACTTTGAAAACCTACCTAACCTTATTACAACAAGCGCAATTTAATTTAGACTAACCCACCTAAATATATTTTAGATACTTTAACATAAATTTAATAATAAACAAACATAATTAAATATATTTTTCGTTATGTTCAGAATGATTTTGGCGAAATTATTGCATACACAAATTTTCACTTGTCTTATATGGCAAGGTGAGCGTTGATATTTAAGCCAAAATCGCAAGTTTTACCTAATCGGCACGACATATATATATATATATATATATATATATATATATATATATATATATATATATATATATATATATATATATATATATATATATATATATGCAAAAAGATCACAGTAAACAGGTGATATCAAAATATGCAAGAAAACAACTATGAAAAATAGAAGAATTCCAAGGCTTTCGTGACTACTCACATTATCAAGGAACTATGACCTATAGTTCCTTGATAATGTGAGTAGTCACGAAAGCACTTGGAATTCTTCTATTTTTTTCATAGTGGTTTTCTTGCATATATATATATATATATATATATATATATATATATATATGTAGGTTGGTAGACAGCAACCACCCAGGGAGGTACTACCGTCCTGCCAGGTGACTGTGAAACAGAAACCTGAAACTGTTTTACATGATGGTAGGATTGCTGGTGTCTTTTTTCTGTCTCATAAACACGCTGGATAACAGGTATATCTAGCTACTTCTACTTACACTTTAGGTCACACTACACTGGCATACACATGCATATATATACATACACACATCTAGGTTTTTCTTCTTTTTCTTAATAGCTCTTGTTCTTTATATTTTCTCTATTGTCCAAGGGAAGTGAAAAGAATCTTTCCTCCGTAAGCAATGCGTGTCGTATGAGGCGACTAAGATGCCGGGAGCAATGGGCTAGTAACCCTTCTCCTGTACAAATCTACTAAAAAGAGAAGAAGAAAACTTTATCAAACTGGGTTGTCTGAATGTGCGTGGATGTAGTGCGGATGATAAGAAAGAGATGATTGCCGATGTTATGAATGAAAAGAAGTTGGATGTCCTGGCCCTAAGCGAAACAAAGCTGAAGGGGTAGGCGAGTTTCAGTGGGGAGAAATAAATGGGATTAAGTCAGGAGTATCTGAGAGAGTTAGAGCTAAGGAAGGGGTAGCAATAATGTTGAAGGATCAGTTATGGAAGGAAAAGAGGGAATATGAATGTGTAAATTCAAGGATTATGTGGATTAAAATAAGGGTCGGATGCGAAAAGTGGGTCATAATAAGCGTGTATGCACCTGGAGAAGAGAGGAGTGTAGAGGAGAGAGATATATTTTGGGAGATGTTAAGCGAATGTATAGGAACTTTTGAACCAAATGAGAGAGTAATTGTGGTAGGGGACCTAAATGCTAAAGTGGGAGAAACATGCAGAGAGGGTGTAGTAGGTAAGTTTGGGGTGCCAGGTGTAAATGATAATGGGAGCCCTTTGATTGAACTTTGTATAGAAAGGGGTTTAGTTATAGGTAATACATATTTTAAGAAAAAGAGGATAAATAAGTATACAAGATATGATGTAGGGCGTAATGACAGTAGTTTGTTGGACTATGTATTGGTAGATAAAAGACTGTTGAGTAGACTTCAGGATGTACATGTTTATAGAGGGGCCACAGATATATCAGATCACTTTTAGTTATAGCTACAGTGGGAGTAAAAAGGGAGATGGGATACAAGGAAAATAGAATCAGTAAGTAAGAGAGAGGTGAAGGTTTATAAACTAAAAGAGGAGGCAGTTAGGGTAAGATATAAACAACTATTGGAGGATAGATGGGCTAGTGAGAGTGTAGGCAATGGGGTCGAAAATGTATGGGGTAGATTTAAAAATGTAGTGTTAGAGTGTTCAGCAGAAGTTTGTGGTTACAGGCGAGTGGGTGCGGGAGGGAAGAGGAGCGATTGGTGGAATGATGATGTAAAGAGAGTAGTAAGGGAGAAAAAGTTAGCATATGAGAGGTTTTTACAAAGTAGAAGTGATGCAAGGAGGGAAGAGTATATGGAGAGAAAAAGAGAGGTTAAAAGAGTGGTGAAGCAATGTAAAAGAGAGCAGATGAGCGAGTGGGTGAGATGTTATCAGCAAATTTTGTTGAAAATAAGAAAAAGTTTTGGAATGAGATTAATAAGTTGAGGAAGCCTAGAGAACAAATGGATTTGACAGTTAAAAATAGGAGAGGAGAGTTATTAAATGGAGAGTTAGAGGTATCGGGAAGATGGAGAGAATATTTTGAGGAGTTGTTAAATGTTGATGAAGACAGGGAAGCTGTGATTTCGTGTGTAGGGCAAGGAGGAATAACATCTTGTAGGAGTGTGGAAGAGCCAGTTGTGGGTGTAGGGGAAGTTCGTGAGGCAGTGGGTAGAATGAAAGGGGGTAAGGCAGCTGGGATTGATGGGATAAAGATAGAAATGTTAAAAGCAGGTGGGGATATAGTTTTGGAGTGGTTGGTGCTATTATTTAATAAATGTATGGAAGAGGGTAAGGTACCTAGGGATTGGCAGAGAGCGTGTATTGTTCCTTTGTATAAAGGCAAAGGGGACAAAAGAGAGTGCAAAAATTATAGGGGAATAAGTCTGTTGAGTGTACCTGGTAAAGTGTCTGGTAGAGTTATTATTGAAAGAATTAAGAGTAAGACAGAAAGCAGGATAGCAGATGAACAAGGGGGCTTTAGGAAAGGTAGGGGGTGTGTAGACCAAGTGTTTACAGTGAAACATATAGGTGAACAGTATTTGGATAAGGGTAAAGATGTTTTTGTGGCATTTATGGATTTGGAAAAGGCGTATGATAGGGTAGATAGGGGAGCAATGTGGCAGATGTTGCAGGTGTATGGAATAAGAGGAAGGTTATTGAAAGCAGTGAAGAGTTTTTATGAGGATAGTGAGGCTCAGGTTAGAGTGTGTAGGAGGGAAGGGGACTATTTCCCAGTAAAAGTGGGCCTTAGACAAGGATGTGTGATGTCACCGTGGTTGTTCAATATATTTATAGATGGGGTTGTAAGAGAAGTGAATGCGAGGGTCTTGGCAAGAGGTGTGGGGTTAAAAGATGAAGAATCAAATACAAAGTGGGAGTTGTCACAGTTGCTTTTTGCTGATGACACTGTGCTTTTGGGAGATTATGAAGAGAAGTTGCAGAGGTTGGTGGATGAATTTGGTAGGGTGTGTAAAAGAAGAAAATTTAAAGAGAATATATGAAAGAGTAAGGTGATGAGGATAACAAAAAGAATAGGTGACGAAAGATTGGATATCAGATTGGAGGGAGAGAGTATGGAGGAGGTGAATGTATTCAGATATTTGGGAGTGGACATGTCAGCAGATGGGTCTATGAAGGATGAGGTGAATCATAGAATTGATGAGGGGAAAAGGGTGAGTGGAGCACTTCGGAGTCTGTGGAGACAAAGAACCTTGTCCATTGAAGTAAAGAGGGGAATGTATGAGAGTATAGTTATACCAACGCTCTTATATGGGTGTGAAGCATGGGTGATGAATGTTGCAACGAGGAGAAGGCTGGAGGCAGTGGAGATGTCATGTCTGAGGTCAATGTGTGGTGTGAATATAATGCAGAGAATTCGGAGTTTGGAAATTAGGAGGAGGTGCGGGATTACCAAAACGATTGTCCAGAGAGCTGAGGAGGGGTTGTTGAGGTGGTTTGGACATGTAGATAGAATGGAACGAGACAGAGTGACTTCGAGATTGTATAAATCTGTAGTGGAGAGAAGGCGGGGTAGGGGTCGGCCTAGGAAAGGTTGGAGGGAGGGGGTAAAGGAAGTTTTGTGTGCGAGGGGCTTGGACTTCCAGCAAGCATGTGTGAGCGTGTTTGATAGGAGTGAATGGAGGCATATGGTTTTTTATACTTGACGTGCTGTTGGAGTGTGAGCAAAGTAACATTTATGAAGGGATTCACGGAAACCGGCAGGCGGGACTTGAGTTCTGGAGATGGGAAGTACAGTGCCGGCACTCTGAAGGAGGGGTGTTAATGTTGCAGTTTTATAACTGTAGTATAAAGCACCCTCTGGCAAGACAGTGATGGAGTGAATGATGATGAAAGTTTTTCTTTTCGGCCACCCTGCCTTGGTGGGAATCGGCCGATGTGTTAATAAAAATAATAAAATATATATATATATATATATATATATATATATATATATATATATATATATATATATATATATATATATATATATATATATATATATATATATATATATATATATATATATGTCGTGCTGATTAGTAAAACTGGTCAATTAGCAAGAACTCATTTAAAATTAAGTCCTTTCTAAAAAAAATTTATACATTTAAAAATATATTTTTTCATTTATGTTAATGTAAAAATTTATAATTTTGTATAAGAGAAACTTTGAAAACCTACCTAACCTTATTACAACAAGCGCAATTTAATTTAGCCTAACCCAACTAAATATATTTTAGATACGTTAACATTAATTTAATAATAAACAAACACAATGAAATATATTTTTTGTTATGTTCAGAATGATTTTGGCGAATTATGACACAAATTTTCACTTGTCTTATATGGCAGGTGAGCTTCTATTTAAGCCAAAATCGCAAGTTTTACCTAATCGGCACGACATATATATATATATATATATATATATATATATATATATATATATATATATATATATATATATATATATATATATATATATATATGTTGTGCCGATTAGGTAAAACTGTCAATTACAAGAACTCATCTAAAATTAAGTCCTTTCTAAAATTTCTCTTATACGTTTAAAGATATATTTTTTCATTTATGTTAATGTAAGAATTTATAATTTTGTACCAAGAGAAACTTTGAAAACCTACCTAACCTTATTACAAACACAATTTAATTTAGCCTAACCCAACTAAATATATTTTAGATACGTTAACATTAATTTAATAATAAACAAACACAATGAAATATATTTTTCGTTAGGTTGAGAATGATTTGGCGAAATTATTGCATACACAAATTTTCACTTGTCTTATATGGCAAGAAGAGCGTTGCTATTTAAGCCAAAATCGCAAGTTTTACCTAATCGGCACGACATATATATATATATATATATATATATTATATATATATATATATATATATATATATATATATATATATATATATATATATGTCGTGCCGATTAGGTAAAACTTGCGATTTGGCTTAAATAGCAACGCTCAGCTTGCCATATAAGACAAGTGAAAATTTGTGTATGCAATAATTTCGCCAAAATCATTCTAAACATAACGAAAAATATATTTCATTGTGTTTGTTTATTATTAAATTAATGTTAACGTATCTAAAATATATTTAGTTGGGTTAAGCTAAATTAAATTGCGCTTGTTGTAATAAGGTTAGGTAGGTTTTCAAAGTTTCTCTTGGTACAAATTATAAATTCTTACATTAACATAAATGAAAAATATATATTTAAACGTATAAGAGAAAATTTTAGAAAGGACTTAATTTTAGATGAGTTCTGTTAATTGACCAGTTTTACCTAATCGGCACGACATATATATATATATATATATATATATATATATATATATATATATATATATATATATATATATATATATATATATATATATATATATATATATATATATATATATATATATGTCGTGCCGATTAGGTAAAACTTACGATTTTGGCTTAAATAGCAACGCTCACCTCCATATAAGACAAGTGAAAATTTGTGTATGCAATAATTTCGCCAAAATCATTCTGAACATAACGAAAAAATATATTTCATTGTGTTTGTTTATTATTAAATTAATGTTAACGTATCTAAAATATATTTAGTTGGGTTAGGCTCAATTAATTGCGCTTGTTGTAATAAGGTTAGGTAGGTTTTCAAAGTTTCTTTGGTAAAAAGTTATAAATTCTTACATTAACATAAATGAAAAAATATATCTTTAAACGTATAAGAGAAAATTTTAGAAAGAACTTAAATTTAGATGAGTTCTTGCTAATTGACAGTTTTACTAATCGGCACGACATATATATATATATATATATATATATATATATATATATATATATATATATATATATATATATATATATATATATATGTCGTGCCGATTAGGTAAAACTTGCGATTTTGGCTTAAATAGCAACGCTCACCTTGCCATATAAGACAAGTGAAAATTTGTGTATGCAATAATTTCGCCAAAATCATTCTGAACATAACGAAAAAATATATTTCATTGTGTTTGTTTATTATTAAATTAATGTTAACGTATCTAAAATATATTTAGTTGGGTTAGGCTAAATTAAATTGCGCTTGTTGTAATAAGGTTAGGTAGGTTTTCAAAGTTTCTCTTGGTACAAAATTATAAATTCTTACATTAACATAAATGAAAAAATATATCTTTAAACGTATAAGAGAAAATTTTTGAAAGGACTTAATATTAAATGAGTTCTTGCTAATTGACCAGTTTTACCTAATCGGCACGACATATATATATATATATATATATATATATATATATATATATATATATATATATATATATATATATATATATATATATATATATATATATGTCGTGCCGATTAGGTAAAATCTTGATTTTGGCTTAAATAGCAACGCTCACCTTGCCATATAAGAGAAGTGAAAATTTGTGTATGCAATAATTTCGCCAAAATCATTCTGAACATAACAAAAAAATATATTTCATTGTGTTTGTTTATTATTAAATTAATGTTAACGTATCTAAAATATATTTAGTTGGGTTAGGCTAAAATAAATTGCGCTTGTTGTAATAAGGTTAGGTAGGTTTTCAAAGTATCTCTTGGTACAAAATTATAAATTTTTACATTACCATAAATGAAAAAAATATATCTTTAAACGTATAAGAGAAAATTTTAGAAAGGACCTAATTTTGGATGAGTTCTTGCTAATTGACCAGTTTTACCTAAACGGCACGACATATATATATATGTCGTGCCGATTAGGTAAAACTTGCGATTTTGGCTTAAATAGCAACGCTCACCTTGCCATATAAGGCAAGTGAAAATTTGTGTATGCAATAATTTCGCCAAAATTATTCTGAACATAACGAAAAAAATATATTCCATTGTGTTTGTGTATTATTAAATTAATGTTAACGTATCTAAAATATATTTAGTTGGGTTAGGCTAAATTAAATTGAGCTTGTTGTAATAAGGTTCGGTAGGTTTTCAAAGTTTCTCTTGGTACAAAATTTTAAATTTTTACATTAACGTAAATGAAAAAATATATCTTTAAACGTATAAGAGAAAATTTTAGAAAGGACTTAATTTTAGATGAGTTCTTGCTAATTGACCAGTTTTACTTAATCGGCACGACATATATATATATATATATATATATATATATATATATATATATATATATATATATATATATATATATATATATATATATATATATATATATATATATATATGTCGTGCCGATTAGGTAAAACTTCGATTTGGCTTAAATAGCAACGCTCACCTTGCCATATAAGACAAGTGAAAATTTGTGTATGCAATAATTTCGCCAAAATCATTCTCAACATAACGAAAAAATATATTTAATTTTGTTTGTTTATTATTAAATTAATGTTAACGTATCTAAAATATATTTAGTTGGGTTAGGCTAAATTAAATTGCGCTTGTTGTAATAAGGTTAGGTAGGTTTTCAAAGTTTCTCTTTTTACAAAATTATAAATTCTTATATTAACATAAATGAAAAAATATATCTTTAAACGTATAAGAATTTTTTTTAGAAAGGACTAAATTTTAGATGAGTTCTTGCTAAATGACCAGTTTTACCTAATCGGCACGACATATATATATATATATATATATATATATATATATATATATCGTGCCGATTAGGTAAAACTTGCGATATTGGCTTAAATAGCAACGCTCACCTTGCCATATAAGACAAGTGAAAATTTGTGTATGCAATAATTTCGCCAAAATCATTCTGAACATAACAAAAAAAATATATTTCATTGTGTTTGTTTATTATTAAATTAATGTTAACGTATGTAAAACATATGTAGTTGGGTTAGGCTAAATTAAATTGCGTTTGTTGTAATAAGGTTAGGTACGTTTTCAAAGTTTCTCTTGGTACAAAATTAAAAATGTTTACATTAACATAAATGAAAAAAAAAAATCTTTAAACGTATAAGAGAAAATTTTAGAAAGGACTTAATTTTAGATGAGTTCTTGCTAATTGACCAGTTTTACCTAATCGGCACGACATATATATATATATATATATATATATATATATATATATATATATATATATATATATATATATATATATATATATATATATATATATATATATATATATATATATATATATATATATATATATAGTGATGGCTTGTACACCAAACGGGATGAGGTTGAAATTAGTTTCTGAGGGCTCCATGTGCCTCAACGTATATGAGGTACAACATACTTTTATTCCCATGATAGGGATTAAAGTAAATCTTGCTAAGTGTAGTCGATTGGCTTTAAACGTCTATAACCAACTATTTCCTGGAAAAGAACATATTAACGGTAATAAAGTTGGGAAATTGAAATATACACATCAGAAAGTGAACACCAAATATGGCTTCTCCTAGGCCATTTGTTGTTCTTTCCTTGACATATCTAGGAATTTATAGGGTTCATATATAGGATTAATATAGAATGTATTCTTAGGCCATGTCTAATGACTTCTTGGAAATGTCTACTGACTCCTAGGCTGTGTCTGTTGTCTCCTTGGACAGTGGTTGCATCCGGGACACCAAGGAATTCTATCCGGCCAGCAACTGTGTCTGTAATTTTCGGAAAATTAAGTGTATCTTACTTCAGAAATATTTCATTTTTATTTGACAGCGGTAATGACAACGCTTGATGCACTTAGTATAGAGTTTGAAATTTAGCAGTTTAGCTTTATGTGTCCAGAGCTGAATGACATGAATTTATTCTCTGATTTTGCATTTGTCTATTTTAATTAGCCACTTAAACAAATTCTATTCAAAACTGCGATAATAAGGATCATATAAATATGGGTTGTATTACAGTATCACAGCTTTTATGACAAAATTACGTAATTCATCTCTTCAAGTCGAATAAAAAAGCCCTTAACTAACTTTTCAACTCTACTGTTTTTAACGAATACCTTAAAAACATAACGTTAGATGGGCTGTGGTACCTGGCCATAAAGATATACCAGCAAGGGAGCAATCAATAAAGAAATTCAATAAAGTTAAGGAAAAAAGTATACACCAAAGGTTATTTGTGAGCACCTTTATATTCCCACTAAAGTTATATACACTTATTATGTGTTAATCAGCTTGAAGTTATTGAAATACTGACCTGTAAACCTTGGTGTACTTACAAAGTCATCGAACTTGAAGCTCAGCACATCACTCGGACTGGTTGACTTGCTTTGCTACTGGTAGTTTATCTTTGAATACAAGTGCGCCCCAGACACCTATATCCCCAGTAAACTACGAGGATTTTAGCTGATTATTCGTGAAATGCAGAACGCGTAGTTGTGTGATGCGCACCGAATAAAATTGATTCATTCAGTGACCATCACACCCACAGTCCCAGCTCACAGTTACAGATGGTCATCGTCAGCATCCCTCAGATGAGAGAAATGACAATATGGCCCAAATAAAGAAAACTAGCTAATGGGACTACCTTTACTCTCTTACCATCATACTCAGCTGCCAGTGCTCAACAAAAGTGTTTGCAAAAACTAAAAAAAAAAAAATATTAATTTAAGGTCGATTAATTCCCATATAGGAAGAGACAGCAGGCAGTAGGGCTGACATACGACCAAGACATCTTACTAACGTAAAGGAGGGGTGGAACGTAAGGCTAATCATCACCTTAATCATTACCAATAGTATATTTTAGTTTAACAATAGATCATGGATAAATAATAACAAATACGCCCCGACTAACTAACAAGCATCGGAGAGTGACAGTATACAGTTGTGGCATTTATATGTAACCTCACAGTAGTCAGTTTCCTTGTTTGTAATACTGTGACATTATTCAGCTGTATTCTTGTTAATTCTGGAGTCAACTGAACTAATGAAGAATTATGTGGTACCATTATATGGCATGTTCCAGTGATGGGCAGGTAGTATATGTTGGACCAGCTATCCTACAGCAGTATAATTTTTTGTCCCTGCAATTGAGTGCCAGTGCCCTTTCACGTTTCTTGTTTCCCTCTGGGACAAGGCAAACAGTGTCACAATGTAGGGGGTCTGTATGACCCTCATTTAAATTCAGTTATAAGCTTATTCAGCTGTTCTCTTGCAATAACTTTGAAAGAGATCCTAGAGGCACAAAACACTCTGCCAAACTGCAGGTCTGATAATGTCTTTTCTGATTCAGTAATTTTATGCAGAAATCTATATGTTATCTGTACTAAAGAAGACTGCAAAAAGATACATTCAACAATGCAATATGATAATGAACTTGCACTTCTCTTGAACTTGAATGGTGGTGAAGGCGACCTTTTAGAGGTCGCTGGTACACTGCCTTTACTCGGTTTACTTATTATAACATCTGCATCTTCCTCAAGGCTCAGATAATCCCAGTATGCTTTCTTAGCAAATTAATTACATATATTTTCGTGTTATCTTAGACCTTAATTTTTTGGAGCGGATTTTTTTCACTGTTATTTCCGCATCATACTTCTTATTTCACTCGTCATCTTTATTTTCCTGAAACTCCTTCTGATGTTTGCTTTCACTTGTCATCATGACCTTGTGCTGACACCTTCACAACACCTTCACTGCCAACTGTTTGATTCTGAATAGAGTATATATACTTTATTGATTCTTTAAGTATTATTATGAATAACTTTACACACACACACACACTCATATATATATATATATATATATATATATATATATATATATATATATATATATATATATATATATATTGTGTGTGTGTGTGTGTGTGTGTGTGTGTGTGTGTGTGTGTGTGTGTACTCACCTAGTTGTGGTTGCAGGGGTCGATACATAGCTCCTGGCCCCGCCTCTTCACTGGCCGCTACTGGGTCACTCTCCCTGCGCCACGAGCTTTATCATACCTCTTCTTAAAGCTGTGTATGGAACCTGCCTCCACTACATCGCTTCCCAAGCTATTCCACTTCCCGACTACTCTGTGACTGAAGAAATACTTCCTAACATCCCTGTGATTCATCTGAGTCTTCAACTTCCAACTGTGTCCCCTTGTTGCTGTGTCCCATCTTTGGAACATTCTGTCTCTGTCAACCTTGTCAATTCCTCTCAGTATTTTATATGTCGTTATCATGTCCCCCCTATCTCTCCTGTCCTCCAGTGTCGTCAGGTCGATTTCCCTTAACCTATTCTCGTAGGACACACCCCTTAGCTCCAGGACTAGTCTTGTTGCAAACCTTTGCACTTTCTCTAGCTTATTTACGTGCTTGGATAAATGTGGGTTCCAAACTGGTGCTGCATACTCCAGTATGGGCCTAACGTACACAGTGTACAGGGTCCTGAACGATTCTTTATTAAGATGTAGGAATGCTGTGTGTGTGTGTGTGTGTGTGTGTGTGTGTGTGTGTGTGTGTGTGTGTGTGTGTGTGTGTGTGTGTGTGTGTGTGTGTGTATACAAAATAAAATCATAAAAAATAAAATATAAAATCTACCAAAAAATGTTTTGTTTTAAAACCCAGGCTGACTAGTTTAAAAAAATATTTTTTTAGCAACCCTTCTGTGTGTAGCACCATGTGAAGCATCCTGAAGAGCACAGTATAGAATATATGGAGCACCATGTAGACCACACTGTTAGACACCATGAGGAGCACCATGCGGAGCACCATGAGGAGCACCATGAGGAGCACCATGAGGAGCACCATGTGGAGCACCATGATGAGCACTATGCAGAGCACCATGAGGAACACTATGAGGAGCACTATAAGGAGCACTATAAGGAGCACAATGAGGAGCACCATGAGGAGCACCATGAGGAGCACTATGAGGAGCACCATGTGGAGCACCATGAGGAGCACCATAAGGAGCACCATGAGAAGCACTATGAGGAACACCATGAGGAGCACTATGTGGAACACTATGAGGAGCACCGTGACGAGCACCATGAGGAGCACCATGAGGAGCACCATGAGGAGCACCATGAGGAGCGCCATCTGGAGCAACATCTGGAACACCATGACAAGCACCATGAGGAACACCATGCGGAGCACCATGAGGAGCACCATGCGGAGCAGTATGAGGAGCACCATGAGGAGCACCATGTGGAGCACCATGAGGAGCACCATGCAGAGCACCATGAGGAGCACTATGAGGAGCACTATAAGGAGCACTATAAGGGGCACAATGAGGAGCACCATGAGGAGCACCATGAGGAGCACCATAAGGAGCACCATGAGAAGCACCATGAGGAACACCATGAGGAGCACTATGTGGAACACTATGAGGAGCACGGTGAGGAGCACCATGAGGAGCACCATGAGGAGCACTATGAGGAGCACCATGAGGAGCACCATCTGGAGCAACATCTGGAACACAATGACGAGCACCATGAGGAGCACCATGCGGAGCACCATGAGGAGCACCATGAGGAGCACCATCTGGAGCAACATCTGGAACACCATGACGAGCACCATGAGGAGCACCATGAGCAGCACCATCCGGAGCACCATCCGGAGCACAGTGCGGAGCACCATGAGGAGTACCATCAAGATCACTATGCGGAGCACCATGAGGAGCACCATGAGGAGCACCACGCAGAGCAGCATGAGGAGCACCAAGAGGAGCACCATGTGGAGCACAATGTGGAGCACCACGTGGAACACTATGAGAAGCACCCTGAGGAACACTATGTGGAGCACCATGTGGAGTACCATGCGCATCACAATGCGGAGCAGCATGCGGAGCAGCATGCGGAGCAGCATCAGGAGAACTATGATGATCACAATGAGGAGAACCATGAGGAGCATCATGAGGAGCACCATGAGGAGGACTATGAGCACCATGAGGAGGACTATGAGCACCATGAGGAGCACCATGCAGAGCACCATGAGGAGCATCATGAGGAGCACCATGAGGAGGACTATGAGCACCATGAAGGGCATCATGAGGTGCACCATGCGGAGTGCCAGTTTAGCACAGTGTAAAGCAAAGTGTGTAACAACGTGTGTAGCACCATGTGGAACACCGGGTGGAGTACTATGTGGAACATTGCAAGAAGCATCGTTGTGAGCACCTGTTAAAACACCATGTGGAGTACTATGCGTACAATAATTTGAACCACCATGTAGAACACTGTTTGAAACTCTGTGTTCTAGCATAGTGTACATAGGTTATTTACACTGTAAATAACAGCTTATTTTCCGTGATGTAAATACAATCACTTATTCTCTCTGTTGTCCTTTTGCTCGTTCCTAATTTTTTATCGTGCTACGGTAAAGTAGGCAGGCCGGTAGTCTACACCTGTGCGTGTATTACGGGGGCATGTCCAGGATTTTGTGTCTCTGCAGTATCTCAACGAACCTGTCTTCAGTACTGCGTTGCAACCTGCGATATTGATATTGCTTTGTGTTGCGTTGAGTGTATTGCAATCAGCGTTATTTTACAGTTATGCCACCGACACTTGTCATGCGATTGATAACTGAATATACCTTGCAAAACTTGCCCAAACTATCTCTACAACGCTGATGGTGAATTCCTCGTTCTATTGGTATAGAATATCAACAATCGCTGCACAGCTTCGTGAGCGTATATGAAACAAATTAAAGGTGGACTCGTGTAATATGGCATACCAAACTGAGCTTTCAGCTGCTACGTCAGCTAGCGTCGATCTACACATCGGTTCCTTTAAAATGCAGGAGGACAAACTCCTGAGCAACAAGACCAACAGCCATTTGCAGAAACGTGTGGTGAATCAGGATTGTCTCGAAGGGCAGTCAGCTTCTTTAGCACTCTAGTTGGCTAGACTCAACCTTGAGACAGCAATGGAGCAACGTGCATTTGTCAGGGAGGAGTTTGACATAGAAGTAATGGAGGCATTTTCAACCTACTGTAGTTGACAATTCCAGTGTTCAGAAACCTGTGTCGCTAGAACCTTGGTTTTCAGATTCTGAACGTAAACAATTTTTCGAGTTTTTTGAAAATCAGGCTGGAGCTTTGAGATGGCCATTTGAGCATTGGGCAGCACTCGTGCATACAGCATTATACGGAAAAGAGCAGGAATTTACAGCTGGTTTGGGTGATGACGAATTCGCTAATAACGACGACTCAGCGCATTCCCGTCAAATATAGACGAGAATTCAAATTGAGCAAGCGTCAGTTGGGTCAGTCTCATGTGGACGTTGTTCGTGGGCAATCTAAAACTTTCACCAAGTGGTACAAAGCCACTGGTGTCACTAATTTATGTGAGTTACTGCAATTAGATATTCTTGACAATCTTTTTGAGTCAGTTAGACCTGAGGTTCATGTGTGTTTAGAAGACCATTCATGGGCAATTACATTGGAAGCTGATAGACTTGCTGACACATCTGAGGTTAACTGTTCCTTGTCTGAGCGGTCTTTACCTTTCTTCCCAGCAGCCTCTTATGGACAGAGTTCGTCATAGACGGACTTCGGAGCGGAATAAGCAGGAGGCTGGAGCTGAAAAACGACGTCTGCCTCCAAGTCAGCATCGGGCAACAGATAAGAATCCTAAACCTATCACTAATTACTTTTGCCGTAAGCCTGGTCACATAAAGACTACTTGCCCCAAGCTAGTGGTAAGTTAACTACATCACTACTGCTATGTAAAATAGCTGTACATCCCACTGAAACAAATTAGCAGGAAATAGATGCCTGAATGGTACCATTTTATTGTCAAAGTAAAATCTCCCAAGGAGTATGAAACTAACTTTGAGATATCCACCTTTAGGAATACCGAGTCTTTTTGCTCCTTCTTACAAGAGGGAACAAACCTCATTAAATTTCTCAGCGTTATTACAAGCTTAATAGAGTAAGTATTACACTGGGAATTTAACCGTAGGTGTGTCTAGGGGATTTCCCATGAAAGATGTTGTTATTGCTTGGTAATAATACAATAGTAATTAGATAAGGGTAAAGAGATTTTTGTGGCATTTATGGATTTGGAAAAGGCGTATGACAGGGTGGATAGGGAGGCAATGTGGCAGATGTTGCAAAAGGTATGGAATAAGAGGTAGGTTACTGAAAGCAGTGAAAAGTTTTTACGAGGATAGTGAGGCTCTGGTTAGAGAATGTAGGCGAGAGGGAGATTATTTCCCATGCCTTAGAAGGAAATGTGTGATGTCACCGTGGTTGTTCAATATATTTATAGATGGAGTTGTAAGAGAAGTGAATGTTCGGGTGTTGGCAAGAGGTGTGGGGCTAAAAGAATCTAGCACAAAGTGGAGTTGTCACAATTGCACTTTGCTTATGACACTGTGCTTTTGGGAGATTTTGAAGAGAAGTTGCAAAGGTTGGTGGATGAGTTTTGTAGGGTATGTAAAAGAAGAAAATTAAAAGTGATTATATTAAAGAGTAAGGTAATGAGGATAACAAAAATATTAGGTAACAAAACATTGGATATCAGATTGAGGTGAATGTATTCAGATATTTAGGAGTGGACGTGTCAGCAGATGGGTCTATGAAAGATGAGGTGAATCATAGAATTGACAAGTGGAAAAATAGGTGAGTGGTGCACTGAGAATTCTGTAAAGACAAAGAACTTTGTCCATGGAAGCAAATAGGGAAACGTATGAGAGTATATTTATACCAACGCACTTATATGGATGCAAATCATTGGCGGTGAATGTTGCAACAAGGAGAAGGCTTGAGGCAGTGGAGATGTCGTGTCTGAGGGCAATGTGTTGTGTGAATATAATGCAGAGAATTCGTAGTTTGGAAATTATGAGGATGTGTGAGATTACCAAAACTGTTATCCAGAGGGCTGACAAGGGTTGGTGAGGTGGTTCGGACATGTTCGAGAGTGTATAAATCTGTAGCGTAGGGAAGGCGGGGTAAAGGTCGGCCTAGGAAAGGTTGGACGGAAGGGGTAAATGAGGTTTTGTGTGCGAGGGGCTTGGACTTAGAGCAAGCATGAGTTAGCCTATTAGATAGGAGCAAATGAAGACAAATGATTTTTAGGACTTGACGTGCTGTTGAAGTGTGAGCAAGGTAACATTTATGAAGAGATTCAGGGAAACCAGCAGGCTGGACTTGAGTCCTGGAGATGAGAAGTACGGTGCCTGCACTCTGAAGGAGGGGTGTTAATGTTTCAGTTTTATAACTGTAGTGTAATCGAGCCTGTGGCAAAACAGTGATGTAGTAAATGATGGTCAATGTTTTTCTTTTTCGGACAACCCTACCTTGGTGGGAAACAGCCGATGTGTTAATAAAAAAAAAACATCTATATTCTAGATGCTGTCCCGAACCCATTCGAACCACCGAAGCCTCTTCTCCGATGTTGGCCATAGCTCGGGCAATGCCCCAATTAATATCGAAAAAGAATGCTGCTCTATCCCTGAAGGACAGCGATCTAGTGCTCGACAATTTATTTAACGAGGTAAACTGGCCAGGGCCTCGTAAATCTAGTGAAAAGTCCAGGATAAAGCCTTCCTATTCCGGAGTCGCAGGATTGCCAGACGTATCTGTTTCCATCCCCGCGAGGCTGTCTTTTTGGAAAGAGCTACGAAAGGATCCTTCTTTAGCCTCCGCTCTTAAAGCTGTCATGGGCGAATCCAACTCAGATCCCCCGGTTAAATATGAAACTAAGAATAACTTCCTCATATATACAGAGACTGGTAGGGAAGCTTACTACCAGACAGACTGCTAGTTCCATCATAAAAAATCAGAATTCAGGTTCTGAAAATAGCTTGCAATCCTTCCTTTTACAGGATCTTAAAACATTTTTATTTGTCATGTATAAGACGAGATTTGCGGAGTCACATCCGTTCCTGTTGTGAGTGCCAGCAAGTGGGTAAGCCAGGGAACTATATTAGACCCGCATCACTTCATCCCATACCCACTGATAAAGAGCCATTTGTGCACTTAGTTATCGGTTGTGTGATATCCTAGGGCAATATGTGGTCACTAATTTTATAAAGAAACTTTTTAACTAGGCTCGGAATTAATAAAAAAACTGTCGTCCACAGCCTATAACCCTCAGTCCCAAAGCGCCTTGGAACGGTTTAACCAAGACCTAAACACTATTATGCAAACGAATTGAATGTTTTTTCTACAGACTTGAATGAATCGCTTCCTCTGTTGCTACTGTGCAGGAATCATCTGGGTACAGTCTTTTCGAGCTAGGATTTTTGGCATAATGTGAGATCAATTCCCTTTCCCATGCGCTCAAGAAAGGATGAATAGGAGAAGATGACTGCAAAACAACGTACGGTCCTTCATCAAGATTGCACGTGGCCCGTTAACTGGCAAAGACCAACTTAAAATCTGCTCAAAACTACATGAAACAGAGGTATGACAACATTGCTTAATTTCGCTCCTTTAACCCAAGAGACAAAGAGTTGGTCCAGGAACCTGTGCTTCCTCACACCTCGAAAGTAAGATTTATTGGTCCATGGAAGGTAATAAAAAATAATTATGATTTAAACTATGTGGTAGCACCTCTTGATGAACCCAATGCGGGTAAAGTTTTCCACATTAATCAGGTTAAACTATTTTTTGAACCTCCTATGGTCCCAGTAATTATTTTCTATTCTGTCGCTGACCCTGTGGAAGACTCTGATTTCCTGTTCACAATTCCGGAGGTTCAAATTAAGCTCCTTAACTCAGCATCCTCCAGGATCCTCGCCCATAATGTCGGGACTTGCAGAAGACCAAGTAGAAACATTAACTATCCCGACATATTTTCGGATATTCCGAAAAAGTGCACCCTGTGTTATCACAATGTAAACATAGGAACTGCTAAACCCATTAAACTCTCACTACAGAGCTAATCCTCAAAAACAGAGACTACTTCAGGAGGAAGTTAAATTTCTGTTTGAACGTTGATTGGTGGAGGAATCGTCCAGCTTCCTTGTTAAGAAGCCTGATGGAGGATTTCGAATGTGTACCGACTATCGTACGAATTTACTAACTTTTTTCACTAAGGTGTTTGAGGAGGTAGATCATGGTAATGAATATGATATTGTGTATATGGACTTCTGTAAGGCTTTAGATAAAGTTCCACATCAGAGGCTATTGATGAAACTTAAGGCACACAGAATAGGAGGAGAATTTTTTTTTTGGGTAGAGGCATGGATGACAAATAGGCGGCAGAGAGTTTGCATAAATGGGGAGAAATCAAAATGGGGGCACGTCTCAAGCGGTGTTCCACAGGGGTCAGTTTTTGGCCCCCTGTTGTTTACAATTTACATAAACGACATAGATGAGGAAATAATTAGCAACATAAGCACATTTGCTGATGACACCAAAATAGGCCGTCCAATTCATTCTAATGAGGACATTAGAGCACTCCAGGAAGATTTGAATAGACTGATGCAGTGGTCGGAGAAGTGGCAGATGCAGTTTAATGTAGACAAATGCAAAGTTCTAAATGTTGGACAGGACAATAACCATGCCACATATAAACTGAATAATGTAGATCTTAATACTTGTGATTGCGAGAAGGATTTAGGAGTTCTGGTTAGTAGTAATCTGAAACCAAGACAACAGTGCATAAGTGTTCGCAATAAAGCTAACAGAATTCTTGGCTTCATATCAAGAAGTATAAATAATAGAAGTCTTCAGGTTGTTCTTCAGCTCTATATATCTTTGGTTAGGCCTCATTTAGATTATGCTGCACAGTTTTGGTCACCGTATTACAGAATGGACATAAATGCACTGGAAAACGTACAGAGGAGGATGACAAAGTTGATCCCATGTATCAGAAATCTTGCCTATGAGGATAGACTGAGGGCCTTGAATCTGCACTCTCTAGAAAGGCGTAGAATTAGGGGGGATATGATTGAGGTGTATAAATGGAAAACAGGAATAAATAAATATCCAGCCAAGACAGGACTCGCAGCAATGGTTTCAAGTTGGAAAAGTTCAGATTCAGGAAGGATATAGGAAAGCACTGGTTTGGTAATAGAGTTGTGGATGAGTGGAACAAACTCCCGAGTACTGTCATAGGAGCTGGGACGTTGTGTAGTTTTAAAAATAGGTTAGATAAATACATGAGTGGGTGTGGGTGGGTGTGAGTTGGACCTGACTATCTTGTGCTACTAGGTCAGATTCCGTACTAATTCCTTAAGTGGAAGTGACCTGACTACCTGGAGTTTACCTTGAGAAGGATAGCTCCAGGTGGTCAGGTCTATGCCGGTGAGTAGTGGACGTGCCTCGCATGGGTCAGTAGGCCTGCTGCAGTGTTCCTTTTTTCTTATGTTCTTATATAGTGGACTTTGTAGGTAAGGCCCCTTTCGTATCCAGACTAGATCGTCTTAAAGGTTACTATCAGGTTCCGGTGATCCTTGGGTTGGTGGCAAAGCTCTCGTTTCCCACGCTGAGGGTCGAGGTTCGATTCCCGGCAAGGGTGGACATATTGGGCGTGTTTCCTTACACCGGTTGTCCATGTTGACCCATCAGTAAAAATGAGCTTCTGGGTGTTAGTCGACTGGTGTGGGACGTATTCCGGGACAAAAGCTGACCTAATTTGCCCGAAACTCTACACAACAAACGGTTTTCTATATAGTAGTATGCAATAAGATCACAGTAAACAGGTGATATCACAATATGCAGAACAACCACTGAAAAAATAGTGAAATTTCAAGCACTTTCGTGACTTCTCACATTATCATGGAACTATAAACATAAGAACATAAGAAAGGAGGAACACTGCAGCAGGCCCGTTGGCCCATAAGAGGCAGGTCCTTCACAATCCATTCCACTAACAGAATAATTTCCCAACCTAATTTTCAATACTACCCAAGAAATAAGCTTTGATGATTCTATTAACTCAAGTGCGAGTCCCACTCAAATCCAACCCCTCTCACTCATGTATTTATCCAACCTAAATTTAAAACTACCCAAGGTCCTAGCTTCAATAACCCTACTAGGCAGACTGTTCCACTCATCAACTAAATTATGAACAACAATGGGCCCAAAACTGATCCTTGTGGAACGCCACTAGTGACAAATCCCCATTCAGATTTGACCCCATTAATGGAAACTCTCTGCTTTCTATTGGTAAGCCATGCCTCTATCCATGCTAGAACTATACCATGAGCTGCCACTTTTCTTAAGAGTCTCTTGTGAGGTACTCTATCGAAGGCCTTACTGAAATCCAAGTAAACTATATCATATTCTTTATCACTGTCTACTGCCTCAAATGTTTTATTGAAAAACGTCAGTAAATTTGTCAGGCAGGAACGACCACTCGTAAACCCATGCTGAGATTCATTAATCAAATTATGTTCTTCAAGGTGACTTCTGATAATATCAGCTATAATTGATTCTAATAATTTGCCTACTATAGACGTGAGGCTTATTGGACGGTAATTTGATGGAATGGATTTATCCCCTGATTTGAATATAGGAACTACATTAGCTATCTTCCACATCTCTGGCACAACACCAGTTAGGATGGACGTATTAAACACATTCGTTAATGGCTGACTAAGTTCCATTTTGATAGAGGCTAGGACGTTGGGTGGCTTCAAAAAGAGACTGGACAAATACATGAGTGGGAGGGGCTGGGTTTGATTGGTAAAATGTTAACAGGAAGGCATTATAAAGACCTATTATTTTTATAGTTCCTTGATAATGTGAGAAGTCAGAAAATCGCTTGGAATTTCAGGATATTTTCACAGATGTTGTTCAGCATATAGTTATATGTCTCTGAGGTCAGCTAGGCGTGTATACCTTGTACACATACTTGTTAAAATAAAGATATTATTATTGTTACCTTTAAAATATAAAGGGAAGCAGATTTCTGCATTCAGAATTCTAGGTCACTATCAATATACTGTGACCCAAACGGAATTCAGAACTCGCTTGCCACATTCCAAAAATTGATCTATCAAGCTATTAAAGGACTAGAAGGCACTGCAGTTTATAAGAACATAAGAACATAAGAAAGGAGGAACACTGCAGCAGGCCTGTTGGCCTATACTAGGCAGGTCCTTCACAATCCATCCCACTAACAGAATAATTGCCCAACCTAATTTTCAATTCTATCCAAGAAATATGCTTTAATGATTATATTAACTCCAACCCCTCTCACTCATAAGAACATAAGAACATAAGAAAGGCGGAACACTGCAACAGGCCCACCGGCCCATACTTGGCAGGTCCATGTCAAAACCAACCCACCAATAAAAATATTTGTCCAACCCATCGCCATCCAAGCAACAAGCCCCGACAACACCCCCCCACCCCAACCATTGTGCAAGTCCCGTTCAAATCCAACCCCTCTCACTCACAACAACACAGAAATAAGGAGAATGCAGCAAGCCAACTGGTCCACACTAGGTAAGTCACCCTAAAACCCAAAACCAATCCCACAAACAAAATCTCCTACCAAACCCACCTACTCCGTCCAAGGAATATGCTTTGATAATCAGGGCACTATAAAATAGGGTACTGAAGGAGCTGAAGCACCTGGTCCATCACCAGGGTACTGAATGAGCCGAAGTACCTGGTCTATCACCAGGGTACTGAATGAGCTGAAGCACCTGGTCCATCACCAGGGTACTGAATGAGCCGAAGTACCTGATCCATAACCAGGGCACTGAATGAGCCGAAGCACCTGGTCCATCACCAGGGTACTGAATGAGCCGAAGCACCTGGTCCATCACCAGAGTACTGAATGAGCCGAAGCACCTGGTCCATCACCAGGGTACTGAATTAGCCGAATGGGGACTTGTAACAAGTGGTGTTCCAACATAAATTTGAAACTGCCCAAGGTCCTAGCTTCAATAACCCTACTAGGCAGACTGTTCCACTCATCAACTACCCTATTTCCAAACCAATATTTTCCTATATCCTTTATAAATCTAAACTTATCCAATTTGAATCCATTATTGCGGGTTCTCTCTTGGAGAGATATCCTCAAGACCTTATTTATATCCCCCTTATTAATACCCATCTTCCACTAGCTGTAGTTTCTGATACGTGGGATTAATATGTCCCATTTTGAATACCTCTTTGAGAGGTTCAGAACCTTTCAACTGACAATAAACCTGAGTAAATCCTCTTTCGGCCAATCTACTATTACCTTCTTGGTACATGAAGGTAGTGGCAAAGTAACACCTAAATTTGCCAAAGTTTTGGCTATTAAAAATTATCCCAATCCTCAGGATTAGGAGTCCCTGCAAAGGTTCTTAGGAATAATGGGATTTTATACGAAATTCTGCAAAAATATTTGCAGTTGGTGTAGCCCCCTTAACCTCACTTACCAGTGACAAGAATAAATTTTGCTGGACTCCATATCGTCAAGAGGCGTTTAATCGTCTCTTATTTGATTCATCCATTCTTTTGTCTCTCGATTTTTCAAAACCCTTTGTATTACAGGTTGATGCTTGTGAATCGGGTGTTGGGGAAATGTTATTGCAAGGTTCTGGCGAGGGTGATCTGCAGCCTGTGGCTTACTTCTAAAGCAAATACCAGGCTTATCTGCAGGCCAATTTTACTATTCAGAAAGAGGCGCTCGCCCTGTTACTTCCACTGGAATCTTTGGACGTGGTTTTGTCTAGTACGTCACATGTGGTCACCGTTTTCAGTGACCACAATCCTCTGACGTACCTCAGCTCAATGAAGAACAAAAAACTACCTCTCCATACCCCACTTAGCCGGCAAAGATAATGTGCTGGTGGACCCCCTTTACAAAACTTGATTGATGTGTTTGGGACAAAGAAGGTAGTAAGCTCTTTTTTTTTCCTTATGGTCATGAAGTAAAATTAAATTTAATCTGGCCATAATATTTTTTTAGTGAGGGGACATTTGCTCCCATACTCATGTGTCTTGAACCTACACTATCCGTACTGTCTGCTCTCTCGCTGTAAGGTTTTACCCTTTGAGTTGATCACTATCTAATGAACTGGATGGTTGAGAGGAAAGGTGGTTCCATTAGTATTTCGTGACATAGTGGCACATTACCCATGGAGGATGCCTAGTCCTGGCTATTAGATTCCTTTTGGAGTGGGGGTTTGGCATGCTAAGAATATGTTACATTTTAGTCAGCTTATGTCACACACCCATATACGCATGCCTCCCAGTCAGCAAACCAAGTGCTAAGGATTAAACGGGAAGGGGCTCAGTCATTATACCAGTACCTTGGTTCAACCCACCAATCACAAGAAATCCCGCTAGAGCTGTGAAGCGACATGGGACGCTTGTGAAGCAGCTTGAGTGGACTAACCTTCCCAGCTGGTCGCTACAGTTCTCACCGTGTCTTGTGGTCGCATTTGCTTCATTGTTCATAGTTGTAAATATTGTACATAAGCTATTAACTTTATACACTGTAAATACCAGTTTATTTTTAATGAAGGAAATACAATCATTTATTCTCTCTGCTGCCTTTTTGTTCATTGCTAATTAGATATCATGCTACGGCAGGTGTGTTGGTCAATATTCTATACCTCTGTGCATAATACCGGTTTATGGTGTGATTACTTGTTTCCGATATAGTTTATGGTGTCTGGTATAATGACAGATGTCTGGTACAATTTCTTGTGTCTGGACTGATGACAGGTGTTTGGTATGATGACAGGTATCTGGTGTGATGACTAGCATAGGTTATAATTACTGAATCTGGAATGACAGGTGTTTGTTATAGGACGGGTTTCAAGAATAATGACAGCTGTCTGGTTTGATGACAGTGTATTGTATGATGACAGGTAACGTGAATGAATAGTGACTGACACGAAATCAGGTGTCTGGTATGATTACTGGTGTCTGAAATGATGATATGTTGTCTGTTATGATAACAGAAGTATGTATAATGACTTGTATCTGCTATGATGATAGGTATCTAGTATTATGACACATGTCAGGTATGATGAGAGCTTTTAAATATAATGAAAGGTGTCTAGTATGATGACTAGTGTTAGGAATGAGGACAAGCGTCTGGGATGATTACAGGAGACTGATATAATGACAAGAATTTTGGGATGATGAATGACAATATGATTACAGTGTCTAGTTTGATGAGTGAAGTCTGGTGGGTTGACAAATGTCTAGTATGATGATTGATGTTTAGCATGATAACAGGTGTCTGGAATGATTGCAGGAGTCTAGTGTGCTGCATGTTGACTCATATGTTGAGAGGAGTAAAGTGTGAGGACTAGTGCCTGATATGATGACTAACGTCTGGTTGGATTGCTGATGTTCGGTATTGAACTTGAACTTGTATGGCCAGAGCTTTGGTAAGATGGGGAAGGAAGAAAGATGGGTAAGGTTGGACCTATGGGAAAAGGGTGGGTGGGGGTAGGTTAGATGGGATAATAAAGGTAAGTGGCCCAATCACTTTGGTGAATTTTAATATATATATATATATATATATATATATATATATATATATATATATGCGGCCATCCAGAGGGGAAACGCATGCTGCATACTCGGCTCGCGTCCGGCTTCGGAGGAGCTGGAGGAGATTCATAATCTTTGACATATTGTACCATTGTATTCATGTTCATGTTTGTGTGTTTTATAAATGTATTCTGTCTATTAATAAAGCATTTATATGTATGTATGTGTGTATATAGGATGGGGTGGTAGGAGAAGTGGAATATTCAAACGGCTTCAGGAAGAAATCCAAATATTCTTCCTTGATGCCTTTTTATCCACTTCTCCGAGGCTATGGGTCCCACAATTTGCACCAGAGGTGGACCCCATCCTATATATATATATATATATATATATATATATATATATATATATATATATATATATATATATATATATATATATATATATATATATATATATATATATATGTCGTGCCGATTAGGTAAAACTTGCGATTTTGGCTTAAATAGCAACGCTCACCTTGCCATATAAGACAAGTGAAAATTTGTGTATGCAATAATTTCGCCAAAATCATTCTGAACATAACGAAAAAAATATATTTCATTGTGTTTGTTTATTATTAAATTAATGTTAACGTATCTAAAATATATTTAGTCTGGTTAGGCTAAATTAAATTGCGCTTGTTGTAATAAGGTTAGGTAGGTTTTCAAAGTTTCTCTTGGTACAAAATTAAAAATGTTTACATTAACGTAAATGAAAAAAAAAATATCTTTAAACGTATAAGAGAAAATTTTAGAAAGGACTTAATTTTAAATGAGTTCTTGCTAATTGACCAGTTTTACCTAATCGGCACGACATTTATATATATATATATATATATATATATATATATATATATATATATATATATATATATATATATATATATATATATATATATATATATATATATATATATATATATATATATATATATATATATATATATATATATGTGTGTGTGTGTGTGTGTGTTTGTGTGTGTGTGTTGTGTGTGTGTGTGTGTATGTGTATAGTGCCATTAATGAAATCAATTTCATTGAATGGGGTATAACACTTACCCATCAGCTTCACACAGTTATAACAAATGTATAACTCCATGACACTGAGTTGGCAAGGGTTATACTATTTGCAATTGCCTTTTTTTGCGATTGCAGGACGTAAGCTGGAAATGACGACAGCAAGGCGATTAATGTAGGTCGATTGCTACTTGGAGATACTGGCCATCTCAGTTGCTTCATAGGTGGTGTACTGCCATAGTAGGTTTGCATATGTTACATGGTTAGATGTAATAGTTAATAAGTTAAAAGGGGAGTCTCCAAAAATTGGGATGGTATTATCCTTATTGTACATAAAGGGTTCTGGTGTTACCCATTCATCTATATCTTCTGGGAGGTCCCTCAGGATTCTTGGTCTCTGGAAATTATCCTTGTGTATGAATCGTCGCACTCTGTCGGAGGGTCATTCTTTGTGTTCATTGGGGAGGTGCGTTGATGATGTAGTCGGTGGTATTTGTTAGTTGGGGAGGGTTTTCTCTCTCTGGTATATATTGTTCTTGCATGGCGTATAGTTAACTTGTTGATGTGTAGATCTTCCATCCTGATTCTGTCTCTCCTCCTGGTACCTGTGATGAAGCGCAGTGCTCTATTCTGGACTCTTTGTAGCTGTAGCATGTTGGTTTTAGTTGTTAATGTCATAGGTACACAAGGATATTTTAGCATAGGTATTATCATCATCTTGCACAGGTCTTTTTTGATGTGGGAAGGGGCTTGATTAAACCTGTATAGATTGTTGTTGCAGCCTTTGGCTAAATTTATTTTTATAGTGATGTGAGATATGGAGTTGAGTAATCTGTCTATCTCATATCCTAGAATCCTGTTGAGATTTCTAATGGCAAGAGGTGTACCTCTGATTGAAATCTTCCCTTCCCTTCCTTGTCTTTTATGGTTGATGCAAAACACCCGATGCTGCTGATAAGGACTTTGTCTGGGTTGGTCTTGATTCTCCATTTCTTCTCCCAGTTTGCTGTTCTTCCTAATTCCATATTTATTTTTTCTGTTACTCCGTCGTGCCACAGGCCGTCAAAAGCTTTATATACATCCGTGGTTGCAATTAGGGCTAGGTTGCCCTGTTTCCTCATGCTGTCCACAGCATTGAAGATGATATTTATAGCATATTGGGTTCCCCTGTGGGTTCTGAATCCAAACTGTTTTTCAGTAAAGAGATGATTGTATTCCATGTAGTAGTTTAATCTGTTGGAAATGATTTTCTCAAGGACTTTACCAGAGACTTCAAGTAATGAGATAGGTCTATAGTTCTCCGGTTTATGTTTCTCTTTGTTGGGTTTTGCAATGAATATCATCCTTGTTGTCATAAGAGCCACTGGAAAGTGTCCCGAGGCCAAGATGACATTAAAGACATTTACCAGAAAAAAAATTACAATTTCTGGGTAAGAACTTTACTTGTTGCCGGAGATATCAGGGGCTTTATTACTCATTCTGCCTATAACTTGACTCATCTCTCTGAGTGTGATTGGTCTTGTAAAGAGCTGCTCGTCTTCAAGAGTAGATGTGTCATTTATAGGTAGTGGATGGAGGTCAGCTCAGAAGTCGTCTCTCCATTCGTTGACCCACTGGTAATGGGTATTATTAAATTTTCTACTGTCATTGTGTAAGAGAATTTTCTCCAACACATCACCCATTAGACTGACTTGGTCTTGTGGGTCATCAAGTTTGATATCAACTTCCTCATCATCGTCATCGGTGAAGAAATGTACTCGATAACGGGTAGCATTGTGCTTTGCCCCTAGAAGCTGGCGGATCTTTATCCAGAACTTTTCACGATGACGTTTGTACTAATTAGCTTGAAGAACAAGATATTTCCATAATTCATTTTTGTGTTGTGAGATCATGGTAATTATGTTTCTTATCAACCTCTGCAGTATAGCCAGTGTGGCTGACTTGATAATTTATCAAGCAGTGCGGTGCTTGATAATTTTTCATGCAGTCTCTAATTTCCCTGGTTGGTTTATATTGCTGATAGATCATTGATGTATTTAATTGGCAATTTGCATGAGTGGTCTCTATGATTCTTTCGTGGAAGGAGCTGATTGCCTCGTCAATTGCAGGTGAAGCCTGGTTCTAAAGCGAAACAGTAAGGTCATTCATTGCATTGGTAATCTTTGAAGGGGTCAAATCTTAGAGTTTTTAGGTTGGCTTTCGGAGGAGTGGGTATTCTAAATGGCGATGCTTGTAGTGTTATTATAACAGGGATGTGGTCTGATCCTACTTTTCCACCAGGGAAGACTCTGCAATGGTATAGGACACAATCACTGTTGGTCAAGACTATATCAGGTGTCCCTGGATGAGGGTCTACATATGACTTAAAGAATGGACCTTGGAATGATAAATTGCATGATATCATTTTATTAAATAGTTGTTTTCCCTTTAGGTCACCAATCGAATCTCTGGTTCCACAGCTGAAGAGCGCGGGGTGATGGAAATTAAAATCTCCTGACAGGATTGTTGGAACATTTTACTCAGTATCTTGTGTAGTGTAATGGACTCTGTATATGGCTGTCCAGGAGGAACATATCCAGTTACAACTCTTAACTGATCATATGAGGTCGTCAGTTCTATTGCTATAATGTTGTCTTCGTCTATGTGGATGTTACGAAATGCATATCCTAGTTTCACTAAGACGGACACTCCACCAAAGGACCCTCTCGATTTCTCGTCAGTAGAGTAACCAAGTATCTTTATATGTTGGTCTGCCTTTGCAGCGTTCTCATTCAGAAGGATGACGTCAGGGTTGTGGTTGTGTAGTTCGACTTCAAGGAGGTAGCGGTTGTTAACGAAATGTTGAATATTAAGTTGTAAAATTGTAATCCACATTATTTCGTGAAGTTTGCGTTTTTGCTGCGTACAGAGAGTTGGTGTCTGAGATTATAGCTGCAAGGTATGTGAAAGCTTTCTCTACTCGACTCATCAAGGGGAGTATTGTATTCCTGAGTGGTTTTCTGTGTACCGGCTATTTCCTCTTCCTCATTACTACTTGTGATATTAACTGATGCGTCAGATTCATCATCTGCCAACTGAGGCATGGCAGTCCCAGTTTCAGGCGACATATTCACAACATTTACTATAAGAGACAGTGGGGGCTCCATGTGGAAATGTGTAAGTCTACTTGGACTTACACATTGTACTTTTGGATCAGCTTCGATAGAGTTAGATTGTGCATCAGTGCTCGGCACAAGTTTATGGGGAGGTATTACCACACTGGTCTGCGTTGTTTCAACTGGTTCTTTCAATACTGCTGGGCCTTGGTTGTGTGATGAAGTTTGAGTATATGTGGTTGTGGAGGAGGGCAGATAGTTCCTGTCTTGTGGGGACTGGTTCATTATTGAGTTCACATTATTTGGGATGATTTAGGGCCTGACCCCATTAGCTACTAACAAACCATTTAAAATAGAGGAACAGAGTTAAAAACATTGATACCTGCTATCACCTTGGCACGTGAACATCAGTGTACCTCTTATAACATCTACCTCTGAGGACCAGAGAGATGTAGGGATTAATGATGGTCCTTGAGCTTGTTATATGTTGGGGTTAGGGTGGGGCACTGCAGGAGGGGCAGAATTCCTAACATTATAATTGATAGAGGTGACAGTAGGAGTCCCATCAAATCCACGTAGATTAGGGAACGAATCCTGGGACATGTTAGGAGGTGCTTGTGGAGTGGTTGTCTTGGAGTTTGACTGTTTCTTAGCATCCAGAATTTGTTGGATTGTAAATTTCCTAACAGGGCAGCTAGGGAAGACAGCATGATGCTTCCCTTTACAAAGGGCACACTTGGGGTTGTTTCTGTTAGGGCAGTCCCTGAAAACATGCTCACCAGACCAGATACTGCAAATCGTTTTTTTGCTGCTGCATTTATTTGTGTTATGACCAAACTCATAACACTGAAAAAATTGCGTGACACTGACAAACCTTTCCATAGAGATTTGGTCTAGTGTACACCTGGTTCCAAAGCATTTCATACCATTTTGACATATGATTTTGGCTCCTTCCGGTGTCTCGAAGATTAATTTTAATGTATGCTGGATGCTTGAACGTTTGGTAAATTTATATGCCTTAAGAACCTTGAACTCAGAATTTTCCTGAATGATTTCTTCAACAAGTTCCTCATCCGTGAAGTCTCTCATGAAACAGTTGATTCTTGCCACAAATACAGTACGTTGTGCCTGGTAACTGTCTGGTGGAATGGGGATGATACCCAGATTATTTAATTGTTCAAGAACATCGTTCTTGAGCAATTGGAGGAGCTCCTCCTCAGAGGCGAGTAGAAGTATTGCACCAGAGTGAGTTTGGAATACATCCACTGGTGCAACAGTGGAATTGGTACAAATACAATCAAGTATTTCCCTCTTGGACTCCTGGTTGTCAGTGACACGAATTCTTACTCTTATTTTTGGCATGATGCCCAGGAAGGTCCAGCTGACACATAAGATTTCCTGTAAAAGAACAACTTTCCTATGTGTCATTCCTAAACATTCCCATTTCAGATGACTTATGAAGGTCAGCCCCTAGGATAGCGTACCCTCGAGGAGTGAAGGGGACGGGGCCCAAGGCAATGATCGACTAGAGTTTTAAATATAAAATACTGCACGGGCTACTGGATAGTCACCTTGCCTTGTTTTAAATCGTCAAATACGAAGTTGCCGAAAGAGAAGAAGACACAGGAAATGCAGAAGGATAGCTGTGTAAATAGTGTATGCGTGCTTAGGCCAGTGTAATTGTTGGGGAATTGTGGGGTTAGGATAGGGTAGGATGAGGTGGTGGGGTGGAGAGAGGGGAACTAGCAAGCTAGTTATCGCCTTACCCTCTTGAAGGCTTGAAGTGACAGCAAGAAAGTTTTCCTCTTAGCTCTGATCAAACTAGAACTCAGTATAACCCAAAAAATGTTACTTGGGTCTTAGTGTTCGGAGTTAAATTGGCGACGTCTTCTCTCTGCGCCGTCCACTTGTAGACTTCCCGTGTGTATCTGGGAATCGTGTGTTATGTTCGGTATAATGACAGGCTTCTAGTATGATGACATATGTCTGATGTAATTACAGGTGCCTGTTTTGATTGGTGATGTCTGCTATGATGATAGGAGTCTGGGATGAGAGATGTCTGGTATGAATTCTGGTGTTTAATATGATGAAAATATTCTGCTATGAATGAAGTGTTAGAGTGTTCAGCAGAAGTTTATGGTTACAGGAAAGTGGGTGCGGGAGGGAAGAAGAACGATTTGTGGAATGATGATGTAAAGAGAGTAGTAGGAGAAAAAAAGTTAGCATATGAGAGTTTTTTACAAAGTAAAAGTGATGCAAGAGAGTGGTGAAGCAATGTAAAACGAGAACAAATGAGAGAGTGGGTGAGATTACTAAGTTGAGGAAGCCAAGGTAACGAATTGATTTGATATTTAAAAATAGGAAAGAAAAGATATTAAGTGGAGAGTTAGATGTATCGGGATGAAGGAGGGAATATTTTGCGGAACTGCTAAATGTTGATGGATATAAGGAAGCTGGAAGATAGGCAAGGAGGAATAACATATTGTAGGAGTGAGGAAGGGCCATTTATGAGTGTGGGGAAAGTTCGTGAGGCAGTTGGGTAGGATTGAAGGAGGTAAGGCAGCTGGGATTGATAGGATAAAGATAGAAATGGTGAAAGCAGGTGGGGATATACTTTTGGAGTGGTTGGTGCTTTTATTTAATAAATGTATGGAAGAGGGTAAGGTACCTAGGGATTGGCAGAGAGCATGCATAGTTCCATTGTATAAAGGCAAAGGGGACAAAAGAGAGTGCAAAAATTATAGGAGAATAAGTCTGTTGAATGTACCTGGTTAAGTGTATGGTAGTTATTATTGAAAGAATTAGGAGTAAGACGGAGAGTAGGATAGCAGATGAACAATGAGGCTTTACGAATGGTAGAGGGTGTGTAGACCAAGTGTTTACAGTGAAACATTTAGGTGAACAGTATATAGATAAGGGTAAAGAGGTTTTTGTGTCATTTATGGATTTGGAAAACGCGTATGACAGGGTGGATAGGGGGGCAATGTGACAGATGTTACAAATGTATGAAATAAGAGGTAGGTTACTGAAACCAATGAAGAGTATTTACGAGGATAGTGAGGTTCAGGATAGAGTATGTAGGAGAGATAGAGATTATTTCCCAGGAAAAGTAGGCCTTAAACAAGGATGTGTGATGTCACCGTGGTTGTTCAATATATTTATAGATGGGGTTGTAAGAGAAATGAATGCTCGTGTGTTGGCAAGAGGTGTGGGGTTAAAATATAAAGAATCTAACACAAAGTGGGAATTGTCACAGTTGCTCTTTGCTGATGACACTGTGCTTTTGGGAGATTCTGAAGAGAAGTTGCAGAGGTTGGTGGATGAATTTGGTAGGGTATGTAAAAGAAGAAAATTAAAAGTGAATATAGGAAAGAGAAAGGTGATGAGGTTTACACAAAAAATAGGTGAAGAAAGATTGGAAATCAGATTGGAGGGAGAGAGTATGGAGGAGGTGAATGTATTCAGATATTTAGGAGTGGACGTGTCAGCAGATGGGTCTATGAAATATGAGATGTATCAAAGAATTGATGAAGGGAAAAAGGTGATTGGTGCAGTTAGGAGTCTGTGGAGACAAATAGGGGAATGTATGAGAGTATAGTTATACATACGCTCTTATATGGGTGTGAAACATGGGTGGTGAAGGTTGCTACAAGGAAAACACTGGAAGCAGTGGAGATGTCATGTCTGAGGGCAATGTGTGGAGTGAATATAATGCAGAGAATTCATAGTTTGGAAATTAGGATTAGGTGCGGGATTACCAAAATTATTATCAAGGGGCTGAGTAGGTTTTGTTGGGGTGAATCGGACATGTAGAGAGGATGGAAGGAAATAGAATTACTTCGAGTGTATAAATCTGTAGTGGAGGGAAGGCGGGGTAGGGGTCGACCTAGGAAAGGTTAGAGGGAGGGGGGAAATCAAGTTTTGTGTGCGAGAGGCTTGGACGTTTAAGACTTGACGTACTGTTGGAGTGTAGGCAAGGTAACATTTATGAAGGGATTCAGGGAAACCGGCAGGCCGGACTTGAGTCCTGGAGATGGGAAGTACAGTGTCTGCACTCTGAAGGAGAGATGCTTATGTTTCAGATTTATAACTGTAGTGTAAGAACGCCTCTGGCAAGACAGTGATGGATTGAGTGATGATGAAAGTTTTTCTTTTTCAGGCCACCCTGCCTTGGTGGGAGACCAAGATCAAGAGCATTTGAGGGGTGTATGATATACAAGAGTCTTTTTGATGTACATCATGTATGATGATGTTTAATATATGATGAGGGTGATATAGAATGTTGAGAGGTGTCAACTGTCATTAAAGTAGAGGATGTGGGACAGCTAATAGAGATGTAGATGACAACAACTATTGTACTAGGATTAAGAAAGTTGACCAGACAGGAAATCTTAAGTTACTGTCCAGTATTACCGAAATTTATTATCATAAAAAGCAAAAGATAAATTAATCAGTACGTAGAGCAGTAGTTAACTTGAGGAGAAATGCTTTCATTTACAATGACCCACATGGGAACAGAGGTGGTAACTATTGGTGTACAATGCTGTTGCAGTTCAATAACAAAGTAACAGCAGTAAGACACTGTTACAAAATGCGATATCCATAAAGTATAGACATCTCCAGAGAATACCCCTCTAGCATCTAGCCTGTAACTGGTTTTGTAACAGTTTGTCAGAATATGATCGAGTCCAGTTATCCCTTGAATTTGAGTGAAATATTAAGTGTTTTGAGATAACAACTAGATGATAATAAACTAACGAAATAAATTTTGAGATCTTTAATAATAAAGTTGTCCAGGTGGACAATATCAAAGTAAATAAGTTTCATATAATTTTGTATAAAAGCTACTATACTTTTTTTGTAGTTCAGTTTTAAATTGTACATATAGCAGTATAGTGCTGAGGGCACATTTGGTAACAGTATGACTCACAAGTACCATCTGAAACGTTGATATCAAGTATATGAATAATACCAGCGTGAGTGAGAATGTGGGTGTGTGCACAAGGTGCTCGTTAAAGTCTCAGTAAGACTCGACTCGAATTAGACTTAAACAGTGACTGACAGCAAGTCCACAAATCTATCTTCTGGGCCATCAAACAGCTTGCTTGAACAATATGACGAACCATTTGCCAAACAGCAATAATGTACAAAGCAGCAGTAAGCAACAGCACAGCATCAGAAACATGGAGACAAAATAACGACCCTAACTGGGGACCTTCAGCAGATCTTCCATAAAAGGCATTAAACTCCCTTAATACTGAATCTAAGTTCAGCATAACCAAATTCCCGACTACGACAGTGCGTAGATGTCACAAAGTAGGTGAGAAGCTTTAATCTCCACACGAAACATAACCTCTGCAAGACATCATAAATCACTAAGTCAGAACAATGCTCTGTGAACAGAGTTACACAGTTACAAGAAGTATGTTTCAGCTCTCCAACGAAATCATACTCTACCAAAAACAGAGTCTAGATCATGAACTAACAGCCAAAGAGACTAGAGACAAGAGAGATGCTTCTAGGACAAGAAGCAGATATCGAGAGAGGGGTGCTTCTCAGGCAAGAAACAGATGTAGAGAGAGGTAGGGAGGGCAGCTCCAGCTGGCAGTCTGCAAGAGCAGACTGCCATTCACAACTCTCCAGCAGCGAGCACATTGAAGTGTAAAAGTATCATCCTACCTACAGGCATAGCTAATATAATAGGTCAGATAATTATATTAAGCAAGATATTTTCATTTTAGCTAATAATGAAAATATCGGCAAAATAATATAATATACATAATATACATTATATACATTAGGTCCTCTTCAGGGGGCGCAACAGACACTAGAGTGGTTCGTTGAATTAATTTTAAGGGAAATCAAGAAGGCACTCGATACTGCCTCTCACAAAAGAGAGGTGTAGAAATTTAAGGTCCAGTCTGAAATAATAAGGAATGTACTCCAATGGATAAAAGATTACGTTAGAAAAATGATACAACGTGATCAGAATAGAAAACTGTAACAAATGGTGTTCCATAAGTATCAGTATTAGGTCCATTACTGTTTCTGGTATATGTGAACAACATAGAATAATGGGTTGGATCAGATAATATATCCCTATTTGCTAATGATGTAAAATAATTCAGGAAAATAAAATCTTATGAGGGCAAAGTATGGCTGCATGCAGATTGATCTTGATAGATTGCAAGATTGTTGTTCATGCTATTTCTGCATTTCTAGTGCTACAGGATAGGAAAGGTGTCCAGAGATTCTTGGGTATGGCAGGATATTATCGCAGGTTCTGCCCCAACTTTTCTCAAGTCACTGCTCTTCTTACTGAGCTCACTAGTAACAAAGTCCAGTTCATCTGGACTCAAGATTGCTCAGATTCATTTACAAGGTTGAAGCGTTTGATTTCCTCTGCTCCTGTCTGGCAGAGTCCTAACTTCAACCTACCCTTCTTTTTACATATAGATGCGAGTGGTTATGCAGTGGGTGCTGCACTGCTCCACAGTCAACATCCACTGACATTCTCCATCCTATATGTTACTACTCATCTAAGTTCAAACGACATCAGAAAAGCTATGCCACAATTGAAAAAAGGCTCTAGCTCTTGTGGTGTCGTTGGATCATTTTGACGTATATTTGGGCACTTCTCCTTTTAAGATCCAGGTATTTTCAGACCACAATCCACTCACCTACATTAATGTAATGGAGAGTAAAAATTCTTTGATAATTAGGTGGGCTCTCAGAATCCAGCCTTACTCCATAAGTATTTTACATATCAGTGGTCGTTGTAATGTAATTGCTGACGCTCTGTCACGTCCTTAATTATCATTGATACAAGATTAACGTAAATTTCTGTCCAAATTCTTTGTAACTTGCTACTCTCTAGCCCATGTAATTTATAACTCATGTCTAATAATAATTCTGTTTATATATCAACAGTAATGTGTATGTTGGTGTGGGAAGGAGATAGTTGAAGAGAAGTTGAGTGATGAGTGTGTATGCAGAGTGATTTGTGGGCATTGCTAGTTGATGAATAGCGGAGTAGACCTGCCAGACCCACCTCACTACACACCTTGCTTCTCTCAAGCTTCACAAGCAGTACGCTGTACCTATCTCTACTGCTTCACATTCCACTACTATGTTACTTCAGTGGAATGTCCTCTCCTCTCACACAAGACTGCTGTTATAGTATGCAGTCTCCACTCCACTAAGATCAAGCCTTATTGTGTCATGTGTTTCTATGCTATGCCGTTTCTACACGAGTGTACGGACATTCCCACAAGTATGCAGATATTCGAAGTTGTACGGCCCTAGTACAAGGAGCGTAGTTAGTGATATAGACACTGGAAAAAGTAATATAAATGCATGACACCTGAGTGACCAGATGTGTTGATATATTATTATGATATATAATATTGTTTTTTATTATTATGTGCCATGTAATAATGCGAGACACTATTGCAACTGCAACTCCTAGTGCGACTGTTTGTCGAGCTTGGGGGGTATTGCGACCCCAGAGTGGGCCCAATATATTTGTAAATATATATATATATATATATATATATATATATATATATATATATATATATATATATATATATATATATATATATATATATATATATATATATATATATATATATATATATTTATATTCTATATTTATATATAGTAGGTTGGTAGACAGCAACCACCCAGGGAGGTACTACCGTCCTGCCAGGTGACTGTGAAACAGAAACCTGAAACTGTTTTACATGATGGTAGGATTGCTGGTGTCTTTTTTCTGTCTCATAAACACGCTGGATAACAGGTATATGTAGCTACTTCTACTTACACTTTAGGTCACACTACACAGGCATGCACATGCATATATATGCATACACACATCTAGGTTTTTCTTCTTTTTCTTAATAGCTCTTGTTCTTTTTATTTTCTGTATTGTCCATTTGGAAGTGGAAAATAATCTTTCCTCTGTAAGCCATGCGTGTCGTATGAGGCGACTAAAATGCCGGGAGTAATGGGCTAGTAACCCCTTCTCCTGTAAACATTTACTAAAAAAGAGAAGAAGAAAAACTTTATAAAACTGGGTTGTTTGAATGTGCGTGGATGTAGTGCGGATGATAAGAAAGAGATGATTGCTGATGTTATGAATGAAAAGAAGTTGGATGTCCTGGCCCTAAGCGAAACAAAGCTGAAGGGGGTAGGCGAGTTTCAGTGGGCAGAAATAATTGGGATTAAGTCAGGAGTATCTGAGAGAGTTAGAGCTAAGGATGGGGTAGCAATAATGTTGAAGGATCAGTTATGGAAGGAGAAGAGGGAATATAAATGTGTAAATTCAAGGATTATGTGGATTAAAATAAGGGTCGGATGCGAAAAGTGGGTCATAATAAGCGTGTATGCATCTGGAGAAGAGAGGAGTGTAGAGGAGAAAGAGAGATTTTGAGAGATGGTAAGCGAATGTATAGGAATTTTTGAACCAAGTGAGAGTTATAGCTACAGTGGGAGTAAAAGCTAGATGGGATACAAGGAAAATAGAAGCAGTAAGTAAGAGGTTTATAAACTAAGGTTTATAAACTAAAAGAGGAGGCAGTTAGAAAAAGATATAAACAACTATTGGAGGATAGATGGGCTAGTGAGAGTGTAGGCAATGGGGTCGAAGATGTATGGGGTAGATTTAAAAATGTAGTGTTAGAGTGTTCAGCAGAAGTTTATGGTTACAGGCGAGTGGGTGCAGGAGGGAAGAAGAGCGATTAGTGGAATGATGATTTAAAGAGAGTAGTAAAGGAGAAAAAGTTAGTATATGAGAGGTTTTTACAAAGTAGAAGTGATGCAAGGAGGGAAGAGTATATGGAGAGAAAAAAGAGAGGTTAAGAGAGTGGTGAAGCAATGTAAAAAGAGAGCAAATGAGAGAGTGGGTGAGATGTTATCAACAAATTTTGTTGAAAATATGAAAAAGTTTTGGAGTGAGATTAATAAGTTGAGGAAGCCTAGGGAACAAATGGATTTCACAGTTAAAAATAGGAGAGGAGAGTTATTAAATGGAGAGTTAGAGGTATCGGGAAGATGGAGGGAATATTTTGAGGAGTTGTTAAATGTTGATGAAGACAGGGAAGCTGTGATTTAGTGTATAGGGCAAGGAGGAATAACATCTTGTAGGAATGTGGAAGAGCCAGTTGTGAGTGTGGGGGAAGTTCGTGAGGCAGTGGGTAGAATGAAAGGGGGTAAGGCAGCTGGGATTGATGGGATAAAGATAGAAATGTTAAAAGCAGGTGGGGATATAGTTTTGGAGTGGTTGGTGCTATTATTTAATAAATGTATGGAAGAGGGTAAGGTACCTAGGGGTTGGCAGAGAGCGTGTATTGTTCCTTTGTATAAAGGCAAAGGAGACAAAAGAGAGTGCAAAAATTATAGGGGAATAAGTCTGTTGAGTGTACCTGGTAAAGTGTATGGTAGAGTTATTATTGAAAGAATTAAGTGTAAGACAGAAAGCAGGATAGCAGATGAACAAGGGGGCTTTAAGAAAGGTAGGGGGTGTGTAGGACAAGTGTTTACAGTGAAACATATAGATGAACAGTATTTGGATAAGGGTAAAGAGGTTTTTGTAGCATTTATGGATTTGGAAAAGGCGTATGATAGGGTGGATAGGGGGGCAATGTGGCAGATGTTGCAGATGTATGGAATAGGAGGTAGGTTACTGAAAGCAGTGAAGAGTTTTTATGAGGATAGTTAGGCTCAGGTTAGAGTGTGTAGGAGGGAGGGGGACTATTTCAAAGTATAAGTGGGCCTTAGACAAGTATGTGTGATGTCACCGTGGTTGTTCAATATATTTATAGATGGGGTTGTAAGATAAGTGAATGCGAGGGTCTTGGCAAGAGGTGTGGGGTTAAAAGATGATCAAATACAAAGTGGGAGTTGTCACAGTTGGTTTATGCTGATGACACTGTGCTTTTGGAAGATTCTGAAGAGAAGTTGCAGAGGTTGGTGGATGAATTTGGTAGGGTGTGTAAAAGAAAAAAAATTGAAGGTGAATATAAGAAAGAGTAAGGTGATGAGGATAACAAAAAGATTAGGTGACGAAAGATTGGATATCAGATTGGAGGGAGCGAGTATGGAGGAGGTGAATGTATTCAGATAATGGGAGTGGACATGTCAGCAGATTAGTCTATGAAGGATGAGGTGAATCATAGAATTGATGAGAGGAAAAGGGTGAGTGGAGCACTTCGGAGTCTGTGGAGACAAAGAACTTTGTCCATGGAAGTAAAGAGGGGAATGTATGAGAGTATAGTTATACCAACACTCTTATATGGGTGGTAAGCATTGGTGATGAATGTTGCAACGAGGAGAAGGCTGGAGGCAGTGGAGATGTCATGTCTGAGGTCAATGTGTGGTGTGAATAAAATGCAGAGAATTCGGAGTTTGGAAATTAGGAGGAGGTGCTGGATTACCAAAACTATTATCCAAAGAGTTGAAGAGGGGTTGTAGAAGTGGTTCGGACATGTAGAGATAATAGAACGAGACAGAATGACTTCGAGAGTGTATAAATCTGTAATGGAGGGAAGGTGGGGTAGGGGTCGGCCTAGGAAAGGCTGGAGGGAGGGGGTAAAGGAGGTTTTGTGTGTGAGGGGTTTGGACTTCCAGCAAGCATGTGTGAGCGTATTTGATAGGAGTGAATGGAGACAAATGGTTTTTAATACTTGACGTGCTGCTGGAGTGTGAGCAAAGTAACATTTATGGAGGGATTCAGGGAAACCGGCAGGCCGGACTTGAGTCCTGGAGATGGGAAGTACCGTGTCTGCACTCTGAAGGAGGGGTGTTAATGTTGCAGTTTTATAACTGTAGTGTAAAGCACCCTCTGGCAAGACAGTGATGGAGTGAATGATGATGAAAGTTTTTCTTTTCGGGCCACCCTGCCTTGGTGGAATCGGCCGATGTGTTAATAAAAATAATAAAAATATATATATATATATATATATATATATATATATATATATATATATATATATATATATATATATATATATATATATATATAAATGCTGATATTCTCGATATAGCTAAATCGTTATTATCTTGCTTTATATTATTATTTGACTTAGCTTATATTAATAGGTAGGATGTACTTTACACTACTGTGCTTTTTGTTTGAGTGTGTTGAATATTTGCCATTGGATACGCTTGTTTCTTCCGGCTTCTATAGAGTTGCTACGCAGTTGCATGCGAGCCACGTGAGCAGAGGCTGTTTGCACCAGTGTGCAGCCTCCCTGCACTGCCTCACTAGCAATAGCTAGCCGACCCTGCTCGGAGCAACACCTCGCTCTTGTCTCTACTTGTTTTCTCGTCCTTTAGACTCTGTTTGGTAGAGTATGTGTTCGGGGTAGAGACGAAACATACTTCTCTGTACTCTGTTTACAGAGCATAGTCTAGACGTAGTGATTTTCGACGTTTTACTGAGGTTGTGTGTCTCACTGACACTCCTAAGATACCCAGGACCTGAGCTGTTGCTTCTGACCTAATTCGTACTGGCACCTGTGCATCGTGGCAGTCGGTGTTGTGGTTATGCTGAACTTAGATTCAGTAATAAAGGAGTTTTGTGACTATTATGGTGGATCTGCGGATGGTCCCCAGTTAGCGTCGTTATTTTATCTCCTTGGTCAAGCAAGCTGTTCTGATTGCCAGTTTGTTAGAGAAGTTAGCTTATGTTAGGACGTTTGGTCAGTCACTGAGTCTGAGTCGAGTCTTTGCCGGAATCTCGTTTGGCCTTTGATGGAATAACTTCTGAGTTTCTCTTCTGAATAACTTCAGATCTTCAGTTATGATTTTTAACCTCACTAGAAACTCATTCAGCACTCTGTAATAATACTTTATTTTTGCGAAATAAGGTAGAATTAGTTTTTGATACCTAGAGCACACACATACACACACTCACTAGTATACATTTGTATTGTATATAATTACTGATAATGTACCAGATGGTACTTGAAATATGTGCCTTCAGCACAATATTGCAAATGAGAGAAGTGTAGGAGCTATTCTCCTAATTAACCTCCTAATTATCATCTCAATTGATATCCTAATTTGTATCGTATTGAATTACTGTTATACCCTAGACATTTTAACTTTGTCAATAAACATCTAAATTTTATCTCTATTAGTTAATACCCTCTCAGTTGGGGTAGGACACCATGCCCAGCCCTTTTAGGGCAGGGTAGGTGTTTGCTACCATCTGCAGCTCGCACGACTGCCCTTCCCATCAGCCTTCCTGGGGCGGGGAAGATGGCAGACCAGAGAGGCCTAGCTTCTCCCTCCCAGCCCCGTGCAGGTGGGTAATGTGGCTAGGCCTGGGGACAGTTGGTCCCAACGATGAGGGGTTACTTGTACCTCTTCCCATGGGAGACATAGGTCTCTGATACTCCCACGAGAGGGAGCCAGAGCCGGGTCGCCATCTGGAATAGAACCCGGGCCGGCGAATCAACACCTCCTCTTCCTCCTCTCAGTTGAAATCCTAAGATACTGAGCGAAGCGGATAACTGGACCAGGATATTGACTACTTGTTGCAAAATCCCAGTAACAGGCTGAATGCTAGAGGGATAGTCTATTAGAAATAGACTGGAGATAACTATTTCTAATAGATATCACGTCATTTTGTAACAATGGACGCCTGGCAATCCTAAGAATATCGCTTCGACATATAAGTAAAGAGTCATTCACGACACTGTACACTGTGTACTTCAGGCCCTTAATGGAATACGCAGCACTAGTATGGAAGCCACACCTGTTCAAACACGTCAGGAAATTGGAGAAAGTGCAAAAGTTTGCTACAAGACTAGTAACGGAGCTGAGGGTTTTATCCTACGAGATGAGGTTAAGGGAACCCAACCTGATGACACTGAAACTTAGAAGGAATAGGGAAGATATGATAATGATGTATAAAATATTGAGAGGAATTGAGAAGGTGGAAAGGGTGAGAATTATTCAGGGATGGGATACAAGAACAACGGGACACAACTGGAAGCTTAAAGCCCAGATGAGTCATAGGGATGTTAGAGAGGGTGCAGAGACACTGTGTGAGACACTAACAAAAAATTTCAACACATCCATTGAAGCGGGCAACTAGCTGAGGTATGGAAGACTGCAAATATAGTCCCCATTTTTAAGAGAGGAGACACACGAGGCACTAATCTACAGACCAGTGCCGCTGACGTGTTTAGTATACAAAGTCATGGAGAAGATTATCTGGAGAGTAGTGGAGCCCCTAGAACGGAACAAGCTTGTAAACAATAACCAGCACGGATTCAGGGACACAGTTCCTCACAAGACATTTGTGCAAAATTTGATGGATCAGGCAGGAATAACATGGAAGGCTCCTTGATGGAGCAGAGAATTCCTGACAATAAGGCAACAGTGAGTCATGGTACGTGACGAGGTGTCGGAGTGGCCGCCTGTGACGAGCGGGGTTCCACAGGGATCAGTTCTAGGACCGATGCTGCTTCTTGTATATGTGAATGACATGACGGAATGAATAGACTCACACGATGTGAAGTTAATGAGAAAAATTCAGTCGGAGGAGGATCAGGCAAGACTACAAAGGAATCTGGACAGGCTATAGGCCTGGTCTAGCAACTGGCTCCTTGAGTTCAACCCCGAGAAGTACAAAGTCATGAAGATCGGGAAAGTCAAAGAAGATCGCACACAGAATACAGCCTAGTGGGCCAAAGACTAAAAAACTCACTCAAGGAAAAGGATTTTGGGGTGAGTATAATACCGAACATATCTCCTGATTCGCATATCACAAAAATAATTGCTGCAGCATATGGTCGACTGGCAAACCTAAGAATAGCTTTCCGACATCTCAGTAAGGATTCGTATAGGACTCTGTACGGGTGGGTTGATTGCATTTTCTTGGACTGCAGGAAGGCATTCGACACAGTTCCTCACAAGAGATTAGTGCAGAAATCAGAGGATCAGGCGTGTATAACAGGAGGGGCACTGCAATGGATCACAGAATACCTGACAGGGAGGCAACAACGGGTCATGGTACGTGATGAGGTGTCACAGTGGGCGCCTGTGACGAGCGGGGTCCCACAGAGGTCAGTCCTAGGACCAGTGCTATTCGTGGTATATGTGAATGACATGACGGACGGGATAGATTCAGAAGTGTCCCTGCTTGCAGATGATGTGAAGTTAATGAGGAGAATTTAATCAGATGATGATCAGGCAGCAACTGGCTTCTCGAATTTAACCCTGCCAAATGCAAAGTCATGAAGATCGGGGAAGGGCAAAGAAGACCGCTGACAGAGTATAAGCTAGGTGGCCAACGACTGCAAACCTCGCTCAATTAGAAAGATCTTGGGGTGAGTATAACACCAAGCAAGTCTTCGGAAGCACACATCAACCAGATAACTGCTGCACCATACGGACGACTAGCAAACCTGAGAATAGCGTTCGTATATCTTAGTAAGGAATCGTTCAAGACACTGTACACCGTGTACGTCAGACCCACTAGAGTATGCAGCACCAGTTTGGAACCCATACCTGGTCAAGCACGTCAAGAAATTAGAGAAATAACAAAGGTTTGCGACAAGGTTAGTTTCAGAGTTAAGGGGAATGTCCTACGAAGAAAGGTTAAGGGAAATCGGCCTGATGGCTCTGGTGGTCTGGTGGCTAAAGCTCTCGCTTCACACGGCGAGGGCCTGGGTTCGATTCCCAGCCAGGGTAGAAACATTGGGCGTGTTTCTTTACACCTGTTGTCTATGTTCCCAATCAGTAAAATGGGTACCTGGGTGTTAGTCGACTGGTGTGGGTCGCATCCTGGGACACTGACCTAATTTGCCCGAAATGCTCAGCATAACAAGCGGCTTTCTATATAGTCTGTATACCATGTACATGTACTTGTAGTAAATAAAGATATTATTATTATTATTATTAAAACACTGGAGGACAGGAGAGTTAGGGGAGACATGGTAAGGACATACAAAATGCTGCGTGGATTAGACAAGTTAGATAGAGAGGGGACAAAGAAACAAGGAATCACAATTGGAAGTTAAAGACTCAGATGAGTCAAAGGGATGTTAGGAAGTATTTCTTCAGCCATAGAGTAGTCAGGAAGTGCAATAGTCTAGCAAGTGATGTAGTGGAGGCAGGAACCATACATAGCTTTAAGACGAGGTATGATAAAGCTCATAGAGCAGGGAGAGAAGGGACCCAGTAGCGATCAGTGAAGAGGCGGGGCCAGGAGCTGAGTCTCGACCCCTGCCACCACAACTAGGTGAGTACAACTAGGTGAGTACACACACACACACACACACACAAAGCCGAAAATAGCTTGTAGTCTTTCTGCGACTAATGATGATCCATTCAAAAGACCTGGATGCTGCATCTTTCCAACTCACATTCATGAACTAACGAGCATCACTGAATTAGCAACTGGAGCATATATTTAGCAATCATCCTGATAACTTAATTTCTTACGCAGAAGAAGATTACATCAGTGACTTTGGGTTCGCTGTTCTCTCTCCAGCTTCCATGTGACCATATATGCTGACAAAATTCTGATTCTTATATCAGGTAAATGCTTTGAAAAAAACTTTATTTGTTGAGGCGGAATTAAAAATTCTGGGCACGCTTCCGGCTTCGGAGGAGCTGGAGGAGATTTATAACCTTTGATATATTGTACCAATGTATTCATGTTTATGTTTTCTGTCAATGAATTCTGTCTATTAATAAAGTTAACATGTAATATTAAATATAGGGGTGGTAGGAGAAGAAAATATTCAAACAGCTCCGGGAAGAACCTTGAGTTTTCCCTGAGGTACGTTTGTTGTCTTCTTGAGCATGACAGGTCCCCAGTAATGTTCTAGAGGTGGTACCTCCTATATATATATATATATATATATATATATATATATATATATATATATATATATATATATATATATATATATATATATGTCTCCGATTAGGTAAAACTTGCGATTTTGGCTTAAATAGCAACGCTCACCTTGCCATATAAGACAAGTGAAAATTTGTGTATGCAATAATTTCGCCAAAATCATTCTGAACATAACGAAAAAAAAAAATATTCCATTGTGTTTGTTTATTATTAAATTAGTGTTAACGTATCTAAAATATATATAGTTGGGTTAGGCTAAATTAAATTGCACTTGTTGTAATAAGGTTAGGTAGGTTTTCAAAGTTTCTCTTGGTACAAAATTATAAATTCTTACTTTAACATAAATGAAAAAAATATATCTTTAAACGTATAAGAGAAAATTTTAGAAAGGACTTAATTTTAGATGAGTTCTTGCTAACTGACCTGAGCTGAACAACAACAGCAGAACATGCTGGCAACGCTGAGCACGTGACAAAAACAGCATGGGACGCTGTGCGTAGAGTCAGTTACGTCATTTCTCGGAGAAATCAACAAATTTCTACCTGGATCCTGCATGTACCTGTGTCTGGATGCTGAGATTTGCAGACACGACATCAGGATAACTCGTTGAGAGACGGATGCTTCTTGTGTAGGCTGATGAAGTAAAGCCAAACTTCAGTCCTCTTCCTCCCCTCGCAGGCAAACACAACTGCTGCGAGGCACCGCTGTCACCATTTATAACGACGTTTTATTTGGAGTGTTCTTGGTAGCGGAGGCTTCTTACTTTATTTGTAATAAAGGAGCGAGTAACAGGCTGCGTGTCTATGGGCCATGGCCCAGGGCGAGAGGGAGAGGAGTAGGCCTGAGTGTTATCTGGGCGCCAAGTGAGGGAGAGGCAGGGGTGAGGCAGACTCACATGGGTATGCCTACAGGCTTGCCCTCTGGCGGAAACTATGGGAACTAGCATGGCATGAAATATGAACTCAGCTGGCAGACAGCATGGGCTGTCTATGCAGACAGTCAGGTTTTCTACATCGTGACCCAGTAGCGGCCAGTGAAGAAGCGGGGCCAGGAGCTATGAATCGACCCCTGCAACCACAACTAGGTGAGTACAACTAGGTGAGTACACACACACACACACACATACACACACCCATACACGCACACACACACTAAGGTTGATTGGAGCTGGATGTGAGTAATAACACTGGAGGCAGGCCGGTCCACTCTTTACTCATATTGTTGAATGTTACAGTAGTGTACATATTAATTGGAACACTGATGAAATGAGTCATTTGCAAAATTAATGTTTATTTGAAAAATACACGGCAGTGATATAACAGATAATTGATTTATATGATAAATATCTATCCTTTGCTTTTATAAGCGTTGCTAAATGCTTCAGCATAAAATCAACCAGTGTTGAACATAGTTTGGTAAGTTCATCATCGTTGTAACAGGTCCTAATAACAGCATCAATTAGCTTCTCCACAGTTAAACAGTCCTGTTTCACAATCCTGTGTTTGGTTATTGACAATAGATTCTCTTTTGCGTTGAGGTGAAGAGAGTTTCCATGCCAATTTACAGTGCTTAGCCCATGTTCATCGAAGAATGTCAGTACTTTTCTGGAAGTGTGGCATGGAGGAAGATCCTGCTAGAAAATACCTTATATATCAGGAAAGTATCTGTCCATAATGGGAAGCAAATGAGTTGCCTGGATTGCCTTATATTTGTCACTGTCCAATGGAATTAAGTCACTCTGTCTGACTTTTTTGGGTTTGTTGCGCCCCTTGAACTGGGCCTCAATGTATATAATGTATATTTCAATTTTCTATAATATTATATTGCGAATATTCTCGATTATAGCTAAATCGTTAATATTTTGCTTTATATTATTATTAGACTATTATTTAACTTAGCTATATATATTAGGTAGGATATTATATTATGTTGTGCTCGAGAGTGTGTAGTAACTGCCTTGGTGTTGGCAAACGACTGTTAGGCTGCCGGCTTCTTGTTGCGGGGAGGAGTCAGTCTCTTTAAAACACCTGGGGGCTGTGTGGTTGTTCCTCCTTTTTCCCCTCTCTGGCCTGGGTGCCCTCGTCATCAACCCTACTCTTGTTGTTTCGACATTTGACTCTTTTTGGGTAGAGATAATTTGTTGGTGAGGCGAACATACTTTCAGAACTCTGTGTAACTCTGTTCACAGAGAATAGACT